>VZZY01010599.1:0-55313 GCA_013400335.1 Eurystomus gularis
AAAAAAAACAGAGAAAAAAAGCTGGTTCTGCCCGAAGCCGCTCCCGTCTGTGCCGGGCGGCAGCGAGACCCTGCGTCCGCACCGTGTCGCGGCTCCCGCGGTGCCTCCCCCGGGGACCGGCGGCACAAACGGCAGCGGCGAGGGGCGGCTCTGGCCGGGAAAGCGGTGCGAGGTGGGTAGAAGGTGAGTTACGGAATGGGTGTCTTGAAACCTTCTCTTCAGTAGGAGAATTCCTGTGTAACGTTAGCTGTGACTGTGTTTCCCTCTCCTTACATATCCAATTCTGTGAAATATTTAATAGTGTGGAATGACGCTGGTTTATGCTCACAGTAAAGAGAAACAAAAATCTGTGAAATACTATTTTATTTAAAGATATTGATGTATATGTTTGTATAGCTTTTTCTTTGCCGTTTTTGTCTGGAGAGCTCACAGAACTGAGGTTGTCTTTACATCGTAAAAATGGTACTTACAGAATCTTCCCTTCCCTAGAAAGGAATAAATGATTTTTTTTTTTTTAAATGGCTTCTAAATATAAAAAGCATTGATTTTGTTTTTTTTCTTAGGTGGTCTGCGTAGTACACTGTACATGAAAGTGAGTTTTACAGTCCAGAAGCTACATATCTGTTTGCTGTTTAAAAATAATTTAAAAAGCAAGAAAATAAGACCATTAGGAATGTTTAACACAAGCTGCCGTCAAGTTTTAACCTTTTTCTGTGGCGGGGATGTCATGTCTAGTGGAGAACTCTGCGGTAGAGTGTCGGGGTCTGTCCTCAGCGAGCTAATGCCACATGCATGTACATCGTGTTCATACAGAGATATATGTAACCGTGGAGATTAAATCCAATAAAATAAAGAGGAGAGCTAACAGAGACCTTCCCCCCGCGGAACTGAAATGCTGTGATTTTTCGGTGCAGGCTTCCGAGGAGCGTGCCGAGGTACCCGGGAGCGTTCTGCCGCCGGCACCCCGTCGGTCCCAGGGGATGCCGTGTACCTACGGGAGTGTTCAGTTCAGAACAAAGCGCGGACCTTGCCCCTGCTGCGACTTCCTTTGTGCTGTGGTGGGCACACGCCTTCAGTCCTGTAGGCACTAGAAACGTTTGGTCTGGGTGGGAAGTGTCAGCGCAGAGGAGAGCTGGCAGAGCTCCTCGCGGTCCTGAGAACCAGTTCAGCTCGTGTCAGTGCTGAGAGATACGTGTGCTGAGGTGTTGCCAGCCCCCAAAATGTCCCTGTCTGGAGCTGGGGCATCCTTCCCGGGCCGTGGGGCTGGGCGAGGGGCCAGTGAGTCCTCTGTGGAGATGCCTTTCCACCTCCCCGGTGACCCCTCGCCCTGCTGAGCCTGGCGCCGAGCTCCTGCCCAGCCCCGCGGTGCAGAGTGTGTTGTCATCCCAGCGTGAGCTTTTAGTGCTGTATTGATTTGTTCGTGCTGTATTTGGACTTGTCCTTGTAAATGTAGAGACGTATGTGGCTTCACCGGCAGTTTACAAGCAGAAGATGACATGATGAGACACCTGTATGAAAATGTTGTGGTGATTGAAGTCCCCGTGTGCGGGGAACGGTTCAAGTGTCTCCCTCTCCAGCAACTTCTTGACGAATCCTCTCCCCTTCCTCTGGATGTATTGAACTTCCCAGTGTAAATATGCTTGTGAAATAAAACTTAATTGTTCCGAGGAGTGTTGGTTTGGTGGCATCAGCCTGGTGGTGTGTAAATAATTCCCTGCTGGTGATTTACTGGCCGGTAAGCTGACATCTTTTCACCAGTTCCCTTCCTTTTCCTTTGAAAATGGGCATCAAAGCTGGCGAGGGGTCCGGAAAGCACGTCTTGTGAAAAGCAGCTGAGGGAACTGGGGCTCTTTAGTCTGGAGAAGAGGAAACTGAGAGGAGGCCTCATTGCTCTCTACAACTACCTAAGAGGAGGTTGTAGCGAGGCTGGTGTTGGTCTGTTCTCCCAAATTACTAATGATAGAACGAGAGGAAATGGCCTCAAGTTGCGTCAGGGGAGGCTTAGATTAGAAACTAGGAAGAAATTNCCAACCGTAATGATTCGATGATTCTATGAAAATCAGCGTGACTGAGAGCAGAATGAGTCCCCCTCAGAGCGGGCAGGGACCTCAACCTTTGTCACAGACGATGGTGGCAGGAGGGTGATGAGAACGGAGCTCCCTCAGCTCCCAGAACAGCATATCCAAGGGAATGTTGATCTTCCAGAAATCCGCCGGCTCTGACGTGTGCCCGGGGCTGCTCTGTCCTCGCCCTCCGGGTTGTGTTCCCCCAAAGAAGGTAATTGGACTGTTAAACCCGGAGCTGTTCTGAGGTGGCGTGCAGGATCTCTGCGTGCATTTAACGTGACGTGCTGTTTGGGTTGGGATCTGCGTTTTTAGAAGGGCAGAGGAAGCCCCGGTGCCGTGCAGCTCACACAGGGGCAGGGAGGGCCAGCGCCGGGTCAGACGTGACCTCATCAGCCTTAGAACGGAAAACCCACAAAGGAATCGTGTGAATCCTCAACTTCTGGGGCGCGTGAATGTGTTAAAGCACCCGTGGCTCCGGTATTTGGGGCGGGTGAACTCTCACCTCTCCCCTCCTCGGCTGACAGGCAGAGCTGAGCCTTGAAAAATCAATACTTGGGAGCCAGGAGGGAAATATTTCCAACCTCTAACTAGAGAATGTATTTTGACAAGGCCAAGATAATCCAGGCTGCACGGGAGAAAGAGAAAAGAAGACTCATTTTTAAAGCTTGACACTTCAAGGTGTTTTTGTGCGATGGTTTTAGCGGGAGCATCGATACGTACAAATACCAAAGGTCAGAAAGAAAAGCCAGAAGAATTTCAAAAATAGACGCGCTGGTTTTGCTGTTTGCTTCGCAAAATACAAACTGTTTGATTTGTGTGGAGGGATGGTTGGAGGTAGTGAGCTCAGTGTTCGCTGCCGTCTCCTCATTTGATAGAAACGAGAATATACTAAAGCCCAGATTATACCTTAAGCAATTTACCTCTAAAAAGTATGTGCCTGTTTCCTGCCATATATCTGCATTCGAGGACGTTAATTGTTTCTGATTTGCCACAATTGCATTTTGATGCAAAAAGATCAATACTTTTTTTTTTCTCATTTATGCCGCATCATTTTTTTGGTAATTGAATATCTGGCCGCGGGCTCGGGCACTGCACAAAGCGGTCAGAAGCGCCTTGGCCCCGCTCTGTTCCGCGCCCAAGGCTGTGCTCCCGCGGTGCTCCCGGTGTTCCCGCGGTACATGGTGCTGCCGGCATCTCCACCTTCGGGGCGTTGCACAAGGCCAAGGGAGCGATCGGTGCGATGAGGGGTCCCCAGCCAAGCGCTGTGGTCAAGCACCGATCCCAGCCCGGAGCGTGGGCAAGGGGCGCGATGGAGGAGTTCATCCTCCTTGGCTTCACGCCGCGCTGGCCGGGAACGTCCGCTCCTGGTGCTGGCTGTAGAACCACGGCTGAGAGGTGTTAAACCACATGGAGGTTAGTGTACGAACGCAGAGTGGTGAGAGGGGTTAGGATGTTGCCCTGGACTGGTGTAATGCTGATCCAAGTGGAGTCCCCATCCCTGGAGGGGTTTCCAAGCTGTGGAGATGTGCTGAAGGACATGGTTTAGTGGTGCCCTGGCAGTGCTGGGGGAATGGTTCGACTCAATGAGCTTAAAGGTCTCTTCCAACCAAAACCATTCTATGATTCTGTAAGTAATGAAACCACCTTGAAGTGTCACGTAAAGCCAAGCAGCATCCTGCTGAACCTGAGGAGGAGGAGAGGACATGATACCTGTACCACGGCTGGAAACGCAGAGGACCATCTGGGATGTTGATGGCAGCAGCGAGGAGCTCGCAGCCAAAGGTGAGGAGGGGCAGGGGTGTGGGTGTGAGGAGCAGAACTGGCCAGGTTACGTGTGGGAGCTGGATGAGGTGCAGCACCAGAGCCCGAAGGGGACGTCGTTAGTGATGGAGAGGCTGTACCAGCCTTCAGAAGGTGCTGGGCAGCACACAGGGGACAGACGGATGGACGGCTCCTGGCACCGAGGGGAAGGAGGTGCAGAGGAGGGGCAGATGAGGTCAAATGCGAAGGTGCTCCCCTCACCAGCTTGAAAGAGCATGCATTAACGCTGAGGGAAGCGAGCCAGCCTGCGAGAAGGTGATGGAGATACAGAGCGATGGGCTTGTACATTATTCATTGTGTGCGCGTGGTCGTCTCCGAACTGTCACACAATGTTCTGCCCAAGCTGATGCGATGGAGATTGTCTGTCTGCTAATTAGTGTTATTTGGTGTTAAGATGCTGGAATTGGGAGGTCACCTGAGACTTATACAAAAAAAAACTCCAGAAAAATTTTACCAGGCATTTCGAAGTTGCTGCTTTCACTTGCGTAAAGCATGAGGGAGGTCTCCCCGGCTTTCCCACACCACAGCCCCTCGCCCAGGGGCTGGTGAGGGACGTGCTGGGCTGGGAAGGGGCTCTGCCAGCACCGTGTTCGTGCCCCCATCCCACGGAGCAGGGAGCTGGTGTGGAGCAGCCCCGGCCCCCCCGCTGCTGGCCCCCGCAGGAGCCAGGTTGCCTTTGAAGGGTGCATGCGTGTTTGGTTGATGTCCTCCTCAAAGCGTGTCCGCCGTGCCTCAACCCAAAGCGATCTGAAAGTGCGGACCACTGAGGTCAGTGCAACTCCATCAAACGTATTGATCGGAGATTTGTTCCCGTCGCACGTGGCGCGTGTCTTGCCGATGGTCAGCATTCCTCGCCGCTGACTCAGAAATCCCTCCAGACGCACCTCGCTCCCTCCAGCCTGATGCGAGGGGCTGGCACCGCCTCTCCGGCTGCCCAGCGGAATTCCCACGCGTGCCCGCGATGCCGCGCCCCACGGGGCACAGCTGGAGCTGGGATCTTGGGTGGTGGATCTTCCGCAGGGTTCCATGATAGGCTCACCTTGGGGTTCCCCTCGTTGCGCGGCAGGCACGGAGAGGGACACGGCCGTGGAACGCACCAGTGCCCGGGACGTTCCTGCTGCGCACCCAGCACGTGCTGGATGTGCCCCTCCAGCCGCAGGCAAGGGCAGCTCCGGGAAGAGGGAATGTTTGGGAGTCAGCTCGCTTTGCTTACAAATAGTGGGTTTGTAGCCAAAATATTTTTAGAAATTGATTCACTGTAACCAAGCAAAGACATGTGAGCGGAAGACCTTGAACGTGCTCAGCAGGAACTTACCTGCTGAAAAGCCCATGCTGTAATAGCAGAACCTGGAGGGCACCTAAAGGTGTTTTGTTCTCTGGATGCTGCAGGAACTTCCGTGAGTAACCAGTGTGCAGAAGAACCCAAAGCTGAACGTATCTGCTGAACATCGCCTGACAAGCTCTGCAGGTTCTCCCTTTAGAAAGGAGGGTTCCTGGCCAGCTGCAGAAACTCAGGAGTGTCTCAAGTTGTGAATTAAACCCTTCAGATGGTCCTTCCCTTGCTCAAGGTCTTTGTGCACCTGTGGAAGGAGTGCATGTCTAATGACGTCTATGCTGCTGTGACCTCGTACCATGTTTCCTGGCATAAGGTGTCGTCCGGGAACTCGGGAAGTCCCAGGTACCCAGCGCTGGGTGGGGATGGTGCTCAACAGGGCTTCCAGGGAGAAGGGAAAACGGGGTTCTTCTGTTCCCCCAACAAGATGTCCGAGCTGCGCCTGGTTTGAGCAACCACCGAAACTTCACCAGCGATAATCCTTTTATCTAAGCAAAAAATATCAGTAAAAATCTGCATCGGAGCCTTCAGTGTGATAAATTGACACTTGATGGCAATAGCTGCCTGGAGTGCTCTTTGAACGGGAGGGCTCCTGGGGAACTTCCCTCTCTCTGATGTCTGAAAATTAAAAATTAATCCTGTATGAAAAATTAAAAGGTGAAACTTTCTGCTGCAGCAGCATAGCTTCTTGAATGTTGATTCTGGTTTTAAAATGAAGGCTGAATGACATCTGCAGGAAGATCGTTGTTGGTTGTTACATTTGGAATGTCTGACTTTAATTGATTTTTGTAAATTGGAAACCTACTTGCGGAGGAGTCACTTAAAATGGGGGGTAGATGCTTATTTACAGAAGAAACTGCCCTTAAGTGGGCGTTTATTCACCCTGTAGAGCTGCTCCCTGTTTACAGTAACAGAAACCTGACGTTTATATCATAAAAACGATGGTGGAATCTGCACATCTTGCAAGTTTAAATCTGAGGGGTTTTTTTAAAGCCTGGGACCACAGAGGTGCCGTCAGCTGGCCTGGGGCAGGAGGCTTCTGCCTTGGCAGCCGGGCTGACCTCATCCTGGCACCGCTTACCAGCGCGGTCTGCACGGGCGCAGCTGGTGAGGAGACGCTCCAGTGACAGAGCTGCGACCATTGGAGGAAGGTCAGTTGGGCCGTGGCTGTCAGAATGCCCGAGGTCCCCTTCGAGAACCCACTCAGGACGTGGAGCAGTGTGGAGGCATTTACGTCTTCAGTATCTCAAAGGTTTCTCGGACAGGCTGTGTTCTCACACCGTGGTTTCTGCTTGCGTGACCTGCGTTTGTCGGCTGAGGTCTGGTGGCACTGGGAGCAATGTGGTGCTGAGGGACATGGTTTAGCAGCAGATTTGGTGGAGCAGGGTTATGGTGGGACTGGATGATCTTAAAGGTCTTTTCCAGCCTAACGATTCTGTGATTCTAAATATGGTGACTGCCTGTAGGTACCTTGGGGCCACCAAGGCCGGGTCCTGGCCAGCAGAACAGCGTGTTTGAGGGAGCATCCCACCTTGCCTGAAATACCACGGTGACTTTGTCCAAGAGCACAGCCATTGCCCGGCCATCGGACTGGCACCAAGCTGCCTGAGACAAAGGGAAACCAGAAGTTTCCTGGTGGTTGGGGTTGCTGCGACCGTCACTGTTGGTCAAGTTTGTGGAGGTATGTTTGATAGTTAATGAGCATCAGAATGGTTTGGGTTGGAAAGGACCTTAAAACTCACCTAGTTCCCACCCCCAAGGCTAGTGCTTTGCTGTTCTCGCTGCACCTGACTGCTTTTGTACTCTATGTGACGAAATATTGTGTGTCTTAGGAAATACTGATGTTGTGGAAACCAGCTCAGGCTCTGGGTCCAAGCCCAGCCCTCATCCCCTCCCCTGAGGGCAGTGGAGTGACACCATCAATGCATTCAGCCCAGATTATAGTGCAAATTATTTTTCATTTAGATCTCATGAAAAGATAAAGTCTCCTCCAGCAGCCTGCAAGGGCTGGGAGTAACAGTGAGATGTTAGGTCTGGTTTCACGGTCGCATCAGTTCATAAATACATGGAAGTGGTCACCTCAGTGAGGTACCGGTGCTGGATCTGGGGATCAGCTGGGCTGAGGAGGAGAGCGGGTGCTCTGGAGGTGACCTCTTGAGATGGGACCACTGTGGCTGCTGCTGTGCTGGCTGCTCGGCACTCGGCTGGCAGTGCGAGTAGCTCTGGGAGGTCTTCTCTACCTTCCTGTCTTGAAGGAAAATGTTGACCCATTTTTAATTACCGTGTTGCTCCAGGAGGACCTCAGAGGTGGATTTTATGATATTTCAAGGCAGAGGTTGTATGGTAATGAATTGCAATGAAATGCAAAACACGTGGGGCCAAACGGGGACCTGCTCAGCAATTCACGGCCCTGCTGCCGAGCGGCAAAAAACGTTCGCTTCTGCTTTGAGGGCAGAGGAGTTATGAAGACGGGCTGCGTAGCCCCACCGCGCTTGCTGTTGGGCCGGGAAGTGGGTGAAAATCCACGTTAGTGCAGTGCCAGGTTTACTGCAGCCACAAACACACCGATGGTCCCGGCCGCAGCCGGGCTGCCCAGCTCGAGGAGAGGGCAGGGGAGGAGGACGAGGAGCAGAATGAACCTGGGGAGCTGAAATCCATGTCAGAGGGAGCCAACCGTTCGCCGAGTGAGGGCGTGCGGCTGAGCAGGAGCCTCGGGAGCGAGCACCAGGCACTCCAGGGCCAAGCCCAGCTCGCCGAGCCACGCAGAGCCCTTTCCCCGCCACCAAACCTGAGTGTTGGGTTTTTTATGAGAGCTCGGCCTGCCGTGAGCTCTGCCAAAATCATCGGGCCAGGCAAAGTCAGCTCAGCAACTCACTGTTCTTCTGGACAATGCTGGGCCGTGCCGCCAGGTTACTCAGTCAAGGTGACGCTTGGCCACCCATGCCAAAGGTGTCTAAGTGCTGGAAGGCTTTGGGGCAGGTGGCTCCGGGATGGCCGGACCTTGGGAAAAGGTCTCTGATGGCACCTGGGCAGCCGGGATGGGCAAGGTAAAGGCAAACTGCAGAAGGAGGTGAGATGGCTTTCAGGTAAGGACAAGCTTTGCTCTGCGGGTGATGGCTTGGGGATGGCGACCTGAGCAAGCCCTCGCTCACACCAAGCCCAGGTACAGCAGCAGGTGGTCATGCAGCCGGGCGCGGGGCCGTGGGACAGGGCAGGCGAGGGCTGCTTCCGCTGCTGCCGAGGGAGCCCGGGCAGCGAGGGGACAAGCTGCAGAGGGGATCTCAAGGTGATGGTCACCTCTGACCTCCCCCACCGCTGGTCATCCATCTTGCGGCCGCTCTCCAGCAGCCCCTTCCCCATTCCTGCAGCCCGCGAGTGTTTGCCATCGATCCCATTGATTAAAATCTGCATCTGCCCCGCGGTGAGGGAAACCAGCAGCGTGACCAGGGACTTCAGGCCGGGGTTTTCTATCCCCTCCTGTTGTGTTTGGGGATGTGAAAGACACGGGACACTGAGGGGTCTCCATGATCCCAGGGCCGAGGAGAAGCACAGCAGCCAGCAGCACCTCTCCCAAATGTTATTTGGCAGCCCCATGGGAGCAAGAGACCACCTGAGAGGTGCAAGGGGGTCCTTCACCTCCAAACCATCTCTTTCCAGCACAGGCTGACATTTAGCTGTGCATGTGTCCAGGGCTTCGTCCTGGGGTGGGGTTACACCTCCCTGGGTGGGGTTACACCCCCCTGGGTGTTGCAGAGCAGCAGCTATCACCCAAAAAGCCTTCCTTCCACCGTGGTTTCCTCAGGAGGAGCAGTGCTGGTGGCATGGTCCCAGCCTGGACCACAGCTGGTTGAGCAGCGGGCAAGGAGGGTTGGGAGGCAGGAGCCATCTGCCCGTCACCATCACACACGTGCCCGTCAGCGTGTGTGATGCTGGAACAGCATCCTTTAATCACAGTTATTTTAAAGAATGAAGCAGACCAGAGCAGAGATTAAAAGCTAACCTGACACGAAACCAATCAAAGTTATCAGCAAACCATTAAATTGCTTCCAGAAATAAAACTCCACTTGTCTCGGCAAGGAGAGAGGTGAGATGGAGGTGCCTGCCTGCTCCCCCCTCTCCCACCCCATCTCTGTGGCCGTGGCCAGGGCTGCCTCCCCCCTCCCACCAGTGCTTGCTGGAGCAGCCCTGGCCGGGCACTGGTGCTGCCAGCCCCCACCAGCCCCTTCCCACATTTCCACTGGCACAGGAGCCTCAGCTCCAGGGGGGATGGAGGTCATGCGAGGCAGGGTCTCAGTGCTGTTGTGCCTCCTCACAGGTTGCATACCTGGCTCCCCTGTCCAAGCAACCACATGGAAAGTGATTTTTCCTGGGTCACGCGTGGCACCAGCTGATGCTCAGCTCACCAGGCTTCTTTGGGTTTTTGATGTCACAAGCTCTGCCGAGCGCTGATCCCAGACCCGTGCAGCATTCCTGGCCAGGCTTCGCTCCCAGCCTTTGCACGGCCACATGCTGCTGCTCCGGTGTAGCCATGCTGCTTCTGGGAAAGCACGGACTGGGTTGGGTGGGAAGAGACCTTCAAAGGTCATCTACTGCAACTCGCCTGCAGTGAGCAGGGACATCTGCAACTAGAGCAGGTTGCTCAGAGCCCCAGCCAACCTCACCTGCAATGGTGCCAGGGACGGGGCAGCCACCACCTCTCTGGGCAACCTCCTTGAGCGGAGCTGCTGGAGGGGTTTGTCTGCAGAGCTGCTCCCTCTGCTTGTTCTTTCTGGGCTGGGTTTGTGCAGGTGCCCCATGGCTGGACCGGAGCAAAGCCCGAGCTGAGGCGAGGAGGAAGCCAAAGTGCTGGGATCTTGGTCCTCCACGGCCGCTCCAACGCTCAGCTTTCCTGAGAGAGCCTCTGTGAGCCCCATTGATCATTCCTGGGATGTCAGGTGGCGTGCAGATGGGAACACAGGCCTATTGATTTTTACTAGCTTACTAAAAATTGCAAAGGGGGAGCAAACACCCTTAAAAAGCATCGTTTCCTGAGCGGTCGTTCCCCAACATGGGCTTGTTTTAAAGGATACACTATATCTGCGCCCGTGTCTTCCACGAGAGCGAGGGTAGCGCTGAATGGCATTTGTTTTGCCGGAGAGGTCATCTGCTGAGCTGCGAGGAATGGAAACAAATAAAGCCCAGAGCCCAAACCCAAATCCAATCTCGGAAAAGCCAGGCAAGTGAAATGGATTCAGGCAGCTCTAAATTGGCAGCGGTCCCACCCCTGGAGATCCGCGGGGCAGGTAATCAGGGGGAGAGCAGCGAGATGAGTTCCCATCAAGTGCACTGGCTTGGAAAATGGGGAAAGTTTAGGGTCAGGCGTGCGCGTTCCCGGGGGAAGGCTTGCCATGGGAAATGGGGAGTGGTGCAAGCTTCGGCCCGTGCTGCCGTGATTACTTGTTTCAGTGTCAATTTTCTGTACTTCTCAGTTTGCTGAAGACATCCACCTGCTCTTGAGGTGTTGCAGAGCTCTGGCTGCGAGGAGGAAGATTCTCCCCTTCCATCAATCAGCAAAGGCCTTGCCATGGCTAACGTGCGTGTCCCAGCCCGTGCTCAACGGGAGTGCAGCCCACCCTCCGCCGAGAAATTAAATGTGAGCATCGCCCAGCGTGCTCGTTTTCCCCACTCGTATCCCAGTGCTGTTTCTCCCACAGAAGAGATGCTTTGACTAAGCTCAGCAATTCATCTTCTCGTCTAAGCCCGCAGGTAAGGCTAATATCAGCTCCACGACGGCCTGCTGTCTCGCTCACGATACAGGGGATTTGGAAAGAGCATAAATGGGACTCATGAACTTGGAACCGTGAGCCGCCTGTCAGGGACAGCATACTTATTCCTGGTAATTATTCTGTTTGGGAGGGAGTGATCACTCTGGCTTTGTACCTGCCCATCACACCTCTTGCAGCCCTTCAGAACCCCACCGCTCCCCATCCCCAGGGGCTGGGCACAGGCAAAGCTCTCCCAGCGGCTTCAGAACAAATCCCCTTTCCCATGACTTCAGATGGATGTGCTGGTATGACAGGGGTGCAGGAAAAAATGCATAGGAGAAAAACCAGATCACACCATCTTTTATTATTTTAAAAGAAACTAGCCTCAAACTTGAGTGATTTTTCCAGATTTGCACTGGAGGGGAGGGGGCTTCCAGAGCTTTTGCAATCATTCGTCAAAGCCTGGTTTTGCATAATACAAACGCCAAGCCCCTGCCCTGGCTCCTGAGCTAAGCAATGAGCAAAGGGCCTCTCCAGGAGATGCTCAGCGGCCCCTGCCCAGGGGTGTCCGGGTTTGTTCTGCACAAGGTAGCGTCAGCTTTGAACTGGGGGGGTGAGGGATAATGCATTAGAATCGATGGCAATGATGCAGGGGATAATACGCTGCGAGCGAGGTGTATGCAGCACCAAACAATCACCTTCCAGACCCTGCCATACCTCGGGCAGGGTCTGGTGACCGAGAACTAAACCAGCAAGCCCCAGCCGGGCAGCGGGGTGAAGGTCCCAGGACTGGGCAGGACCCGTGATGCTGCCAGGCACTTCCTTCTGGGGTATATCTTTCAGAGCTCTCCTTGTGAGGCAGCTGCCAGCAAAGCTTTCCTGGGCCACACTTCCCGGGTTTGTGGAAGGATTGTCTACAAAACAAGGGCCCTTCCTGCAGCTCCATCCCGGGGGAGGCAGCGCGGGATGCCGAAGGTCGTGGTTTGCAGGTCAGAGGTCTGAGTCACTAGGGATTAAAAGAGATTAAATATCTTCTTCTCCAAAACTGGAGGTTTAGATAATTAATTGCTCCCTAAACATGAAAGCTTTAAATGATTGCCCTCCATATATGCCTGATTCATTCTCCTGCCCTCCTTATTTGTCTCTGAAGAGAAACCCGCATGTGGATGTTAAAAATATTCCTCTTTTTGTAAAACACAGTCAGCATTACTCAGAACACAGGCTGACCATGGAGGAGCGTTTGGATACGGAGCACATCTGGTTTGGGATGCCGTGCACTGCTGGGAAGGTGTGCTGCAAAACAAAAGGTGTCTGCAAAAAACGCCAGAGATAAATAAGAAGCAGCATGGCTCAAGTTTACTGGGCCTCCTTCCCAGAGCTCTCACAGAAACCCAATGTTTTGGCAAGAGATGGTTTTTTTTATCTCCCCACCCCATTTATGGGCTTCCCTTTTGGGTTTCCCTCCGGATCTGAGCAGGGTGATGGAGCAGGACAAGGTGATGGAGCGGGACAAGGTGATGGAGCCAGGTAGGGTGATGGAGCGGGACAAGGTGATGGAGCCGGGCAGGGTGATGGAGCGGGACAAGGTGATGGAGCAGGACAAGGTGATGGAGCCGGGCAGGGTGATGGAGCGGGACAAGGTGATGGAGCCGGGCAGGGTGATGGAGCAGGACAAGGTGATGGAGCCGGGCAGGGTGATGGAGCGGGACAAGGTGATGGAGCCGGGCAGGGTGATGGAGCAAGGAAGGGTGACGGAGCTGGGCAGGAGGATGGAACCAGGCAGGGCAGCTGCCCGCTCAGCCCCTGGGAGCCCCCACGGCTTCATCTCCAGGCATCTTGTCCAACTCTGCTAAGAATTTAAACACACGTTGAAATTAATCTGCTGGATAAATCCTTTTCTTCATAGCCTTTCATTAATCACCCATCCTTCCCATATTTCCTGGTAGGAAAATAGATTTTTAAACCTGTCAGATGTGGTTTTGTGGGATTCATTTTGTGCCTTTTCTGTCTGCTCTTCTGCACTGCCAGGGAGGAGGGAGACAATTAACTGGTGTTTTTAAAATGCAGAGCACTCATTACTGTACTTAGCTAATAGATGTGACTTACGTAACCAGTGGATGTGCTTAGGGTATTAAATATAGATTTTTATTTTGGGATATTAGGTTTCCCAGCAAGGCAGGGGGGTGACACGGCTGAAGATTCAGTTCCCAGTTGTATATAAAATAGGTAGCTGCAAAACCTAGGCCTAAATTTGGACAAAATGAAGAGCAACAGGCAGTAAAACCGGCATTAGAAAGTCGTGGGGGCTTTTGTCAGGCAGGGCTGCCCATGCTGGCCGTGTGCAGTGGGGACGATGCTGCCTGGCCCCTGCGCCTGTCCTCCTGGCCCGTTGCTGTCCCGGCAGCCGATGGTTGCCGCTGGGAAGCCCGTGGGGTTGGCTGGCCAAACGCGGGGGCTTTCGCCTTGGGTCAAGTGCCTCACATAGTTTTTAGACCAAAGTTTGTAATTTGCAGCTAAAAGCCCCAATTTAGTACTCTCAATTTGTCCCCTCTTCTTTCTGGGTTAATCTAAATCCTGGCTGGCTTAAACTGGCCAGGGGACCAGGACAGAGCAAGGAGGGGCTGGGGACCAGACTCCCCGGCAGGATGGTGGCACTGTCACCCGGTGTCGTGGTGGCCATCCCCAGCCAGCCACGAAGCCGCTTTTTGCTGTCACAGAGTCTCCTGGAAGCAGGACCCCAGGTGGTGTTGGGCACAGGGTAGGAAGGTGTTTCTTTTTGTTTGCTCACATCTTGTGCTTGGCTTCTCTCTCCAAGCCCTCACAGAGCAAGGAATAGATGCTGGTGCTGATACTGTTCCAGCAGCAGGGTCCCCTCTGCCCTGTGCCTTCCTCAGTGCCACGCTGGGACACTGTGCCCAGTGCCCAAGCCCTTCTCCCACCCCACGGCTCACTCTGCCATGCCCGGCACCTTCTGATTCCTTCCCCATGCATCCCTGGGTTGGGCTTGAACATGGCACAGGTCCACCTGGACTTGCCTGGGTCTGGACCACATGCCTGCCTGGACCATGAAGGCCAAACACCAACCTGCTGGGGTTCCTCAGACATGTTGGAGGCTCTGCTGACCTCTGCCACCACTTGCCCGCCCTCCCACAGCTCCTTCAACAGCCACTCGACCTGCACATCTCAAGGTAAAGCAGTTCCAGTCACAGAATCATATGATCGTTTTGGTTGGAAGAGATCTTTAAGATCAAGTCCAACCATTAACCCAGCAGTGCCAGGGCACCACTAACCCATGGCCCTCAGCACCACATCTCCACATCTTGGAAACCCCTCCAGGGATGGGGACTCCACCACCGCCCTGGGCAAACTGTTCCAAGCCTCAGCATCTCTATTAGCCTGTGAACAACGAGCACACTGGAGGCAGGTTTCTATATGAACAGACTCACGTCCACAAAACAAACACAGTGGAAGTTTGGGTGGATTGGGGGTCAGGCAGAATGTGGTCCATCCCTCAGGCTCACCAAAGCCCAGCTTGGCTTCCATGCTGGTGGGGCACCTCCAGGCAAGAAATTGCACCCTTGTATCATTTATGGTTTTATGTGAAAATGCAGAGGTCAGAGGAGGAAAGAACTTCCAGGAAAGGCGGCACTGGAGCCCCCGGGGAGGGCTGCGACGTGATGGGGGGAGGCTGTCACTCCCTAACGAACCAGGAGCAATTAGCGGCTGTTGCTGACGGGAAGGGTGTCTGCTCTGCCGAGCAGGCATGGTACCAAGCAGCTTTAATTTGTTGGGAGTGTGAAGCCATCCCCTGAAGAAGCTGCTGGTGGATGTGCTGGGGGAGATCGAGTGGATCCCGGAGGGTGCAGAGAGAGACGAAGAGGTGGCTCGCAGAGGCACTCCCACCCCCACTATCACCCAGGGCAAGGGGATGGGTGTCCCATCAGCTTTGGGCCAGCAGACAACAGGGTCACCTCTAGGTGGCCGGGGGCATCACTGGGTCTAGGCCAGCCCTGGGCTGGAGACCTTCAGAAATCCCTGCCAGCCTTTATTATTTATGAATCTTGGATTTCAGCCTTGCAGCAAGCCTGCGCCTCTCAGCAGTTCTGCCGTGGCCATGGCAGAGGGCTGGGGGTGGCCAGCTCCTCTGCTCAGCAGCGTTGCCAGGTGGGCATCTCCTGCTCCCTGGGGTGGGAGATGGTCCTTGGCATGGACACAGGTAGAGCTGCACCCAGAGTGTGGCTGCAGTGGAGGTTTGGTGGGTCACATGGGTGTAAATGGGAGCTCTTGGGTACAAAATGTCCTTGCACCCGCGGCTGGCGTCTGTTCCACACAGTCCTTGGGCATGAAGCGGTTTCTCCCTGGTGTTTGCACACCAGGGTGGCACCCCAGGCACGCACAGAGCACGGCTGGAGGCATGGACCCTGCTCCAGACAGACTGCTTGGACTCAAGGGCTAGAAAAGAAAGTTTAGATGCTCATAGAGATGTTAGATTTAATATATCTTCTGAGGCACTCCTGAAACCTTTACAAAGAGGGCTGTCAGAGCAGGCCATGGTGAGCAGAAGAGCCCAGCGGTAAGGGCTGTGCCGGGGAGTGATGGAGTGTCTGCAACAGTGCGGGGCTGCTCTGCAGACTGGGGAGCGTAAAGGGTACAGGAAAACCCCACTGGCATTGCTGGTGCTGAAGGATAAACTGCTCTGCATGTTGACACCCGTGTTACGATGTCAGTTGGCGGAGGGGCTTGGTGGCCAGTTGTGTGTGATGAAGGAAGTGCCGTGATTCAAAAGCTGTCACCAAGAGGGACCTCTGTGCTGTATAAACAGAGCACAAGTCACCCGCTTTAATAGGATGCAAACAGCGTTGTCACCAGATGAGACAGGTCGCAAGTCAAGCTGTCATATTCCGGGACCGTTGAATTGATTTGTGCTCGCTATCTTGTTTTGTTTCCAAGTGGTTTGCATGGAGAAGCGCGAGGCGAGGGCAGGTCCCGCCGGCTGCAGCAGCAGCGCGGGCTCCCCCAGCTCGTCGTGCCACTGGAACTGGGGCAGAGGCACCGGGCACCCTCCGTGCCTTTGAATTTAGCATTTGGCCAATGCTGAAACATGGCAGGAGAGAGTGGAATAAACTGGTGCACAGAGTTAATCCGGAGAAACCTGCCCCGCTCTTCATTCTCTGGAGAGCAAATGTAATGCCTGGCTTTGTTTCATGGGCTGCAACGTCTGCGAGGAGCAGGAGATGTGCTGCAGGTGAAGGCAGGCACAGAGCACGGGGGGATGCCCAGTGCAAGGCAAAGCAGGGCTGAGGGGCTCTCAGGGACAGTTCACTGGCATGTTTTATTTGTTTTCCACATTTTTGAGATAAATCCCTGAAGTTGCTCAGTCTCTGGGAAGCTGGGGGAGGACGAGCGATGGTGACAGCGAGGGATGGCTCCTGGGGCAGGCTTCGGAGTGAATAAGGAGCCTGGGGGTGTGTGTTTTGAACTGAGCTGGTTTCATGTCTGTTTTTCCCACCTTCTCATGGTGCAACCCACAGCAACAGTCTTCTCAGCGCTGAATGTGGGAAGTGGGTCAGCTGAGCCAAGCTGAGCTGAGCTGAGCTGAGCCGAGAGCCCAGTGTGAGGACGAGGAAGCTGCAGCCACCAATCCTGACCCCATCATTTCTGCAGGCTTGTACTGCAGAGTCCAGGAGTTCAGCTAATTCCTGCATTTCCTGGCCTGCAAATGTTAGGAGAGCTACCTTCTGCCCGAGCGATGTCCGTGCGTGATGCCCTGTCTGTAGAACTTTGGCCTCATGTTCACTGCGCTGTAACCATGCACCAAACCATGCAGGTACCTGCGGTCTTGCCTTACCTTCTGTTTTCGATTTATAACCTATTTTCTGCCCTAGGTAGAGATGTTCTGCAGAAATCTGATGGCAGGTTAGTCCCACACCAGCACCCTCTCCTTCTGCTGGGGATGTGACGGCCAGGCTGGGATCATGGTGTCTGTCCGTGTCCTTCTCCCAGGCCCTAGGGCTTCCCACCCTGGGGTCCTGAGCCCCTTACTCCAGGGGACGAGCCTGGGAAGGGCTCTGAGGTGGCTCTGGAGAGATGTAGCTGATCGCTGTGCTCGTTTCCAATGGAGAGAAATCTATACATACATGGTGACATTTTTAGGGCACGCTATTTTTGCCTTATGAGTGGGCTGGAAAAATCAGAGTGGCTTTCAAGAAATGAAAGCACCTTATTTATTCTGAGAAAACAGCTCTTCCTGATTAACCTTGAGCCTTTCCACAATGTCTCTCATGACATAAGACTTAATTCCATGAGATCTAAGGTTAAAAGGACAGGTTTAGGGGTAAGTTTGAAGATGCTGTGGTGCAGGGCCGAAATGGGCTTTACAGCTGAGAACCTCTTGCAGCTGCTGAACGTGGTGATCTATTGTCACGCCACAAAATGGTAACCCTGCAGAACAACCCTGCCACGCTGGAGTTCAGCGGCAAGGAGCAGCGTGACACAGTAGCACGAGAAGTTGCAGAGCTACATCCTCCAGTGGAAACTAACTGGGGATGTAGATGGACAACTGAAAAGGGACAAAGGGGCAAAAGGCAGAAAATCTATTACCCCAACTTCTTCTCGTACTTCATGTGCTCCCGAGTTTGCAAAATTTCTCATGTGCATTGATTTTTTTTTTTTTTTTTTTTTAATGCATGAAATTCCATGAAATTTATGACAATTCTGGGAAGTGACAAACGGCACGGATGGCCCATCTCTGGGGGCAGATATATGGCGAGGGGGATTGAGCTCTTCCAGCCTCCTCGAGATGCAGAGACACACAAACCGCACTGTGGAGAGGCTCCCAGACTTTCTTTTCTTTTTTTCTTTCCTTTTTTTTTTTTTTTCTTCAGTGGGGATAATAATAACAGTGTCAAGGACACCATTCAAGTTGATGCCTGGAGAGCTATTCAGTATAGACCTATTTACGGCCATTATAAAATGCCTGTGGATAGTTCAACGACCGATTTTCAAGAGTCTTTTTCTACCTTTTGAAGGATCAGGAAAATCTATCAAACTGGAGAAATTAAGCTATTTTTCTTCAGGGGAAGAGAAACAGAGTAGGGAGCTTCTCACATTAAAATGCTGCCGTAGATTCCCAATGAATGAAAAATTGGTCTGCATAATAATGAGCCGGGAGATGGATTTTTAAATGGCTTAAACCCACTCTTCACCGCTGCCGTGGCATTGCGGAGGATTTGGGGCGACCTGCCTGCATTTGGCTGTGTGAAGTTGAAGGATCGCCCTTCTCCAGGCAGTGCCAGCGTGTTTTGCTCCTTCTGCCGTTGGTCCGAGCAGGCAGGGAGCAGGCAGCACTCGGGGGGTGCAGGCAGGCACAGGCTGGGCTTCAAACAAGCATCAAACCTCCAGTGCAGAGCGACTGGAGCCATCCTTGACATCGCACAGAGTGAAGGGCAGGATTCCTCTCGGCTTTGGTGACGGTTGAGCCGTTATCCCCACCGGACAGCTACCAGTGGGCTCCCTGAGTGCAGACCCATGGCCGTGGGGAGGAGGAAATCGGCCCTTGCACATCTGTGCACGCACATACGTCTGTCTTACGAGGGGCAAGCATCCTAAAGGGGTGTCCTTGCTGCTGCCCTGCCTTCCTTGCAGCTCTTCTGCTCACCGCTGCTATTTCCCTCCGGCTCTTTGCTTGTGCTGCCAGCTGCGAACACATGGCGCTTGAAAATATCATATGAAGTAGTTAGCTTTGGAAAAATGTGGAGTTTGAGTAATGCATGTTAATTACTTGCACGATAAAAATCGATCAATATGCTAAACAAACAACTCTCTGCGCTCAAATGGGCTCCCGTCATGATTTTGTTACGAAATGCTTGCCCTCCTGCCATCCCGAAGCCATAAATGGAAGCCCATTTTCTTTTCCAATGCCTTAAGTTACATTTAATTGAGTGGGAAAGACATTTATTTTTTTCCCCTTAAAAGACGCCAACTCTCTCCTGCACGTAACCACAAAGAACATCATCTCCCTGTCATCTCCCAGGCAGGGTGGGAGCCTCTCTCGCCCCGGCACTGGCCGAGCCAAGGCCCCGGCTGCCTCCCTCCGGGATGGGGCATCTGCCCGGGAGGAGAGAGCAGCATCGGGCTTCGCTTCAAGGGGCTAAGAACATGGCCTTGCTGGCTTGTGTGGGGGTGTGGTGGGCAAGGATGGTCACAGAGACCTGAATTGTTCATTTCCTGCATCTTTATTAGATGCAACTGCTTGCTTGGTGCTCAGTGATTCTGAGCTGCCATCACACCGCTCCCGGGGCACCTACTGCCACCATGGTGCTGTGGTACCCAGGTCCTGGTGATGCAGAGGTACATGGATCCTGGTGATGCAGTAGTACCCAGGTCCTGGTGATGCAGTGGTACCCAGGTCCTGGTGATGCAGAGGTACCTGGCTCCCAGTGATGCTGTGGTACCCAGGTCCTGGTGATGCAGTGGTACATGGATCCTGGTGATGCAGTAGTACCCAGGTCCTGGTGATGCAGTGGTACCTGGATCCTGGTGATGCTGTGGTACCCAGGTCCTGGTGATGCAGTGGTACCCAGCTCCTGCTGATGCTGTGGTACCTGGCTCCCAGTGATGCTGTGGTACCTGGCTCCTGGTGATGCTGTGGTACCTGGCTCCCAGTGATGCTGTGGTACCGAGGTCCTGGCGGTGCTGTATTAAAGGGCTAAGGGGACAAGCACACCACAGGGAAGGGACTAATTGCAGGCTAGATTTGACCACAGGCTTCAAAAAGTACCAGTTGTTATTCTTTTTAATTCTTACAACACACGGGTCATGTGTCTTCTTTTGCAGAAAAGCTGAAATTTCACTTTCAGTTTTCAGGGCCTGATTTGGAAGATCCTGTTGTCTTTTCTTCTTCACTTTCCAGCCTAACCCTGCATAGCAGGTTTCCTTTTTTTGTGCTTTATGAGAGGTAGCAATCGATTGTGTCTCTCTTACAAATCAACAGTATGTACAATGTGAATATTAATAAATAATGATGCTTGGATGAAGGGGATTTGGATCTGCCACATGCTCTTTGGGTAAAATTCTTTACTTTAAACATTAGCCTTTGCATGTGCCACTTCTGCATTTTATTTTCTGCTGCGGAGGATATTGCTTCCCGTTAGACTGTGTCTAGGAAACATTTTCAAGGCGTTCCTGTGGGACGATAACTTGGACGGCGGATTTCCACAACTGACATTATGCTGTAAGTGCTCCAGGACCTGCAGCCTGATCTTTGCTTGCTTGCTGTGCTGCAGCGTTGGCTCCAGCTGGCCGCAGGCAACACCGAGCCCCAGCCCCGGGCCAACCAGGTGCTGGACAAGTCCAGTACCTAATATGAAGGTAGAGAAGAGCATCTGTGCCCAGAGCTGCACCATGGGGTGATGCTTCACCAGCGGCTTGGTTTCTCGTCACAGCAAGCATGTGTTTGCACCAGGGTGGGTAAGGGGAGCACTGAGCCACTCTGCTGGGGTGTATCTGGCTGCCCAAACACCAGCAGTGGCAGCGGTTGGGGTGACCATCACCCGCTGCGGTGGGTGCCCGGGGCACAGACCGTGGGAAGAGGTGCCTGCAGGAAGGTGCTGCCCATGTCCTGCACCACGTCTCTCCCTGGAGCAAGGGAGAGCATCTTGCAGGTGAGCAGGACCATGGGCTTCACCAGGCTTGTCCGGGGCTGCGCCTATGAGAGGTGGATAGGGAAGAGGTTGAACTGGACTGGGTCTCCCAGTGCCCTGCAGAGCAGGTGTTTGGATGGGGGTGTTCTGGTCCTACCAGACTGGTTTGCTGCAGCCCGCAGAGCAGGGTCCTCCTGCAGCACAGGGCTCCCAGGGACTGCTGTCCCACCAGCGTCACCGAAAGGCTTTTAGCTCCTGGCAAAGTGAGGTTATCTTGTCTTTAATTTCTGACATTGTTTGCAGAGCCTCTGGATGAATTTACCCCAGGAGAAACTGAGAGCAGGACCGGGAAGGCTCGAGTGGGCACCTCGGGAAGGAGCAGGCATTGCAGGTGAGCCGCTGGCAGCACTGGCTGGAGCCAAGCTGGCACTGAGCCGGAGCCCACGTCCCAGGCCAGGTCAGCAGCCACGCTCATGGCTGGCACAGCTCCTGCCGTGGCACAGGGCCACTGGGCATTAGCCAGAGGAGCAGGGCAGCATCCGCTGGGGAAGGTCTGGAGGAGACCGAGTGTCTGGGTCTGTCTGTCCTTGCTGGGCAGCACAGGCAGGGCTTTGCAGCACGGGGCACTGGCAGGGCACCCCATGGGTGCAGATGTCCCTGTGTGTCACACAGGGACATGGACATACCTGGGGCACTGGACGCACTGCACAACTCTGAGGTTTCCTCCAGAACCTCACCCTCTCCCAGCTCGTGAGCAGCTCGCCCAGGATCTCCAGCGGCGACACAGGCACCTCTAGCTCTCCTTGACCTGTGAAGGAAAGGAGAACCCTTTGCTCCTTGGAGTCAGGCAGTAAAATGTCGTCGTCCCCAGCTGCCAGGTGCAGCAGCAGGGCCAGACCTCCCTCTTCCTTCACAGGCAGCAGCAGATGCACCCAGTGCCACCCAGACCGCCTCAGGAGCACGCTTCAAAGTCCTTGACGGAGTTCTCTGTGTCCGACAGCTGGAGAAACTGAGGCACGGGGCACGGCTCTGGCTTTCTGGGGTGCAAGGAGGGCTGGAAAACCCCGAGTGCCTGGCTAGCAGCCCCTCTGCAGCCAGCTCTGCCCCGCGGTGCTGGGCTGGATGCTCCTGCGGGCAAGAGCTGCACCGGGGGGAGCGATTCGGGGACCCCCCAAGGCAGCACTCCTCCGAGGAGCCTTCGCCGGCCCCAGCCCGGTGTGGGTCCCCGCGGGGCAGCAGCTGGCCGATCCCGTGGGAAAGGCTCACTGGCGTGCGGCCGTCCCCTTTTCTGCCTCCCTCCCATCGCATGACTTTGTTCTTTGTTAAAAGACACGCAGTTGAGGAGATGCAGCCGCTCTTTGTGCCAGCAATTTGAATTTGACCCTTTCCAACACCAAAAATCAATACTCCCGTGGAGAAGCAGTGGGTGCTATTTTTCTAAGCCCTGTTTACAGCAGTACAGTCCTTTAAGGCAGATGTTATCTGCTCCAGAGTCCGCTGCATACTTTACCAAATTTTACAAAGCATTTTCTGAGCACATAATGACAGTATTATCTTTGTCCACCTGCTGAGAATAGCAGTGGGCTTACAATAAATATCTGCTTCCAAGACGTACAAGTAAGAGTCCATCTTATCTGTCCAGATGGGGAAAAAAAAGCCCCTAATTTACATCCCAGAAAGCACTGGGGTGTGACAAAGGTCATCGGCTGACACTGTACCCTCAACTGGGATGAAAAATATATGAGCCAGGACTGCAGTGTTTGAAGGGGAGATAACCAGCGCCAACTGCTCCTGCGGTCTCCTCTGCTCTTCCACTCGGTGATGCCACCCCGGCCCCCAACCCATGTGTCACCCAACCCATGGGGGTTGGAAGGCATCCCCTGGCCAGCGAGGGGGAGGAACGCATCCATTTTTAGCAGAAAATCACAAGCGCTGAGGGTTTGACCACACCAGCATTCCTCCAGCGCGTAGCTTGGCTATAAGCTCTTCTTTTATTCCTCCACTTGATTTCTTGTGCCATGTTTTCCCAGGTCCTTTCCCGTGAGGCTCCCTGGATACCTCTACGTGTCAGCGGCAGCAGAGCGGAGAGCAGGTCCCCACCTCTGGGTACCAGGTGAGCTGTTGGCATCTGCACCACACTGAGCTGCCCGCAGCATGGACCACCTGGGGACTCATCCCTCCTCTCCGTGGTAATGGCAAAGTATGTTTTGGACAGCACATCTCCCTTTTTTCTCAGAATCACAGAATGGTAGGGGTTGGAAGGGACCTCTGGAGATCATCTAGACCAAATATTTGGGGGATGAGACCTCTTCAGATCTTCCCAGCACATGTGCAGTCTCCCGTGGAGCACGTGGGACCTTGTTAATCCTAGCTGGGGTGCTCCCACCCTTTCCTCCATTTCCAGGAAATTTTCTGGGCTTTACCAAATATCCCATGATTAGCTAGTTAATGAGCTAATGAGGCAACTCTGGCTGGCTTCCCCTGTGTCTGAAAGCCCAGCAGCATCCTCCCTCCCTCCTCCGGAGGCAGACCCCCCTGTTCTGCCTCTCAGCGCCAGACCGAGCGAAACCTCCCCGGTGAATCCCGGGAGGCAGCAGCCCATTACGGCACGGCCAGGTTCCTGGAATTAGTCGTTAGATTAAGAAACGCGGCCCCAGAATCAGCGAAGGCGCGTGGGATGCTGCAGCGGGGCCGCACGGCAACGTGACATCTCCCACGGGATCCGAGTGAGCCTCAATGTGCCATCCATGGAGCCAGGGTTACCGGGATGGGCACGGGCGGTGGGTGCTCTGCCCAGGGGCCACCAAAGCTCCTGGAGTGTTGCTGCGGGAATGCGTCCCACCATCCCATTAAAAATGACAAAAAGACAAAGAAAAATGAGTAGGGAGTCAGGGGGAGATATAAAATCATTAACAAAACTCCTAATACGGCGGGAGAAACATCAATACGAGCGCTGAGCTAATGGGCCAGTCTCCTCAAAAATTTTATTATATGTCTCTGAAGTTTTAAATAATGCATTGCATTCAGATCGCTGATGTCCCTCCTGACATTAATCTTTGATCTCCCAATTCCGCACAAGGAAAGTGGTAAATCAGAGATACTGACCCTTGCCTACACATTTTGCAGGTAGTAATTGATCAAAGATTTATTTATTAGCCAAGCCATGATTGATTTATAGGAGTTTTGCTTGATCGAGTTAATTACAAACAGTAACTTAGTGTCCTGGCTGCCTGGGAAGCCCCGCGGGTCCTGCTGCCACTGTTCTGGGGATGGTAATTCCGCCAAGGTGATAAGATACTGGTTGGTGGCTGGTTCAACCCATGGTTTGGGATCAGTTACCTGCAACAGATAAAATACTTATCATCATCAATAATCAACCTGCCCTGGAGCAGGAGGATACAGTGGAGTCAGAGTTCAAGCGTTACTTCCTTGGGATGGGCTGGGTCAGGGCTTCATTCTCAAACAGAAGGAGGTGGTTAAACAGTGACTTATTCATGACACTAAAAAAGGGGGAAAAAAAACACCTTGATGACGTTACTCTACTCTAGCAGAGAAATTAATAGTAGCCCTTGACTGTTGTTTTCACCACAGGAAGCTGGTTGAGAAACTTTGCTGAGTGGCAGCCGTGGATGACTCATTGCAATGCAGACGACAGCCACATGCAGCAGCTCCAGTGTCCACATCCAGCCCTTCAGGAGAGAGGCAGCAGCTTTGGACACCCCACAGAACATGGCCAAAAAGGCTGTTCAAAGGTAAAGACAGGGTTGGCAGAGGTCACTGGGCTGCTAGGTCCAGTCATTGGTGCCAGAGGCTTAGCCTGTCCCATCATCACTCTCCAAAAGCCCTCTAGTCTGGTGCCAGCAAAGGAAGGTCCTGCCTCTGAGCAGCATGAGGTCTTCTCCCCCTCCTCAGGATCGCCCAGGCTTCCCAGGGGACATTTTGGGTCTTCTCCAAACCACCACTGGTCCTCCCTGCTCCAAGGCCAGAGCTGGCTCCCTATTTCCCACCAGGCATGGCCGTGGCACATCCCGAGACCACCAACACAAGCAAAGGGTCACGAGCTGTGGTGCAGCAGCTTTGGGGCAGTTGGGTAAAGAGCCAGGTTCTGCAAAAACCAGACCTGGGGCCTCTTCTGCCCAGCCCCAACCCTGTGGGGACATGGGCAGGTACCCCTATATCCATCCTGCTCGTAGCATTTCCTCCTGGTTTGTGTCTTTTTTCCAAAAAGAACACAAATAAAAACCTTCTACATCACCTTCTCACCCAAGCTCGTCAGCACAGTAGCGTTCTGTCCAAGTCACCACTTCAGCAAAGCCCCCACCCCAGGAGACCACAGAAGCAGGGCACTGTGCTGAGACCTGGCAGCAGTGGGGAGCCGGATGCGCCCACGGCCAAGCCCTGGTCAGGCTTCCTGCCCTGGGAACAAGAGGCAAGCATCAAAAAAGAAGGACCCACCTTGTTTCTGAGCCAATATCCATCTAAAAATCTAACTTGCGCTGGGATTTCTGTGGTGTTGCAGGATTTAGAGACTTCACCCACTGAAATGCTGCCGGCTTTGACATCTAAAAGCTCTTTTAAAGATCCTGGCCTTAATTGTTCAGATTTTTTTTTCCTACCTCCCAGCTGTAGTTGAGGCTTCCAGGCTTTTCCAAACAAGTTTATTCATCCTTAATTACTGCTAAGAAAGTGACCCCGCGTGAGCCCCGCCGCCACGCTCCTCTTGGCTGACAGACAACTGCCAGCCAGGCAAGAGCTACTAATTAGTAATTGATAAATATAAGTGTGCTGTCTTCCCCGAGCAGAGTCCCGCCTGATGACAGTAATTAA
Organism: Eurystomus gularis; assembly: GCA_013400335.1. Classification (NCBI taxonomy): domain Eukaryota; kingdom Metazoa; phylum Chordata; class Aves; order Coraciiformes; family Coraciidae; genus Eurystomus; species Eurystomus gularis. Next base: position 25,433 of record VZZY01010599.1, read on the forward strand.
TTGTTCATTGATCCCCCCAGGTTGACGGCAGGGCTGCCGAGGTGCTGCTTCTCCGCTGTGTCTCCAGGGGAGCGATGCTGGCAGGGGTGGCCGGGTGCCCATGGTGCCCAGCCCTGCTGCTGGAGCTGGGACATTGGCCCTGCCCACCCTACCTGCACTGCCTGCCCTGCCTGCTGGGGCTGTCTGGCAGGTGGCTTTCACCAGAAGCGCATGGGTCAGGTGATGATACCAAGGAGAAGCCCAGGAGGAGGCGGCCCAGGGGCCAGCACTGCATCCCCCTGCAAAACAATGATGGAGACTCCCACAGCGCGGCTACCCAGATCCTGGTAAAATCATAGAATCCCTGACTGGTTTGGGTGGGAAGGGACCTTTCAGGCTCATCTCGTACAACCCCCCTGCAGGGAGCAGGGACATCTGCAGCTAGAGCAGGTTGCTCAGAGCCCCGGCCAACCTCACCTGCAATGGTGCCAGGGATGGGGCAGCGATCACCTCTCTGGGCAACCTGCACCAGGCTCTCACCACCCTCAGTGTCAAAAATTCCTCCTTTCTCTCTAGTCTAAATCTCCTTTTCAAACCATCGCCCCTTTTCCTGTCCCAACAGGCCCACCATCCCTGGAGGTGTTTAAAGAACGAATAGATGCAGTGCTTGAGGATATGGTGTAGTGGTTAGAGAGATGCTAGGAGAAAGGTTGGACTTGATGACCCTGGAGGTCCTTTCCAACCATAACGATTCTGTGATTCTGTGCTCAAAGATCTGCCCCCAGCTTTCTTCTAGGCCCCCTTAAAGTATTGAAAGGCTGCAATAAGAACAAAAATGAGGCCTAAAATGCTGGCCTGAAAATATATTTGCATTTTGTCATGACCCAAACACAGTTTTTCCAAGAGGAAAAACAATCAAACCACTTAAAAAAAAAAAAAAGCCAAACCCAGCTGAACTAGATCTTTAAATTGCATCTCCTGAGGCAAATACTTGAATGTCAAGTGTCAGTCCCAAGGTTTTTTTTGATGCTCATTATCACCCCATAAACTCGCTGCAAGAGGGGCTCTTTCCTGCCCAGGCGGGTTTGCCCTGGAGGAGCTGGCCTGGCTGAGTGGGCGCAGCGCGGATGGGCTCTGCAGGAAAACCATCCCGGTGCGTGGCTCCTGGGGACACCGCCGTGCTGGGCGATGGCTCAGCTGGGCGATGGCACCGCAGGCTGCCTGGTCCTTTCCAGGAGGACTTTCGCCTTGACCCCTCACCCCAGCTGCAGCACCCACATGCCTCGTCTCATCTTGGGAGCACCCGAAATGTGCCCTGGGCTGCCCTCGAGAGCGGCACGTGCCCAGTCACCACGCCTGCATCCGTCCCCGGGGGTTTTAATTAATTGCCTTTCTTTTTTTTTTTTTGCTGTTTGGGTCAGGCTCCCAAGCGCCAATCTGTTTGATAGCACCCCGGGGAGCCTTTTGTTGAGAATAGGTGAAAAATTGTACCCACAAAAAGAGTTCCCCCTCCGATCAATTCCCTCTAACAACTTTATTGATTAGGTGCAGTAACATTTTTCATTTATTAATTATGAAGAAGATGTTCCAGTGATTTCTTAAAGTTAACTGTTGTGCTTTTCCCCCTTCCCTCAGCCCTCCCAGCCCAGCCAGGATGGCTGCAGAGATGCAGGAAGGCTCTGCCCACACGGACCCCAGCACTGCAGGGACAGACAGACACATCTCCTGACACAAACCTGCTCGGTAGGACCTCAGCTTGCTCATCCCCTAAGAGAAACAGCGGCTTCGGGTGCTTTCCTCCACCTGGCACATGGTACCACATCCCTCCTCTTTCCAAAAGCAGCCGGGGAGCCCTGAGCAGGGCAACCCCCTCACCGTGGGGCTGCTGCTTGCCCCAGGATGGTGCAGGGCAGCCCCTGGGCACCCCTGCCCTTTGCCCATCCGCCGCTGGAGCCAGGAGGTGATGGAGAGAGAAAAGCGGGAAAAAAACCAACCACAATAGTTCAGATATGTGAAATGAGCTGGGGACGTGGGCATGAGGGGCCAGAGGCACAGGGGCTCCAGCAGCTCTGGCCACCTCCGTGATGATGGAGACCAGCTCCCAGCCCAGGCACTGGCTTCTCCAGCCCCAGGATCCCCAGGCCTCTGAGCAGTAGCCTTGCTGCTACTCTCTTCATGGGTTTTCACTCGTTGGGAAATCCTAGGCTAGGTCAGGATGTTGCAAAACGTAGCATGAAAAGACGAGCTCCACCCTGGAGTGTGCGCCGTGACTTGGACACCACAGCTGGCACCATCTTCTAGATAAATTAGGACCTCAGGAAGATGACGTGTGTTGGCCAGTGTCATGGAAGGTTGTATTGAAACCACAACAGAGTGTCACACAGGAGGTCTGAGGCAGAGCTACAGATTAAAGCCTCTGCCCCATGCCTGCCAGCCTAATGATTTCATTACCACACCATCGCTGGTCAGCCCTGGAAAAACAATTTGGCCTCCAATGCCTTCCACCGGATAAACACAGAGGGGATGACACTCATGCAGCTGCTCGGAAAACCTTGTTTCCCGTCCCTGTTATCTCTAACAAAAACTTTTTGGTGTATTTCAAACAGATCCTCCTTGACTCAGGATCCCAGAGCTGATGTGCAGGTCCTGGCCGGGGGCTCAGCAGCATCCCTGCAGAGCTGGGACCAGGTGGTGGCTTTGGCCCAGGTCCCTTGCATGCCGGACAAGCAGGACTTCTCCATCATTTTTATTGTTGGGAATTACCAACACCAGAGGTGCCAAATCCCGGCGATGAGGTCAGGAGTTGTTCACATCCAGGGAAGGGATGCCGTGGTGCTTTCAATGCCCTGAATGAGGGATTCTCCACGTCTTTCGCTGTGGGTCTTTGTCAGGCAACGTGCCTGGGTCCAGCCTGGCAAGGGGCTGCTCTCACCTCTGCTCCAGCCTCGGGAACACACCATCTCCAAAATCCCGACGTCACCAGGGCTCGAGGGCCTTCATGCACCGTGCTCACACCGTAAACTGAGAGGAGGAGTCACGCGAGGGCAAGGAAGCCCAAGAGCAAGCTGGAGGAGAGGTAAGGAAGGAAAAGGAAGGTCAGAAAGAGGGTAATTAAGGAAATGCAGCAAAGAGAAATTATACAAGAGAGGATTAGAAACACACAATTGGTGTCAGTGCCTGGGAACATAAATCACATGGAGCTGGAAGGAGATCGCGCAGTGCTGAAGGAAACCTAAGGGTGATAGTGGACTGATTATGAGTTTGAAATATGGCATGTTGGCAAAAACTCTGCGGTGATTTATCCTCTGTCACAGGCTATCCCAGGAAGGTGGCAGGCCTTTCCCATATAGCTCTTCTGAGACTGAAACTCCAGCACTGAATTGATTTCTGAGTCGACCAGCCTGTGCTCGGCTGCAGATGGTAACAAATAACACAGAGAAGGGAAGGAAAAATTAGGAAATCAGAAAGGAGATTACAGTCACGGGAAAACAAATGCATCTAGCCTGCCCTGGGCACGAGAGCTGGAGGACAGGCAGAGATTTGGGTCCTGATTTGCCATCTGCACCCCTACAGATAAACGTAACCCCGGCGATTGTCCAAAATTATCCTTTAACATGGTGTCACGGGTACACAAAGGTTTAACAGCTCCCTTTGCAGTCCCACCCAACCCCATCAGTGGTGTGGAAGTACAAGGTAAAAATCTATGCATCTCGCAAATATCTCTATCTAAAAATAAAAAAGGGCCACAAATGCAAGTAACGGCGATACGGAGGGGTTAGTTAGAAGCTGAAGGAGCTACCTGGGTTAAAAGGCTGTTTGAACATCTGCTGGGCAGTAATTTCCAGTCTGAGGCACCACCGTCCCGTACCCGCACTGTGAGCGGCTCGTCGGTGTGCTCCGGGGGCAAACCCAAGTGCCGGGGCCAGGGCTGCCCCGGAGCCAGCGAGGAGGCCTGGAGAGGGCTGGTCGAGGCTGCAGGGACAGTGGGAGGCAAGTCAGGAGCCTGAGAAAAGCTGCAGAAGGGGCTGCTGGCAAGAAGCATAAACTGAAAACGCGCAGTGGCAGGAATAAAGCGGAGAGCAGGGAAAATGGAGAAGATGATCAATACTTGAAGACCAGAAACAAAAAGAGAACTGTGAACAATCTTTATTCCTGACCTATGCAACCAGGGGCCTGGCCTGAGGAGCTGTTTTCTCTTAGAGAAATTGTCGACAGTCAAAAAATGAAACGGATTGAAATGAGGGCATCGGCTGCAGCGTCTCTCCAGTGCATTTGGTGCTCCTGAGCCAGACACTGCCAGTCTGGATGGAGGTCCTGGCACAAGGGAAGGGTGGCCATGGGGCACCTCTGCAGGCTGGCCCAACCACGTGGACACAGCCCAGCCCAGGGAACGTGCCTCCATCCCAAGACAGTGACCAGCTGATGGCTGCCACTGCCGCCCTGGAAGCGGCAAAGGCGGCACGACCTCCCCAAGGTTCCACAGCCAGCAGTGACCGTCACGTTCAACCAACCCTGCCCACGGGCCACAGCATGACCATGCCCACTGCACCACGGGAAATACAGCGCTGAACTGAGCACATCAGATAGATACAAGGCAACACCATGCTTATTTTCACAAAATGATATAGATGGCTCAGGTTAAAGAAGCAGTGCTTCTTTTGTGGCTTGCATGGCTTGGTTCATCATCGTGAGCCTGCAGGTCCATGAGGCCCTGAGCATCACTACAGACAATGGACAGGGAACAACCATTCTCCATCTCTTCCACAGGAAGAACTGGGGGCTTCAAACAAAACCAGCGGGGGGGAGCTCAACCCGGGAGGAGATGCAGCATCACCCAGCATGAAGTTACTGTGCAGGGCTTGTTACCAGGTGCTAGGGACCTCAATCACACCCCACACTGACGACAAGCTCCAGATCTCCAGTTAAATGATCCTGCAGCCTCTCCAGGAGACCTGCATCAGTGCTTAGCCATCCTCCCCATTAGGAAATTTCCCCACATTTTCCCCCAAATTAACCTAAATCTTCCCTGCCCTTTATTAGCAGCAATGCAGCACCTCAGTCTTCATACTGTCCTACTTCCAGGCTGGCTCCAGCTGGGTGGCAAGGAGGTCAAGGGACCGGCGTGGTCAGCATCACCGAGTGCTCATTGGCATAGGCAGGATTAGAGGCGGGGAGTCCCAGGGTTCATGGTCCTGCGCCTGAACCAGGCTAAGCACAGGACTCCTGCTGTAAAACAGATGGTAAGGAAAAATGATTGGAGGAGATTAATAATAATACTGATAGAAAACTAGATAGAAGGGATCAAGATGTAACAGAGGGGCTGAACAATAATTTGATGCCTCCACGGCAAATGAAGAGGACAGATGCTTGCTTAAATTTGGGGATTAGATTTTGTAGACTAAAGAAGATAATAAATGGAATGATTACAGTATTAAAAGGTTGGTCCTCCGGTGGACGAGGACTTTAGAAAGACCCTTGTCATTAAGAGCCAGGGACAGGGGGGACAGGTCCTTGGGAAAGGCAGGGTTGCCATCCCTGGCCCCACTCTTCTACCTCCTCCTGAGTCCCGAAACGCACCAGAGAGCGTGCACTGTGCCTCCTGTCCAAAATCTGGGAATCTGGGCCCGCAGTGGAGCATCTCAGCAGGTGAGGATGCTCCTGCCCTGGGCTGCTGCCAGGCAGGGCAAACAGCCACTAAATGCTGCTGCCTTCATGGCTTTGGAGCCAGTCAGATTGTGGGAATGGCCTGAGCTGAATGGGTAAAACGCTGCTTATTTAGCAACTTATTTGAATGTTCATGTAAATAGCAAAATAACCAGTGAGAGATGTGAGAGTGGTACTTCAGCCCAGGGAAAATTCATTCTTCAAGTGTTCCACGGAGAGAGAATCCTTTTGCCACAGTTTTTGAGCAAACTTTAGCGCAACATGCCTCTTCTCTTCTTTTCATCTGGCTTTCGTACTATTTGGCGTTTGGTAAAAGTCATGTCATTGTAGCGGGCTAGTCATTTTTAGGGATAGTCCAGATATAGGATCATAAGGCAGATACAGGAGCACCTCACTGGAGTAACTGGAAGGGAGACCCAGGAATGGATATTTGGCTCGGCTGGCTGTCCCCAGACTTTACACTCCAAGAGGTACCCTGGAGAAATAGGTGCTGTTGGTATTTTGTTTTTTCTTTACTTGTGTAATAAGATCGGTGAGGAAATGGCCTGAGTGGCTTCACTTGTTCTCAGAGCTAGACCCAAGTAGGGAACACAGCCCCAGCCCTTTGCAGCTCCCTGTCAGGGGTGCCCGGATGACAGTGGAGGTCTGGTGAGGCTCGGTAATGCCAACATACCTGGGAAGGTTGGCACTGCCCTGAGATCCAGAGGGACAAGTGCTCAATCCTTCCCTCCTTCTCCTTTTGGTCTCTCTGCTCATTGTTAGCCTTAATTGGTACATCGAGGTTTATGATAAAGATCAAGCCCACTGGGTAACGGCAAGGACTGGAGCTGCCTGGGGTTGATTCGCTGCAGTTCCTGTGTTTATTATTGCTCGAATTAAATAGTTTCCCATGGAGAAATGGCTAATGATGTCACTAAAATATGAGGAGGGAGGAGGCAATTACAGCCGCTCCCGACCACGCTGTTCTTGCTCTGGCAAACAGAACAGCCCCCTTTGCAGCAGCGAAGGCTGTGGCCGAGAGCCCGCCGAGGAGGAGGAGGAGGAGAGGGAAGTGCTTTACGAGGGGAGAGTCTCCTCTCCACGCACAAATATCTAAAAACTATTAATTTCAGGCAGCAGCTAGGAAGAAATACATGAAAGGGAAATTGATTTCTATTTAAATGGTATGTTTTCATCACCTTTTCTCAGAGCATGAACATTCATCTTTGAGTACCTGTGCTAATTGATTTCAAATGCAATTCAACACCATCACTGTAGAATAATAAATCTAGGGGCGAAGAAGCCAAAGGAGGGGTATCAGCGCCGTGCGGCTGGAGGCCGTGGCCGGGGCGAGGGGCGAGCCACGGCACAGGAGCAGCCCACGGCCCCCCCAGAGCCCGGCCCCCACGCTGGCAGCCCCACGGGCACGAGCAGTGGGTACCTCAGCCTGCCTTAAAGACAAAAGGTACGCAGCCAGCCTGCAAAAGGTGGGTGCAATCCCATTAGAGGGGTTGTTTGGGGATCAAGGAGGTTTACAGCTAATACTTAGGGTCCTGCTAATCCGCATAAGCTCTCAGAGAGAGAGGAGATTAGGAGGGAGATGGGGCACAGGGCTAAAGTCAGGAAACGGAGCCCGAGCTGGCTGTGGGATGGGGAGAGCTGAACATCCCTGGACCACCCAGCCGGGCTGCACTGCCCAGCCAACCCCGACCCGAGTCCAAGGCTGTGGGGCGCAGGGAAGAAGGAATTCCCAGGGCTTGGAGGAGATTGACAGATGACTGAGAGGTCTGAACCACTGGAAGTGGTCTGTCTTTTGTTACAGGCTTTGGGTGCTCCCACGCGCTCCTCGGCTGCGTAGCGCCGTGCCACTCTGGGATATAAAATGCCACCATGCGAGGCGAGGCCAAATGGTGAAATTTTAAAGAAGTCCTTTGAGCACTCAGAGTATGAGCTGCTCCTCTCAGGAGCACTGTTAGTCCTTGCAAGCACCTGAATTAAATTTATGGCCAGGGATATTGGCTACAGTGTCTTCCCACACAGGAGAAAAAGTAAATAAAATTTCCTTCAGGCACATTGATCTTCACCGTGAGCTGTCTGATGGTTAGAGAAAAGGTAAGGAATGAAAAGAGGTGCCCAGCCTCCCGTGCTGAGGAAAGGCTGAGAGCCCTGGGGGTGTTTAGCTGGAGAAGAGAAGACTCAGAGGGGATCTGATCAATGCTGATCAAGAGCTAAAGGGACAATGGGCACCAAAAGGAACCCAGGAGGTTCCACCTGACCAGAAGGAGAAAATTCTTTGGTGTGAGGGTGTCGGAGCCTGGCTCAGGCTGCCCACAGAGGTTGTGGAGTCTCCTTCTCTAGAGAGATTCCAAACACACTGGACACAATCCTGGGCCCCCTGCTCTGGGTGAGCTGCTGGAGCAGGGGGGTTGGATGAGATGATCTCCAGAGGTCCTTTCCAATCCCCTCCATGCTGGGATTCGGTGATTCTGTTACATGCCACTAAACACCTATGATGTGCCCCAGCAAGGGCGCGCGGCGTGCCAGGCCCAGCCTTGGGGAGCAGCAGCCGCTGCGGTGTAAAAGCACAGCTCTGCCACAGCAAGGTCACTCAGAGCAAGGCACGTCACCATCGTCTAGAGCAGAGGATGCGAACTGGAGGGCATTGCAGAGGAGACTACTCCGGGGAGCCACAGCTCTGAGAAACATCTAGCTTTTAGGTGTTTATCCTCAAATAAATAATGGAACATGATACCCAAAAAGCTGCTGTGGGAAAATGGGCTAATGGAAGCCCTGGCTAAATGTGTGGCTGAGAAGGAGGCAGCTGCTCCTATCCCAGCATGGGGTACTTGTGGACGGATATTGCAGTGCTATAGCCTGTTGTGGTACTTACATCACAAAGGGATGTTGAGAAACTGGGGAGGGAATAGAAAATAGCCATAAAAATTACTTGCAAGCCAAAAATACACTGCACAGAAAGCAGCTAAAAGCGCCTGACATGTTGAGCTTGTCAAGAAAAGACTGAAAGATGCCAAGATTAAAGAATAAGGGAACTTCCACAGGAAAAAAAATGATGGAATAGCAAGACGTCTTTAACCTGAAGCCAGCTCCACAAGGAAAGAAGGCCCCAGGTTAAAGCCATGGGGACAAGCTACCCGAGGGGATGGTGGCTTTGGTGTCTTCTTCCCTTCCCCAGCAGACCTTCTACACAGGCACAAGTTATCGGGCGTGATGCAGGATTAATGAGCAGAATTCAAAGACCTTTCAAAAATGAACAATCTATGAGCTTCAATATGGCACTGTAGTATAAAAGCTCGATAGCAATATTCATATTGAGTTATCTCCCGATTTATGGTGCGTAAGATTGACTGGTTTGACTCTCGTTTAATCTGAGCCATTTCGCACATCCTTGGGAAGAAGGGAAACGTAAGAACTCCCCAAAATTGAGACTATGCCACAAATTACCTGTTCTTTTGTGCTCTCCACTGCTGGGATGGAGCTGTGCATTTTTGCCTGCAGAATAGCTGGACCATTATGAAACAGTATTACATGGGCACCATCTTTCCAAAAATTCTTGGCTCGTTTGTTCCCATGCATCTTTGATTGCGTGAGGAATCATGGCAGGCAAGGTGAGTGGGAGCTGGGGCTGTGTGGAGCTGTGGTGGCAGGAGGAGGCTGGTGATTCCAGGAATGAGGAGCTGCTGCGAGTCAGGACAAAGCTCAGGGAGCATGTTTCTCCTCCTCTGTCTTCCACTGCCTCCTTCTCCCTGGATGAAGGACCTGTAACCTTGCCAGGGAAAGGGTTAGAGCTTAAAAAACACAAAACAAACCACCCTGACCACTGCTACCACAATTAAACCCAGAAATGGTTGGAACACTTATATTGATGCAGCTGGGACTGTAAGCGAAATAAAACCAGTAAAATAATGGCCAGTGGACAGTCAGAGACCATGGAAAGGCTATTGATTGCAACAGGGTCTCTTTTCTGGGCAGCAGAGTGATCTCAGAAGGGCTGAGCTTCAGGTAATTTCTAGCAGACAATGTATTGTACACAATTATTTGTGGATCCTGGAAATCAAACCGGAGCATCTGGGTCTTGCTTGTACACGCTTGTTTAAGAGTAGACTCCGGTAACAAGGAGCTGGTCCAGGGGCTGTGCTTGCATCTTTTCCTTGATGCAGTGGATTAGTTCCTGAGGGTTTCATTGATTGTCGTGAGATAAACCACATCCTTTCTCTGCTAGGCCTGGCTCCCTACTTCATCACTGGAAATAAAAGAGGGGAAAGCACGGCTGGGCCACCCGGGCACTGCCCTCGCTGCCGCAGAGCCCACGGGGCAGCACCGGCCCCAGGCAAGGATGGATCCTGGGGTCTGATGCCAGATCCTGACAGGCACTGTGACAGTCCTCCCTGTACCTGTGTCCCTGGACAGCCCTGAGCACCCTGAATGGCCACGTCCCCCCACCCTTGGGCATTTCAGGAAGGGCCACACACAACAGCTTGTCTGACATGTTGGCACTAAAGGTCTCATGGTGCATTTAATTTAAAAGCGGGCTTACCCTGATGCTTCTGTCTGAAAGCTGTACCCATTGCCCATCACTGCAGCGTTTGTCGCATGTCGATCACCGACACCAGCTCACTGTTCCACTGGGACGGCCAGGAGAGCAAAAACAGAGGAGGTAAGAGAAGGGGATGGTATAAAACAGCAGAAGGGACTTTTAGAATCATAGAATGGTTTGGGTGAGAAGGGACTTTTAAAGCTCATCTGGTCCAACCCCCCTGCAGTGAGCAGGGACATCTGCAACTAGAGCAGGTTGCTCAGAGCCCCGGCCAACCTCACCTGCAATGGTGCCAGGGATGGGGCAGTGACCACCTCTCTGGGCAACCTGGGCCAGGCTCTCACCACCCTCAAATGCTGGACTTTGGGGTAAAGCGAGGTCCCAGCTCTGGGTCAGTGCACAGAATGGACCTGTGAATGACCTGCTCCTGGCACACCTCAGCCCCGCAGCAGGGCTGGCCGGGGGGCACTGCCACACGCCCCTTGGCAAAGCCCCACGCCAACCAAACAACACTGTTTAAAATGTGTTTATGGCTTCACAGCACAAGTCAGCACGGAGGAGTCCAGCACAGATTTACAGCAACAGAAAGGAGAGGCCCTAAAACACGGGGTGAAAACACAGATGGAACGGCGTCAGCAGGAAAGAAAAGCCCAGCTCAGGAATTCGCATCGTTCCTGTGTCAATAGAGGGAAAAGTCTCCGAAGTTTCACGGTTAATTCGTGTACTTTACTGTGGATGCCGTGGAAAACAACCAATGACAGCCTCGTGGTAAGTGTATAAAACACTTATGAATTACCAAGCAAAAAATCCAGTGCCGTGGACTGGGTTCTGTGCTTTCTGCACAATTAGTGAGCAGTTCTAGCAATTAGCTCTATATTTTTCAGGACAGCAAGCTCTGAGCTCAGGCTCCTGCCATCCCTGCAGTGATGCTGTAGGGTGAGCAGCACCGTCCCCAGGCAGGGACATCCCAGCAGGACGGCTCATGGATGGAGTCTGGTAAGCATGGCACAACGAAACTTACAGTGCAGTCGGCATCCGTTCCCCTACACACGCTGTGCCGGGGAGGAGATTGCCCTGTGGCTGCACTGGGCTGGTGCAGAGGGATGATATATCAGTGAGGATGGATTTGGGACAGTTGTGTATGAGTTGGTGTTGAACGGGTCTCTGTAGTTACAGCCAGTGCCTTGAGAAAGGAATAAAAGCAACAAATCAAGTTTGAAACAGAATTAAAATGCAGCCCGGTGAGGGCAGGTGCTCACCCGTGGCAGTGGGGATGGGATGTCGGGGACAGCAGCACCCTCCCCTAGGTCTGTATGCCAAAACCCACCCCATGGAGCCCTCATCAAATCATGAGTGAAATCAGGTTTTCCAGTCACAGAGATGCAAGGCAGGGCTGTGCAGAAGGAGCAAGCTGGGTAGGCAGGCACGCTGCCGCTGCTGTGGGATGGCCAGGAATAGCAGCTCCTAACTGCAGCTGCACCTTGAATCCTGGGGTCAGGTTTGGGCTCCTCACTCCAAGAAGGACCTTGAGGGGCTGCAGCGTGTCCAGAGAAAGGCAAGGAAGCTAGGGAAGGGTCTAGAGCAGGAGTGTGGTGAGGAGCAGCTGAGGGACCTGGGGGTGTTGAGCCTGGAGCAAAGGAGGCTCAGGAAACCTTCTTGCTTTTGACAGCTCCCTGGAAGGAGGTTGGTGTCAGGTGGTGTTGGGCTCTTCTCCCAGGGAAGGAGTGATAGGACATGAAGAAATGGTCTCAAGTTGTGCCAGGGGAGGTTTAGGTTGGACATGAAGAGAAATGTCTTCATGGCAAGGGCTGTGAAGGGCTGTCCCAGGCTGGGCAGGGCAGTGATGGAGTCCCCATCCTTGGGGGGGTTTCCAAGTCGTGGAGATGTGGTGCTGAGGGACATGGGTTAGTGCTGGCAGTGCTGGGTTAGCAGGTGGACCCAATGATCTTAAAGGTCTCTTCCAACCAAAACGATTCCATGATTCTATTCTAACTGTGAACCTCCCTGGAATCCACACAGCAGCATGATGAAAATAGATGCATCAATTTATAATATTTACTCGAGCTGCCAGCATTTCCCACCGAGGGGTTTGGAAGGCAGAATGCATCTCCCCGTCTGGGAAAGGCTGTCAGAAGCCTCCCTGCCCCTGGTCCCAATCACAAGCCCCCCGGCCGCTGGGCAGTCCCCAGCTGCACACAGCTCCCTCCTGCCTCGCCAGTAACAAAGAGATTCCACTGCCAGGTCAGAGGTTGCGAATTTGATAAACTGTCTCATATTTTTAAATGAAAAAATGATACTTCATCTTTCTAATGACAGAAAACTTGGAGATGGTTTACAGTAATATATGCCTTTTTTAATACATGGCTTGCAATCTCAGGCCAGCGGCTGTGTGAAGAATGGAGGAGCAGGCAAAAGGTTAATAGAGCATTGGTCCTTTTTTAATTGAAAAAATGACTGAGGGACCATGTAGCAGACCGAGCAGTAATATTATTACAGGCTGTAAGTACTGTTCCAGAGACTTACTGTTCATCTGGGAGCAGAGTAACGAGCGCCGGGCTGTGTCTCCTGCCTCGGCAGGAACACGGGCTCGCTCTCCAACAGGTTCATAACACGCTCCCCTTTGAAAATGGACATGATTTTGTAAATGTTTGTCTTCCTTTGCAAACTTTGTGTGTGGCATGGTCCTCCAGGAAGAAGTATGCTGAATCACGGGCAAAATGGATTCCTCCACATCACACCTCGGTAGCTTCACACCCAAATGGCATCGGTGTGAGGAGAGGCTCACACTGGGCTGGGCTTTCTGTCTGGGGGGCAAGAGAATCACAGAATCATAGAATGGTTTTGGTTGGAAGAGACCTTTAAGATTGAGTCCAACCATTCCCCCAGCACTGCCAGGGCACCACTCGGCCATGGCCCTCAGCACCACATCTCCATGGCTTGGAAACCCCTCCAGGGATGGGGACTCCACCACTGCCCTGCCCAGCCTGGCACAGCCCTTCACAGCCCTTGCCATGAAGACATTTCTCCTCATGTCCAACCTAAACCTCCCCTGGCACAACTTGAGGCCGTTTCCTCTTGTCCTATCACTAAGAGGATGCTGTGTGGTGCCATCTGGCCTTCTGTGCTCCTGGTTGTAGATCAGCATGGCTGTATTGGCCTCAGGTAAGCTACAGCGATTTACATCACCTGTGGATTGGGCCCCTGCACCCTTCCCTGTTGCTGCCCATCCTCGCTGCCCTGGGTCCAGCGCAGTGCCCAGCACTGGCACCATCCTTGCACGACGGCTGTCCACCTGCCCAGCCACCCTCGGGGGGTCACGACACACACGGACCCTCCCCAGCTCTACCAGCACTCCCCAAGCAGCTCCTGGCCTCTCCCAAGGGTGGCCCCAGGATGTTAGGTGCAAACCCACCCTGCTGGGTAAGTAAACATGCACTACGTGGAGCCATGGGTGGGAAAAGCCCCGGCACCTCGCAGGGTTCTGCTCCACTCCTCCACGGCCCTTGCCGAGGGAGGGGGCTTGATTTGCACAGGCGAAGTAGAATCGCTTTGGTTTTCTGCTATAAAACAATTACGAAGCTTTTATACACAGCTCTTATCAGGCTTGATGTGTCTTGTAGAGCAGGAAAAAAATCGCAGCAATTTGGCTGGTAAAGCAGCCAGCGCGCTACAGCCCCCAGCCCAAGGCCGGTCCCGCAGGAGGGAAGTCGTCTGTGTGGGGTGAAGCTGGTCCTTCCCCGCAGCTCCCCGGGTGGGTGCCCAGGTAGGACCCATCCCTGTGTGCCTATATCTATAGGTGACATACGTGTGCAGGTCACACTGCACGGGCTGCGCCTGCACCGAACAAGGCGACCTCGGTGCTTAAATCGGAGCTTTCTCCTCCGGCAGTTGGGTTTGAAACCCCAGGGAAAATCCGTGTGCACCAACAGAAGAACCGAAGATAATAAATGAAGCCAATAACATGGGGAAAGCTCTCAGAAATCCTGCAAAAAATGGGCCTTGAGACTAAAACTACCCTGCAATCCTCCGGGGGAAAGATGTTCAAACAATAAATACGAGATGAAACTTGTGTAAGTTCTGGCAGTAAATTACAACGTGAAGAAATACTGAGCTTAATGTGCTGCTTAGGCTACGAAGGAGAGGAGCAGGGCTGGTGGTCATTAGCGTCTGAGCCCCCCAAAGCCGGGGGTGTTGCTGAAGGCATCAAAAATAGAGGAGCTGGGAGGACAGAGGTGGTAGGGGACAGGGATTAGGTTCAAAATACTCCGATGCAGCAGGAAGCTGGAAGGTTGGGGGCTGTGGGAGCAGCCAGGCTGGGCAGGAATCCAGGGCTGGGGTGTCCCCATCCCCACAGTCCCATGGCAAGGGAGTGCAGTGCAGAAACTAAACAGCAGTGATGGAGGATTTGGTGCTCAGCAGGAGGTCACTAATTAGGATAGATGGCCCTCAGGACTAATTGCAGCAGGAAGGCTCCAGCGACGGTTGCGTGGTGCTGGCAGTGGGGCGTGCGGCCGGCCCCTCAGCCCCGACTTCCCAGGAGCACCATGACCCTGCAGTGCTGCCTTCTCCAGAGGTCAGGAACATGGAAAAATGACACGTCTGAGATCCTGCGAGGGGAGAGAGGAAGAGGGGGACGAAGGTCTCCTGCAGAACCTGACAGAGAAGGGAAAACCACCTTTCAGCCTGCTGGGACGAAGGGAACCCCATCCCTTTGGGTTGGTGAGCACTGGGCTGGCCAGAGATGGGTGACCCTTGGTGGGAGGTTTGTTGAGGAGCTGGGGTTAGCCCTGGGCTCCAAGCAGAGCAGCTCCAGAGGCAGAGACTGTGGCAGTGCAGACAGGGCTAATTGATGAGGAATTGCCATCAGAGCGCTGTGTCATCCAGAGGAGTTGAACTCTGGGCTGGCTGGGAAGCAAGGCTGTTAAACAGGTTGTGGCGGTACTTTGGGCTGGGGAGGATTTATGGTCCGGAGGAGCAGCTCTATCCGTCATCTGTGAAAAGCCTCATTTACAGAGAGACACCGTGAGGAAAGGCAATCAGCTTGAAACCCGCTAAGCTGGGAATTTATAACCACTCCGCAGGGGAGAGCTCGTCCCTCCGTTCAGCAGGAGCTGCAGGAGCAGTAGCGGGAGGGGAGCTGCCAGGACCCCGCATCCCCCCGAGGAACACCCCTCCTGGGGCACACGCCCAACAGAGCAGCTCCCACAAAGAAGCTCTAAGTACAGAGAATAAAAATGGTGATGGAATTCCTAACCAGCCTCTGCTGGGAGATGGCCATCAGTGGGAATAGCTGGGAGCACCTCCGTTAAGGACATGCCTTCCTGTCCTCAGTGGGCAAAAGGGAGTTCTCATGGGAAAAAAAGGGGGGGGGGAAGTGTATGTGGGAGAGCCTGGTGGTGTCACCCAGGCTGTTGCTTCTTGTCCTGGAGAAGGACTTGAAGGTGTGGGTGTTTGTGGTTGCAGATGCCTCCTCCTTCCCGTGGGTACATGTGGCCCTTTTCATTCCCCTCCCCAGCCCTGGGCTGAGTGGAGGACAGTGATTTGCTGTGGGGGTCTGATGGTGTCCTGGTCTGAATGGAGGACAATGATTTTGCATAGGGGATCTGATGGTCTTATGGTCTGCTCAGCAGCACTGCCACCCTGGAACAAGTTCCTACAAAACTTGAAGAAAGGCTGAAAGTGTTGGACTTGTTCAGCCTGGAGAAGAGAAGGCTCCAGGGAGACCTTCTCACAGCCTTCCAGTATGCAAATGGTCTGTTTTGACAGGACAAGGGGTGGTAGTTTGAAACTAAAAGAAGGAGATTTAGACTAGAGAGAAGGAAGAAATGTTTATGCTGAGGGTGGTGAGAGCCTGGCACAGGTTGCCCAGAGAGGTGGTCGCTGCCCCATCCCTGGCACCATTGCAGGTGAGGTTGGCCAGGGCTCTGAGCAACCTGCTCTGGTTGCAGATGTCCCTGCTTGCTGCAGGAGGGATGCGCTAGATGACCTTTAAAGGCCCTTTCCAACCCAAACCATTCCATGATTCTATGAAAATCCTGGCCCTCCCCCTCCTCACTGCTGGGCTGACAGCTTGGCCACCAACGCTTCAGGGCAGAGCTGTGGACCAGGAACAGCCAGCCCGCTTTCCCAGACAACCCTGTGGGGATTTTCAATTTTTTACCATTTGTGAATATTTGTGGGCAAAGGATTATTAAGGTTGCACAGGCACTTGCATTAGTAGAGCCCACACTCCTCCCACGTTTGGGTCCTTCTGTGATGGACCTCCATATAAAACCCCTGACTGAAGGATGGATAGCTAACATCATCATTTGCGCTGCATTTTTCTCCCCCGTGGAGGATGAGCTCCAGTTACTCCCATCCATCTCATTCTTTCAAGTCATCTTCAATCTGCAATTTCCCCTCACCCCGAAAAGAGTAAAAAATCGATCCATTTCTTTCCAATTTCAGAGCAGGAGAAGGAAGGAGGGCTGTGAGAGGTAGAGGATGCCTTTCGCCACTCTGAGCACACACCTCGCCATGTTCCTCCCCACGCGGAGCGTGCAAGTGCGGCTGGCCAGGAGTATTGATTCCTGCCCGGAAAGTGCAGCCGGCTGCGCTCGCACCCTGACCTCCAGCTCACCCTGCCAGAGCCAAAAATACACAGCTTCAGGTCTCTGCAAGACAAAAAAACCTGCCACTTCTCCCCTTAAGAAGGTGATGGCTGCCCCAGCCAGGACAGCAGCTTGGGGCTGCGTGGGATTGCCTCTGACGCTGGCAACCAGAGCTGCTTCTCCTTCCCGCCCTTCCCATTATTTCTGCATCTCAGTGACATTCCTGCACCATATTTACATGCACCCGCAGGAAAATGCTGGATCCTGTGAGAACCGTCTTTTCCTTCAAAATATAAGGACATAAATGAGTAACCTTTAAAAATCAGTGCATTTCACTCCCGTCTGCACCAGCAGGACAAAACCTGATGGGCACTAGCACTTGAAGAGCTCCATCCCAGCCCCACCACATGGCACTGGCACGGCCTGGAAAGGGGGAAGGGGCCAACCGGGAGCTGGAGCAGCAAGAGAAGGACAACGGGAAGAATGGGGAACAGGGAAAGTGGAAGGCAGAGCCGAGCCCTTGGGCTGTCCCCAGCCCCAGGACCTGACCATGCTGCAACAGCATGGAAAGGGTTTAGCAAATGTATTAAACCCCTTAAAGGAGAAGGATGGGCCCTGTCTCCATCTCCAGTGAGTTCTATTTGACTCCATCTGCCCTGCGCAGTCTCACTGCAAGGCAGGACCTCTGATGACGCCGGCAGTGGGTGCTCATGACATGCACTTTTTAGAGGGTTAGCAAAAAAATAGTCAAATACACACCAGCATAACATTCCAGAGGCAAATGCCTTTGCCGTAGCGTGGCTACTCTTACGCTAAATGTATGCTATAATATATCACTATTGTACCCTGTGCCATACCTGACAACAAATATGATTTTAGGTGTCATGCAGCAGGCATTTAATTATTGGAGACATGGGCTTAATGGTATTTGTGTCACAGGAGTGAGCGGTACAGATGTATCTTGACTCAAGAAGACTGAAACGCTGGCTTTGAAACTACCTCTCCTGATAATAGGTAATTTTACAAAAACGGTTAAATGAATCAGATTCAAACAAGGTCTGGCTTTTTCATCTGATCAATAGATCCGAAAGAAACAATGCCAAATATCATGAGTTATTGTGCAGCACTGATGACCGTCAGGACAATGGGAATAGCAAAGACAAATACGCACCTTTTCCTCGGTTATTACTTTAAGCCTTTTATTATCATTATTATGGGTGATTAAAAATCCCATTAATCAGATGCTAAACAGATTAAACCCTATGAATTAATTTTCTGGAAATAACTAAGACAAACATTCTGTGCAGAGCTCATTTAATGAAATAGAAGCTGTTTATCTGCAAAATTAGGGCTTGCGCATATCTGAGCTTCAGCTGGAAAAATCCACTCCCGTGGGCACGGCGGGTGCAGGCTGGAGACACCACCCATTTTTTTACCCATTCTAAGTAAAAGAAAGATCTTGCTTTAAGTAATTTATGATTCATTACATAAAGAGCTCATTAGCTAGGACCAGAAAATAAAATTACAGTCATTTAAGAAATAATTCCTTGATTTAGTGCTTAAGAAAAGGAGGCTGCAAGGCAGAGGAAGCGTGAGCCGCCTGGCGGGGTCTGGGGAGGGGGCTCGGCGCGAGGCTGGGGGCTGGGCATAGCCATGCCTCTTCCACATGTGCAGCCATGGCAAAGAGGAGCCACCTTCTCCTTCATCCAGCTCTGCGCTGCCATCACCGTGTCCTCGTCCGGTGCCAGGCTGCACACCCCGTGCAACGAGGTGCCGGGAGGAGCCACGGCTCTCACCAGCATCCAGGAGAGCACCGGCTCCCCTCGCCAGCAGCTGAGCTGGCACCGATTGTCATGTGTGGGATGAGGGATGGCGTCCGCCGGGCACGCCTCTGCGTTTTGGTCATTGTGGCTTACGTATAAAAGCCTCGGGACTAACGGCAGCTGAAGCAGCGCCAGCCCCAGCTCCAAAGTCCTCCTAACTGAGAGCCTTGCAATGACTCACCAACACTAAAACCCGAAGCATCTGCTTAATTTCACCTTTGCACTTCCCTGTGCCATAAAACTACTATAGATCATTTGTTAAAAGTTGTGGATAATAATAAGTGATGTTTTAATTGAACAGACACATCTTTACTGGTTGAAGTTTGGCCTGTTAGTCACGAATGTCAACAAAAAGGTGGGGAACGATCACAGCAGACACCCAGGAGCCCACGGAAATGCCATGGCCTCATCAGAAACCAGCACAGTGCCTTCGGTGCTGGCAAGCTCGAAATCCCCTTCCAGGCGATGGACCCAATGTGTTCCTTGGTCGGGGCATCACAGCTGCTGTCCAACAGGCCTGTCAGCAGCAGGAGGACTGGGAAGAGGAAATCTCTAAGTTACATTTTCTTGGAAGCAATTTCATAATCATGTTAGTTCGTTATCATTAATAATTGCTGGCAGCTTTTTAACATGACTGTAGATCACACAGGTGCTCTTCATGCACTGCTGCTGGGTCCAAACAACCTTGTACCTGGTATTGCAGTGAAGACCAAGAAGGACGACCTTGAAGGAGTACCCTAAAATGAGTCGTCTTCTTCTGGTACACCAGCAAAACATAAATCCAGGGAACTCCAGGTTGGGGCTGGCTTCAGAGGTTGAGATCTACATAAAAGGCAGCAAGTCCTTCTCTAGGCTGAAGTGCATAAGGCAGCGGAGGAGTTTCATCAAATGGAATTGCTCAACAGTCTCGACTCAGCCCCTGAAGCCACCAGCTTAACAGTGGTGAGTTTGGGGGATTTTTCTTGCTGGTTTATCTACAGCTGTACGCCTGTGCTAGTCACATCCTTTGCCTTTTCCCTGCAAGATTCCTGTGACACCATTTTTACCTGCTAACAATTAAACAAGAAGATGGTTCTTATCAGTTTTGCCATGAATGAGAATGATATGGGAAACGAGCATTAACTGATTTTTCACCAGTATCTTTCCCCCCCACCATTGTGGAGCTGCCTTTGAGTGTAAAATATTGGAGCCAGTGGGATAAAAATGTTCCACTATGGTGAAATGGTGCCCAGGCCGGGTGATGAAGCAGCCTGACAGTGAGAGTTTGCCTTTATCCCTTAGGTATGGACATGATGCACAAAGACCCTACGTGATCCCACGTGAAAAGATTGTCCTTTGCCACAGCCCCCCCGAGCACTCAGAACCCCCAGTGCTCGGTTGTCGCTGGTCTATACGATGCACAAGCGCGTTTACCCTCTGGTCCTGCCTGCCGTGCCATCGAGGCAATGTCCTCCTCCGGAAATTACCCAGCTACTCACCACCGTCATCTCCATCCCTGGTGGGACAAACAATCCCAAGCTCTAAGGCGTTTCTCTGGTTCCTAAGTAATGCTTTTGTGTTAAAAAGAAAGCACTGGAGGAGCTTTTAAATCCAGCATCCAACCCTTAAAGCACCATCAGAGACAAGTGGACCCTCTGTTTGCATTCATTTATAGCCTTCTCTAGAAATTGCCTATTGAATTACTCTTTCTTGTGCCTGCTTAAATAAATAGGCGTATTTGTTATTGCTGTTGAAAGTTCCATGTTTGGCCTTTTTAAGTCATTTGATTAGGAAGTAGAGAGGATATTTTAGCAGCAAAGAAGGCACTGACAATCAGCACTAGCAGGAATAATCCAATTTTCTTTGCGAAGAAGGGCAAGGGTCCTCCTAGGAGGTCAAAGCTCCCTTAGCACAATTAGAACTTTAATTAATGAAATTGGTTGAGCCTCTGCCAGCAGAGCCAGCGGATTTGTCCCTGCCCAGCAGAGATCTAGGAGGGGAGACACAAGCTCCCTGTGCCAGTGGTCAGAGCTGTGCAGACCCTCTGCTCCCCCAGCTCCCCTCAAATGCAGCCGGAACCCCCACCCCACCATGGAAACCATTTGCTCTAGAGATGCATCTTTTGGGCTCCTTGTTTAACACGAAGAGCAAAATTGGCCTTCTTCAGTGTCTTTGTGACGAGCGGCACGACTCTCGGTATGTCGTGCTGTTCAGACATGCTGTCTGCAATTAATATTGTATAACGGCCTCCTGATTCCTAAATTATGTATTTCTCCTTCTCAGCATCGTGTGTTTTCCACAGGGTTAATTATTTTCCATCATTCTGCCTTTAGCCACAGTCGTCTTAATTAAGGGGGCCGAGTTCCGCTCTCATTTCTGCCTGGCAGATCCTAATGAAATCAAGGGAGCCGTGCGGTGTCAATGGGAGAGGGACAGTGGCCATCTATGGCAAAATAAAATGTTCCCTCTCTTCTTAATTAATGTGTAAAATTAAACCAAGGCGTAATCGCCAATTTCTGACTAAATGCCACTGAGTAAATTACTGCAAAACCCTCACTTGGAGTGTCTTTTCCATGTGCAGTTCAAATCTTGCCCATTCCCCTCCAGCTACCTGGACCACTGCGGTGGGGACCAGACTGGGACTAGACTGAAGCGAGATGCTCAGGTGAAACCACCTTCCTTGCCCCCACCCCGGCTGTGCCGTGGCTACAGGTGTAACCATGCTGATGGTGCCTGGCCCCTCACTCCTGTCCAGGGCTCTGTGAGCAGGCAACCCCCAAACCCGTGTTTAAGGCTAGGAAAGAGCCAGCAGTGTGCCCAGGTGGCCAAGAAGGCCACCAGCATCCTGGCTTGTATCAGAAATCACGTGGAAGCGATTGTCTCCCCTGCACTGGGCACTGGGGAGGCCACCCCTCGAATCCTGGGGTCGGTTTTGGGCTCCTCACTCCAAGAAGGACCTTGAGGGGCTGCAGCGTGGCCAGAGAAGGGCAAGGAAGCTGGGGAAGGGTCTAGAGCAGGAGTGTGGTGAGGAGTGGCTGAGGGACCTGGAAGTGTTGAGCCTGGAGCAAAGGAGGCTCAGGGGAGACCTTCTCACTCTCAACAGCTGCCTAACAGGAGGCTGGAGCGAGGTGGTGTTGGGCTCTTCTCCCAAGGAACAAGCGATGGGACAAGAGGAAACAGCATCAAGTTGCACCAGGGGAGGTTTAGGTTGGACATGAGGAAAATCTTAAAGATCTCTTCCAACTCAAACAATTCTATGATTCTATGAAAAAGTCTTTAACACAGCCGAGAGTGCCCATCCCTGCCAGTGTCCCTCCCCCAGGCTCTCCTTCCACTGTCCTCCTGCTCGCTGCCTCTTAGCATCCGTTGGCTGCTGGCAGCAAAAGGGCTTATCTCGAGCTATTCCTCCCTTGCTTGCATTTCCTGACAGCCACCTATCAAACCAGACCCAGGCATCCATGCAGCAGAGGCTCCAATAAGTGGATCCACATGCAATATTCATGGATCACTTCAGAATAGTTACAGATCCATCACACTTGGCAGCGGGATGGCGCGTTCCTAATGCTGGGCTTAAGCACCTTTTTGAACTGGAGCCCTGAGGAGGACAACACTGCTCAGCCTGGAGAATGGCCAAAGGGGCACTGATGTCCATGGTGGCCGGGAGATGCCTGAGGACACAGGCAGCCCGGAGTCTCCTCTGATGGCGCTGACAAGGCCAGCATCCCTTTGGAGATGTTTCCCATAAGGCAAAGCCCCCTGAGAGGGAATAAGTGCTACCAGACAGTGTCATCAACTCGTCCCCATTGGTACAATATTCAGCACAAGAGCTCTGGGGTGCCCTGCACCATCCCCACTGATGGCATGGCTCTTCCCCATCACTGCCCCCCACCCACTCTGCAGCCCTCCATGCACTGCCGTTGCAGCTTCCAGGGAAATGCCAGGAATCCCTCTGGAGCCCTGGAGCTGTAGGACATCCCCAACTCTTCCTGTGAAACTCCTGCTCGTGCACCTGGCTGAAGGAACCAGATCAGCCTCCAGAGCACAGAGAACCCAAGGGAGACGAACTGGAGCTTAATTCCTTCGCTCCAGGGAAGGTTTGTTTACCAGCTTCTTCTATGTCTGGCCACACCACACTGCAAGCTCCAAAACCAATCTCATCCCTCAGGATTAATTTTTACACAATCATGCTGAAGTCTATGATAATCACTCCATTAAAAAAATGAAGAGATTTGGGATTTTTTTCAATGTAAAGGATTAGGTCTAAATACAAGTAATCTGCAGGAAGCTCGCTGCATGCACAGCACTAATCGTTCCCTCACTCTTCCCAGCTTTAGCCCTTTCATTAGTATTTTTCAGAGTAGAGCTGTTTGTCCTTGGTGAGGTCAGGCCAATGCAGAGTCAGACACGTCCTGAGGGCCACGGCCATGTGCCAGCTCATGGGGCTTTGCACAGGGGGCAGAGGACAATATCCACTGCAGCAGCAGTTTGGGTGAGCAGCAGTGCCCTGCATCCCTGCAGTGCCCTGCATCGTGCCAGTGCTGTGCATCCCTGAGGTTCTGTGCATCCCTGTGGTGTTGTGCATCCCTGCAGTGCCCTGCATCGTGCCAGTGCTGTGCATCCCTGAGGTTCTGTGCATCCCTGTGGTGTTGTGCATCCCTGCAGTGCCCTGCATTGCGCCAGTGCCATGCATCCCTGCAGTGTTGTGCATCCCTGAGGTTCTGTGCATCTCTGAGGTTCCGTGCATCCCTGTGGTGTTGTGCATCCCTGAAGTGTCCTGTATCCCTGCAGTGCTGTGCATCCCTGCAGCATTCTGCATCCTTGCAGTGCCATGCACCCCTGCAGTGCCGTGCACCCCTGCAGTGCCGTGCATTCTTGTGGTGCTGTGCATCCCTGCAGCATTGTGCATCCCTGTAGTGGCGTGCATCCCAGCAATGCCGTGCATCCCAGCAGTGTTGTGCATTCCTGCAGTGCCGTGCATCCCTGAGGTTCTGTGCATCCTTGTGGTGCTGTGCACCCCTGCAGCATTGTGCATCCTTGCAGCATTGTGCATCCCTGTGGTGTTGTGCATCCTTGTGGTGCTGTGCATCCGTGCAGTGCTGTGCATCCTTGCAGTGCCATACATCCCAGCAGTGTTGTGCATCCCTGTAGCGCCGTGCATCCCTGCAGTGCCGTGCAGCCCTGTGTTGCTGTGCATCCCTGCAGTGCTGTGCATCCCTGTGTTGCTGTGCATCCCTGTGTTGCTGTGCATCCCTGCAGTGCTGTACATCCCTGTGTTGCTGTGCATCCCTGTGTTGCTGTGCATCCCTGCAGTGCTGTGCATCCCTGTGTTGCTGTGCATCCCTGTGTTGCTGTGCATCCCTGCAGTGCTGTGCATCCCTGTGTTGCTGTGCATCCCTGCAGTGCTGTGCATCCCTGTGTTGCTGTGCATCCCTGTGTTGCTGTGCATCCCTGCAGTGCTGTGCATCCCTGTGTTGCTGTGCATCCCTGCAGTGCTGTGCATCCCTGTGTTGCTGTGCATCCCTGTGTTGCTGTGCATCCCTGCAGTGCTGTGCATCCCTGTGTTGCTGTGCATCCCTGCAGTGCTGTGCATCCCTGTGTTGCTGTGCATCCCTGTGTTGCTGTGCATCCCTGCAGTGCTGTGCATCCCTGTGTTGCTGTGCATCCCTGCAGTGCTGTGCATCCCTGTGTTGCTGTGCATCCCTGTGTTGCTGTGCATCCCTGCAGTGCTGTGCATCCCTGTGTTGCTGTACATCCCTGCAGTGCTGTGCATCCCTGTGTTGCTGTGCATCCCTGCAGTGCTGTGCATCCCTGTGTTGCTGTGCATCCCTGTGTTGCTGTGCATCCCTGCAGTGCTGTGCATCCCTGTGTTGCTGTACATCCCTGCAGTGCTGTGCATCCCTGTGTTGCTGTGCATCCCTGCAGTGCTGTGCATCCCTGTGTTGCTGTGCATCCCTGTGTTGCTGTGCATCCCTGCAGTGCTGTGCATCCCTGTGTTGCTGTGCATCCCTGTGTTGCTGTGCATCCCTGCAGTGCTGTGCATCCCTGTGTTGCTGTGCATCCCTGTGTTGCTGTGCATCCCTGCAGTGCTGTGCATCCCTGTGTTGCTGTGCATCCCTGTGTTGCTGTGCATCCCTGCAGTGCTGTGCATCCCTGTGTTGCTGTGCATCCCTGTGTTGCTGTGCATCCCTGCAGTGCTGTGCATCCCTGTGTTGCTGTGCATCCCTGCAGTGCTGTGCATCCCTGTGTTGCTGTGCATCCCTGTGTTGCTGTGCAGCCCTGCAGTGCCGTGCAGCCCTGTGTTGCTGTGCATCCCTGTGTTGCTGTACATCCCTGCAGTGCTGTGCATCCCTGTGTTGCTGTGCATCCCTGCAGTGCCGTGCAGCCCTGTGTTGCTGTGCGTCCCTGCAGTGCTGTGCATCCCTGTGGCATTGTCATCCCTGCAGCACCCTGCATCCCTGTAGCGGGCAGCGGAGAAGGGCTGGGGGCCCAGCTGGGCTCTCTACCTCCTGCTCCCCTCCAGAGAGGAGCCTTTGGTGTGTGACCGCTCATGCTCTTCACTCCGGGATCTTTGCAGTTCGCTTTGGGAGAGAGGTGCAGTTATTAGCTGGGAAAGATCTAATGCAGAGCCACAAACCAGCTGCTGGGATCTTTTTCAGTAAACTATTAGAAGAGATGACTAGCTTAAATCCCAAAGCCTTTAGTAAATTCCTGGCGGTTTAACTAGGTGAAGCGTGAATAACAGTCTGGGAGCTGGTGGTTTCCCCAGACCTGAGGCAGTTGTCTCTGTGTTCCCCTGAGTGCCCATGAGCCTCCGAGGTGCTTTGGCCACCCCTGGCAGCAGCTGGCTGGCCAAAGGCAGCCTGCCCACCTGCCTGCCCGCACCGCCGCAGCCCTCCCATGGTGTGCCTTGTGCTAGAGTTGGAGGTGGGGATGAGGGGATGGAGCCCACCACGCTGGTGCAAACCCCTGCAGCCTTTCCAATCCCATCCCCTGCGTGTGCCTGAGCTTCCCCCCATCGCAGGGCTGTCAAACTCCCACCTGCCAGGCTAGCAAAGCCCCCCTTAACTAACCCACGTCCTATATTTATCACAGCAGGGAGTGCAGGAGGTAATTGCCCTCCCCGTTGGCATCCCAGGATTGCTCCTGGCTTTTGCGCTGGTTCCCGCTGAGGCTTGGGGCTGCATTCCCATGCATTCCCAGTGGGACACGAACAGCGCGTGGGCCAGTCTGTGCCTGGGGCTCAGGAGGACAGGCAGCGAGCTCCTGGGGCTGCCAGAAAGCGTGGGCTCCAGGCCTGAGAGAAAGCCTGCGATTCGTAAAGTCAGAAAGAGACGTGTGCCCTTTATGTCCAGCAAGCATTTTTGCAAATATAATTAAAATAAATACTTATCTGGGACTGCTCTGACCACAGGTATAAGGATGCAGTGCCAGATTTTTAAAACAAGACAACTTAAGCACTTAGAAGAGGGCTCGAGCAGACTTGGGTACTTATGCTCAAAATAATTGTCCCAAGAAACCCAATTCAGCAGCCACCCAGGCTGAAAGCACTTAGGCACACTCGGGCAGGCGTTCAACAAAGCATTTAGCTACCCCGGCGCTGCATCAGCAGAAACCTCAGGGCCTTTGCTCAGGGCAGTGACTCAGGGAAACCACAGGACCTCGGTGCTGAGATGGATGGGGTCCCACTGGGGTCCCTCCTGGGTCTGGCCCAGGCTTGAGCACCCACCATGGGGCCATCCCCTGTGCCGCTCCGTTTGCTGCTGGCTCCAGCCTCGGCTGGCTGCTACAACTGCTTTAAGAGTTGGGGAGAGGGTGGTTCGTTAGCGTGGCAGCGTGACGGGAGCCGCAGGTGGCCTGTTCCTCACCGCCTTCCCCGGGGAACCCATTTTCAGTAGGAGCGGAGATGCCGCAAACCAGAAGCCCTGGCTGCTAAACACAGCTGAGGAGGCGATAAATTAATGGATCTTCACACACCAGCAAGCTGACAAGCACCTGGCTTTAAAGAGACTTTAAAACTATTTCGGGTGCAGTCAGTCAGACCAAGACCCCCTTGCATTTGGAGACCCTGAACACCAGCTTCAGAGAAGGGTGGGAAACCGCAAAAGTAGCCCAGAAAAGGTTGATTTCAGATCTTCAAAGCACAACTTTCCTGTAGGGTTAAAAAGACCACATCCCATTTCCATGAATAAGTCAAAGAATGTGAACCTTTCCTAAGTGCACGCCTGACCCAACGGGTGTTTCCACTGCTGGGCTTGGAAGCGAATCGATGCTCCTGGTTTCGCTCACGTGGTGTAGCCGCGCTTCTCCACCACCGAAACATTGTCTCCCCTGCTCCAGCTGGCTGAATCCTCGTCTCTCTTTCAAACATATTTCTTCTCTTCCTTCAGTTTTTTTCTAGCATCAGTAATAAATCCCGTTGGATGCATCTGCTGGATGTTGTTTTCTTATTGGCAACAGGCTGATGGGCAGTGAGGGCCTCCAGGCTGGTCCAGCACCCACGGCTCCCTGGCAGCCTCCCTGGACACGACGCTAACGCCGTGGGCAGCCACAGCCAGATCCTCGCCCTCTCCCAGCCCCTGCTCTCCACACCCACTGCAGGCTCCCTGCTCGTTACCACAGGCAGCCCCGGCAGTCCGGAGCCCACCCCGGTGGGCTCTGTCCCACCACCTACACTGGAGCACTGCAGATGCAGGTGGAGAGGTTCCATATGGAAAGCCCATTCCTCCTTGGAGAACCTCAAACCTAACCAGTAATTCCTACAGATTTCCTACTGCATGCCACTGCTGTATTTTCTAGCAAACACAGATGGGTGTTTACCACCAGCCAAGGACTCGGTGTAACCTGCACGCAGCTTTCACCACTACTGCCGGGGTGGTGGGAAGCCACAGGCAGTGGGACATGCCCTCCTCTGCCCCTTGTCTTCAGCGCAGCTTGCAAAGCACCCTGTGAATAGCGAAAACACTGGCTGAGCAGCCCACCGCCTCCTTCAAAGCTTTGCGCACAGAATCAGCCACCTAATTGAGGAGCAGCGTTCCCAGGCTCCGGGGCAGGGAGCTCTGTACCTGGGCCTCCCCACTCCTCGCGCCCGCAGCCTCGGGCGAGCCGAGCTTCTGTGTCAATTACAGGAAAATCAATGAAGATACTGTTCAGGACTCCTTTTCACCATTCAGCGCGGATGATATCCTTCACTTTCTAGCACTGATTCATTTACTTTCAGCCTCTCCAGGGGCTCCTGACATATTGCTATCTCTGAAGAATCTGAAGCAAGAACTGCCTTTGTTTCCACTGCAACTTGTTGGCGTGCCCAGGCTCGAGGGATGGTGCTGCTGGGGTTGGGGCTCACCACGGGGTCAAGAGGAGAATGGCTGCGGCACCTAGCAGAGTTTGTAAACACTTCTTGCCAAAGCATCTTCCCAATGTCCTCTCAGATGTCACTTGCAGGGATTGGGCGGGATCAGCAGGAAAGACGGGTCCAAAACCTGGGCTTGGCGTGCCACCGCCCTCCTCCCTCCAGCTCTGCGCTGTCCTGGCCGAGGCGTCCCCACCAGCAGTGATGCAGGAGCACTGCTGCTCCTTCCACTGCCCTGCCGTTGCCAACACATCCCTCTCTGAGCACAGAAGCTCTGCCTCAGCAGTGTTTCCTGGCAGGGTTCTGCTGCCAGGGGCTTTGTCTGGGCCAACAGGACATAGTGTCACCTTCCCGCGCTTCCCCGCATCACTTGTGATGAAAAGCCTCTGGTCCACTCACAGCTTGTGTCCTGCTGCCGGGTGACATATTGAGTGGGCTCCAGGACATCACAGGGCCAGCAGCAGAAGAGGGAAAGCCTCGCTTGCCCAGCAGCCTCTTGGCCATGTATACTCCGCTCTCACTCGTTAACCTTCATGGAGGCAGTTGGGAGTGTTGTGCAAAACCCAACAGCTGGGAGTTCTTCTTCTGCCTGAGGAGTGCTAGAGAAGTGGACAGGTAGGTGACACGAGGGCTGTATGGTCTCACTCTGGGGCTCACACCCAGCCCCAGGAGATATGCTCAGAAACTATGCAAGACAACGTAAATATTATAGAATTGATTTCCAAAATACCTAAAAGTGAAAAGTTGTGGATGGTTTATCCTGGGACTTCTGGATGGACATGTTGAAGCTGGGGACACCATGCACTAGGTGGATGACAACAGAAACCATGTGAAGAATCATGTTAAAAACCCATCTCCTATATTAAGACAGTGCTATTTCCTACATTTCCATCCTTCTCCCTCTCCACCATAAGCCACAGGCATCCCACAGGACTGGGATAGACTTCTGGGCTGTACTCAGGCCAGACTCCCACTGAAGGCTGAAGAACCACGCTGTGATGTAAAACCCAACACTGCAAGCTCCTCATGTTCCTCCTCTTCAAAGAGAGCTTCATGCATGGAGAGCTTGTAGGATATAGCCCAGAGCGAGGACGGTGCTACAAAGACAGTATTTATTATTTATAAGGCACTTCTGTGAACTCGGGGCTCAGAGGCAGAGCTGTCTATGGGGGAGAGCTTTATAGGGGAAAAAATCCGATCTTGAAGAAACACTGAAGGTATTGCAGCACGCACAATCACGTTCCTAAGAGACATTCCTCAGATTACCGGTGTCAGGCTCTCTTGGAGCTCACATGGAATTTGCTGGGTGATTTATGGGGCAGTTTAATTACCAGCAGGGCTCTTTTAGGTGGTAGCGTGCCCTGAACACCTTCTTCCAAAGAACAAGGAGTCTTCTGAGCCAGCGTTTGGCATTGCCCCGGTGCAGGCTGTGGCTCCCTCCGCTCTGTCTGAGCCGTACAGTGATCTCTACTGCCACGGGGAAATGCCGCAGCCCTGCAGGCCTGTGCTGGGGAGCGGGGGGACGTTGTGCTCCCACCCGCTCCCCCAGCAGAGGCACAGGGTCCCGGGCAGCTCGGCTTTCCCACAACTCAGCGTTGCTCTGCACCCGTGGGGCCTGGGGGTCACTGTGGCACTGGGGATGTTGGGAGGTCTCCATGGCTGCCAGGCTGGGCCATCACTGTCTTTTGGGGAGGTCACTGCAGGGCACCTCAAGGCAGTGGGAAGGGCACTCTGGGCACCCCGGGGTTGTCGGGGGCACCCCGGAGATGTTGGGCACACGGGGAATGCCAGGTTGGGTACCCAGTGCTGCTCAGGGGCACACCCTGGGGCTGNACACCCTGGGGCTGCCGCAGAGGAAACCTGGGGCTGGTGGGGGACATGCTGGGGGTGTCAGGGGGGCACTGGGGCTGTTGGGGTGGCACGGGGGCTGGCCAGGTGCACGGTGGCTGTCGAGAGGGGTACC
>VZZY01010601.1:183-10591 GCA_013400335.1 Eurystomus gularis
AATACAGAATATTTGTCCCTGAACCTCTTCTCCTTCTGTGGTGAGTTCCTCAATGACAATGCTATGGAGAGCAAGCCCATGCTGTGCTATACTTACTCATCAAATCTCCAGAGCTCAAGATATTGCTGCTGTTTCAGCTACGTACCTCTCTGCTCTGAGTGCATGGTTCTCTCATATTTTCTATATTTTTAATGAAAGTTAACATATTTTACTCCTACCTTAGCATGTCATATCATCTAGAGTGATTTAAAAATATCAGCCTCTCTGATCTTTATCACTGTTTGTGGAAACACTGTATTTTTAAAATTTTTTTGTCTAATTCCATTCTTTCACCTGCACCATGCCCACTGGAGAAGAGATCCCAAATTCTTCTCCTGAACTTAAAAAAAAATCCATCTGCTTTCATAGATATGTCAGTCTGAGGTAGGCAGAGAGGGATCAAGAGCATGGACAAGATGTCAGAGGAAGGGAAGCCTCAAGCCTGGACTCCAGCATCCCCATGTCCTTTTTTGTTATAAAGAGAAAACTGACTGTCCTTCAATATCCTGATGAAACAGAAGTATTTCTATTGATACTGAATGTGTACAGAACAGAAAAATAATATATTTCTCCATACAACATTCCACAAAGAGAAATTTCTGGCTGTTAGTCCAGAAAGAAGGATCTAGATACAGGAAAAGGAGTTTAAGAAAAATGTAGGTCCCTAAATGAAATGCTCATTAGATACCTTCCTGTTTGGTCTAGTATCTTCACATACTTACAAGTCCATTTCTGACAAAGCATAAAACTTTTTAAACCTATCTGAGGTATCTAGCTCATGCTCACCATGGCCAAATCAAGCTCCAGGAGGCAGAGTAGCACTGAAAATCCTCACAGGACTCAACCCAGCATACATACTCAGAACATGCTTAACATATAATAAATCACACCAAAAAAGTCCCAGAATTTTGTATTTTTATACTGAATAAGCCATTATACCTCTCAATTGTTGTCTACTGTTGACATTACGGTCAGTGTTTGAAGGAGGTCTGAAGGAATCATCTTACTTGAAGCCAATGCAAAGTCATGTAATACGTGCACTGTAAATGGGTCTGTGGAATCAAATAGCCATCCCACCTCAGAATATTATACCACACCAATATGAATTCATGGAGACCATATCTATACAGTTTTGCCCATGGAATACTAAGTATAATACTTATACTTACTATGTTACAGAATGTTTTATTTACAAGTTATTCAAATAGGCTATTTTATCAGATTAAATGACCTTTCCATTCTTAAAGATTTTTATATCAGAAATATTATTTTTTGTATGAATTACAGCCTTTTAAGCATTTCAGAAGAAAAAGCTGTAAAAAAAATGTTGAAAACTCATTGATAAAGAGAAAATAGGAAAATAAAATTGAAAAGTTTTATCTTTCTCTTTATTTGCATTTTTTTCCTCTTACTTTTCAATAGTTTTTTCCATCACACTTTGTAGATAAACTTGGATTTGTACTAAGATCCCATGGGTTGGCAATTTTTTTTCATAGAAAAAAAAATCATAAGGAAAATACAGAGTAAAAACAAAGTAGTTTCAGTTATTCATGATAAATAGATTTGTGGTTTTAATGTTTCCCTTGCAGGTACCTTTTCCAAGTGATTAAAGTATAATATAATGTAATACTGTTAAAGAATTTCTATTACTAATTATTTTTAGTGCTTGAACTTGTTGATCAAGTTAATGAAATGTTCACTTAAATGAGAAATTATGACTGAAATCAAGTTATTAAGACTTCTTTAATAAATCAAAAGACTTTTTTTTCTGGCATTTTTGTGCTGTAGGTAAGGAACAGTTCCAGTGAAACAGTAATTCATTAATAAAAAGCAGGCAAGTGACATATAATTTATGAATGCTGTGTGTGCTTCATTTAGCATATGATAAATGAAATATTTTATTATGTAAAATTTCAATGTGAAGACATTATATGCTTATTAATTTTTGTGATAACATATAGTCATACCAAGGCTCTCTGTACATACTTTACACATGGAGTATATTCAGAGGAGCACGTATATGAATGGTTGATGGTGAGCTGTGTTGTAGTTCACAGAACTACAGCATCACTGAAAGGGCTGACATCACAAACAAGTTCTGCTACTGTTGAGTGAAGTTCAGGGATCAAATTTCTCATCATCCTTTCTTTAAAAATTGGCTTTTCCTTCTTTCTTCTCCTTGTATGTGCTTTAATAAAGAGCTAGTCAGTGACTCAAAGGACGTGTCCGAATAGATAATTGCTCTACGGCCAACAGAGAATGCAGAAGCAATTTAAAGAATTAAATTGAAAGTCATTTTTTCCTTTTTCTGTGGTGGAGGAAAAAATGCTTATCTAATCTAGCCAACAGTATCATTTCAACCACCATAAATTCTCCTTCCAATATGGCATCTATGATGCAAAGTTTCTTTATTTCTGTATTATTAAAATTTATGGGTTCTTCTCCATTCTACCACTAGGCATTTTCTGACCATTCCAAACTTTGACTCATGCATTTTCTCCCATTCTAACTTACTACATTCTGACTTTTTGTTCAGTCTCTTAGCTATTCAACATACTGAGGCAAACTTCATCCACTTTCTCTTCCACTATGCTCACACTAAATTCCTCTTCAGATGCCTCCAGTGAATTCTCTGCCATCTCCTTTTTATACTTTAAATAATTTATTTCCCATGCACAATCCTGTTATGCTTTTTTTGTATTAATGTGTGAATAAGGAGTATTATTTTACAAAAGTTGTTCTTGGGAGTTAATTAAGATGTATTGTGCAATTCCGGTTCAGCTTTGTGATAGTGCTGAAAGACACATACATGCAAATATATAAATATGAAATTACTTCCAGATCAGAGAATTTATACGTTAAAACTGTGAATATGTGTATATTAGTAGAATCAAGTGTTGTAATGCTGTAAAAGCGGCCCAGTCAGTAAAGAGAAATAAGAGGTAAAACCTGTTAGCTCCCCTGGCTATCGCACATGTTCTCCAGATTCAAAGCTGAGCCAATGTACAGGCAAGATGAAACATGAAAAAAGGGGAATAAGCATCACCTAATGTTATGAAACTACAGAAAGCAAAGGAGGTGTTTCATAAAGTTCATTTTGCACACTTGTTAGGTTATAACTATATTGAAATCTATGACACAGTTAGGTAAGTGAATTAATGAGGATCCTGGAAGCATATTTAGAAGTAGTTTGGGTAAGTCTGCAGTGCACTGCATTGCATTAGGTGCACCAGAAGGGACCTGCTCACTGTGCACTTTCCCTACAACTACGGGATTGGGAGTTATGGGAAGTCAGAAGGATTTCAATTTTTCTGTCTTATTCCATGACCACTTAACTACATACATGATGCAAATCACTTGGTACACAACAGAGACAGGGGAAAGAAGACACAGTCTCTTTGAGGGCAATAAAACTGTACACCACTTAACCAGACTAGAAAATTTTTCCACTGGAAGACAAATGGACATATTGTTGCTCTGTTTAGGTCAATGTCTGTCGCTGGCGGAAGATGTCTGGGAAATAGTACCAGAGTAGGGCAGACATATAATGATATTTTCCTTGGAAATTCAACAACATTCAGAAATCAGATTCCTGAACTAGGGCTCTCTTTCTAATTAGTAACCTGAAACAAATTATTTTTTCATTAGCTTAACCAGTTTTTAAAGTCTGTAAAATATTAACATCCAAAACATTTTAGAGTGAATGAGCTCTACTGTTTAATAGCACGTTGTGTGAAGAAGCATAATCTTTACATTTTTTTCATCTGTCACTTGCTAGTTTCACTTGATTGACTTCTATTTGTGTACTAGAAGGGAATGTGCAGTAATTTCCTATTTCTGTCCTTTATGATACTCCTAATTTCATGGTCTTCTTTTATATCCCTAGTCATTTATTTTTTTTTCAGCCTGAAGAGTTCAGGTCTACACTGTCATCCATCAGTGAAGTAATATTGAGAAGGGGATGTGTTTATTTACACTGTCTTATTGAGGAAACAATTAAAGCAAAAGTGTTACTAAACACACACATCTTTTGCTGATGTATATGCACCTCCTTACCCGTGCTTATTAATAAATCCCAATAATAGGTTGTGTGTTGGAATAATTCCAAATGAAATATCTGGTTCCCTTATAGAAGTTCTCACCATAGAGACAGCATCTTCTTTGTAAAAATTTGGCTGTGTCTGAGGAGGCTTTACTTTAACAAGGCCATTAAACTGGAATACAGCAGCCTTGTTGTGTATGTCAGGCCTGGAAATGTCAGGGGGGGTGTCAGTACTGCCAACATACAGATTGCCAACATGCAGCTAGATTACAATGGAGAAGCACAACCTTCTATCAAAATGGAGGACCTCGGGAGCTGTTATATCTATCTAGAAGATTAAGTAAAATCAGTCACAAAAAGTATTCAGTGTAAAATGATGGATTACAGTTGACACCTGTATTTCAACTTACCAATTTTATGTCTATGAAAATAAACAGTATAGGTTGAAGTGATGAGATATGAGGCCTAAGAGCACAACGGAACAGAAAGGCCCAGTAAAACAATTTGTCTCCTTCCAAAAATATCCTGTCATCAGACAACTGTTGAAAAATTAACTATTCACTTTCCACACTGTGCTGCTCAGAGAACATGTTGTTGGTAGTTGGCTAAACTTTACGGTCAAACAGCGTTAGATATCAATGGGATACCAAGACTCAGTATTGAAAGCTGGTTTCAAGCCAGACCTGTCTGCTGCTGCCTGAGCATTATTTCCACATTAACAGTGCAGCCAGCTGTGAAAACAATTATTTTCCCAGTTCATGTCCTAAAGAAAACAAGCCTACATTACAAAAGCCAGTACGACTGCTGGCTCTTCTTGGTCTGCTTGTCAGCAGTTTCTACAGTTTCCATCTCCTTGTGAATTAAGGGTGTCTTTATTGTTTCACTGAGTGAAATAAGGAATGACATGCCCTAGTAAGCCAATGGGAATACATTGCAACATCAGCCAACCCCTGTTACACACTAGCTCAGTGACATATACAGACACATCTGACTTCCATCCACCACTGACAACGGCACCTTCATAACCTGACTCTCTACTGAAGACTGAATTTTCCAGATGAAATAACATTAAGTGAATAATTAATATTACTGAGTCAACAATACCATTTGAAAACCGAACATTTCAATCATAATAAAGTCAATGAAATGTGCTTTCAAGAATACAGCTACACAATATGTGGAGATATTGCTGATTAGAGAAGTAGTTGTGTGAACAGAATAGCAACAAGAATGGCTTACATCAAATAAGTAAAGAGAATTCAGAGGTTGTCCTGTTCTTCAAAGAAGGAAATAGCATCAGCATATTCTTTTTCACTTTCCTCTATGAAAATAAGAATAATATTTTTATTGAGACAAAAGTCGAGACAAAAGTCTTTTTAAGACTAAAACACAGGGACACTTTTGTCTTCATCAACCTCACAAATACGTTTCCTATTCCATCATTCTTCCAGTAGTAATGGAAATTTTTTTTTCATTCTATGGCTTCCTTTTTTATCTTTTGGTGATAGATATGATCTCTGAAATGGGAGGGGGAGAGATTTCTGGTTTTCACCCATGCTTCAGTGCATGGTATGATTTTGATGTTTGGTACCACATTACCTCAGTCCTTCAATGTTTTTAAGCGATCAGAAAATTCTTTACTTTTTGTCTTCTTTTTTCTTTCCCCTTCTCTTTTTTCTCCTCAGGATGGGAAGCATTTCTTTTTAAAAGGGGTGCATAGAATGGATCACATTCTTGTCTTTCCCTCCACCAAAACTAAGGAAAAAACATTGTAAACTGTTGCTGAAATATTTTAAGGAAAAGCAAATGTATTTATTTATTTATTTATTTTAAGCTCTACTAAGCATATATACATTTGAGGATTTTTTTCTTTTGCTTACCATGGTAACTACTCCTTCACCATGAGCTTAAGCTTTTTTTCTTTTTTGCACATGAGAATTATCTCAGAATAAGCTATAATACAAGTCAAACAGGTGCACTGAATGATTATTCACAGAATCATTGAATGGTTAAGGCTGGAAGGGACCTCTGGAGGTCATCTGGTCCAACACCCCTGCTCAATCAGGGCCACATAAAGCTGGTTGCCCAGGACCGTGTCTCATCATTCCCCTCCCTTTTCCTGTCTTCACTATCCTCTTGTTAGTGTAGTCTTTCTTATCTGGTATAAACTCTTGTTTCTCAGAAAGATATTAAGTCTAAACCAAAACCAACTAGCTACACTGCAACAAGGAAGTCCTCATGGCACAGAACTATTCTATAACTGTGCTGATTATCACTAGTAAGACTTTCACATGTACTAAGATACTTAACAAGTATTTTGTGCATAGCTGAATTCCCAACTTGTAGCAGAAAGCCTACAAGTAATTATATCTGCTCCACTGTTAAACACATTAGCTTTACAGTTCGGTGCCTACCCTGGTTTATGGGACAGGCACTATGTTCAACCACGCTGTTTGGCGTGGGAAAGTGTACTGCCAGATTAGCGGCTGATTTAAATCAAAAGCTATGTATCTACATTGGGATTAATCTTGAATATTAGGGGATTTGTTTACTCTACTAAGAGAGGGTATCTATTAGGACAAGGTTCTTCTGTGCATGCTAGCTCTGCCTACAAGTTCACCTTTCCCTAATATTAGAGCTTAGCCAGAACAATTTCTGAATCATCAGTGTGTATCCTCATTTATTTATCAGCAAAATATTTCCAGCTAGAGGGGACATTTGGACAATTATAGATGTATTCCCCATGCATTCTGTGAGTTTATCTTTTTCGAAATTTTGTTGTATGTCATCCATTATATCACGAGCAGTCATGAAATAGAGCAAATGTGGCCATCTTTGGCACCCTATATTTGTCTTTGTTAGGTACTTGCAACAGAAGTGACATATCCAATGATTACACAAATACCAAAGCAATGCTACCAATGATTTTTTTTTCTTCCTGGTACTAAAACAATTCAGAAAGAAATGGAAACGAAAATACAGCATCCTCTGTAAGACAGATAACATTGCCACACTACCAGGAAAAGGATGTTTATCTTAAGAGGTGAAAGCACCTCTTTAACAGACTCCAAGGTGAAATTATTTTGGCTTCTTATTCATCTTGATGTTCTCAGATAGACTGAAGTGTCTTCACATTCAGCCCCTGGAGCAGTGCTAAGCCTGCCTGCATTTGACATTTCTGTTGGGAAACCCTGGTTCAAAGCTCCCAAAAGTTTAACAGCCTGTCAGTACTTGGCTGTGCTTATTTGTATCATGTGCTACTGTTGACTCTCCCTTATAATCTGGTAGAAATGTAATGTTAGTCTCCAGGAAAGCTGCCTGATGTTAAATGTATCATGGAACAACAGATTCACATGAAGCAGAAAAAGGCTGGTCACCTGAATATTTAAATGTGTAGATAATGTTCCTGTATTCAGTCTTACATAGAGGAAAAGATGAACTAATAACTCTTAACAAGATCTATGTATTTCAACAAACTTTATTCATGAGTTGCTAGCAGAGAAGCCCCATCAGAATCCAAAGAAGAAATGAGATAGAGTGATCATTCCTTCTCATACAGCTCTGACGCAGGAACACTTTTGTTCCTTTTTAACCAGAATACAACAGGGTCACCTCCTTTCCATAAGGAATCAGGTATATTAAGCAGTGGTGTGAAAACCACTTTTTCCCTTGATGTTTTCTAGTGCACCAGCAAGGAAGTTAGAACACTACAATTGCACCCCACACCTGAAGTGCTGGGGCCTGAGTTGTGGGCCCCAAGTTGGAGTTGACCTGTGGATGAGCCAGAACCTAGCAGAATGTTTTGCTGTTTCTGTTGGCTTCATGTTCCAGAGGCAGAACCTGGCCCACTTGTGTCTCTGTGGCTCCACCCTCACCCAGGTGGTCGTGTTTGGGGTGGTGGGTGAGGCCAGGATTATATTTATCAGGTGCCGATCAGTTAGAAGTGCTTCCTGTTGGGTGTGGCTTCTGTTGGGGCTGGTTGCATCTTGCTGAGCTTTCTCGGTGGTGTTCTTCCATGTGAAGGGTCACTGAAGCAGCCATCCCAGCCATCGCCAGCAGGCGATGCTGGCACCACAGTGGGCAGTGGAGGAGCTGGGCCCACGGGAACCTATGGCAGGACTGTTTGAAAGAAGACTTCTGAAGGGATATTGCTGAGTTCACTGTTGGCCTGTGTGATCAGGCAACTGGCAGCAGCATAAAATGCTGATGGCTGAACCAGCACAACACACCTCCCAGCCCCCCCAAATATAGCCAGGCTGGGCTGGGATGTATCTACTTCATTCACATATAAACATTTAATGTAGCCATTTAAGACAGAGGCTGGTTCTGATTGCTCTGAATCACCTTCTGAAAGTGTTTATTACTCTCTATGGACTAGACACGTAGCCTAGGCAGCCTATTTGATAACTTACCTACATTAGGTTCCTGGTTTGTCCCCAAAGAATAAGCAACGCAAGCTCTGCAAATAAGTGGCTGAAACACACAATTCCTTTTTAGACTGTATAACCTGTGTTTTTTACTAGAGGGAAGTAGATGAATGAAGGATCACAGTCCAAAAGTGTTAGGCAAAGCTAAGCCAGTCCTTTGCAAAAGTAATACTAATGATTCATCAGTGTTATTATTTGCATGCTTTTTGAAACTTTCTAACCTTCACATCAACATTTGATATTTGATATACCCTATGCAATTTATTGTCTCATTCCAGTACTGATCGTACTCTTCTGCATTCTTAAGCCTATCAGACTGCACATTTTGTTCAAGCATGAAAGGTTTACCATTCTCTACAATTGCCAATATTCTTTCCAGAACACTTTTGTCATCAGAGTTTCTTTTTCACTAGTCCAGCAAGACATTAACTGAATTAGTTCTCTCCATATAAAATTTTCATGACACGTCCTTGCCAAAATCAATCTTGCACTTTGTCCTGTTATTTTAATTAGACTTACCTGGACTGATGTTTCCCAGATTAATAACAAAATCCAATATATGGAAAGGAAGTTAGTAACATTGTATGAGAAACTGTGGAAGAGGAAGGTGAAGATATCTGAGATCATAAAGAAGAGCAGCATTATTAATGTCATCATGAAGAAATAAATAAAAGACACAAAAACAAGTGTTGTTCTGCAGCAGTTGAATTAATGAATGCCCCATATCCCCCCAGAATAGAAGTTCCCTTCCACTTTTTTGTGACTTTCCCTTTCTCAGGATGTCCTGCCAAACCCTTATGGCCTGCTCCCACAATGTCTTGAGCTCTCCCCTTGTAACCCAGCTGCATGACACAGCTCTGCCCAGCCTGTATTTGTGCTTGGAATTGCCTCAACCCCTATGCAGGACCTTGCACTTGGACTTGTTGAACTTCATGAGGCTGGCATGGGCCCACCTCTGAAGCCTGTCAAGGTCCCTCTGGATGACATCCCTTCCCTCCAGCATCTTGACTGGACCACACAGCTTTGTGTCACTGGCAAACTTGCTGAGAGTACACTCAATCCCACTGTCCATGTTGCCAACAAAGACATTAAGCAACACTGGTCCCAATATCAGCCACTGAGGAACACCACTTGTCACTGGTCTCCACTTGGATGGACATCAAGCCATCGACCATAGCTCTTTGAGTGCCAATTCCTTAACCACCAAGTAATCCATCCATCAAATCCTTGTCTCTCCAATTTAGGGACAAAGATGTCATGCAGGACAGTGTCAAATGCTTTGTGTAAGTCCGGGTAGATTTCATCAGTTGCTCTCCTCTTACCTACCAACACTGTAACCCCATCATAGAAGGCCACTAAATTTGTCAGGCACAATTTGCCCTTAGTGAAGCCATGTTGGGTGTCACCAATCACCTCCCTATTTTTCATGTGCCTTAGCACAGCTTCCAGGAGGATCTGCTCCATGATCTTGACAGGCACTGAGGTGATACTGACTGGCCTCTAGTTTCTGGTTCTTCCTTTTGGGGTTTATGTTTCCTCTTTTCCAGTCAGTGGGAACTTCACTGAACTGCCACAACTTCTCAAATAGTCGTTTAGCCACTTCATCTCTCAGTTCCCTTGGGACCCACAGATGCATCTTACCAGGTCTCATGGACCTGTACACCTTCAGGTTCCTTACATGATCTCAAACTTGATCTTCTCTTAGAGAGAGTTATTCTTTATTCTCCAAGTCCCTGCTCTTGCCTTTTGCAGGTTGGGTGATGCAGCTGGAGCACTTGCCAGCAAAGACTGAAGCAAAACAGTTGTTGAGTACCTCAGCCCTCTCCATATCCTGGTTAACCTGTTCTCCCATTTATTTCTGGAGAGGACTCACATTTTCTTCATTTCATCACTGACATAC
>VZZY01010603.1:0-64035 GCA_013400335.1 Eurystomus gularis
ACAATATATTACAATACTATATATATTATGATTTACTATTATTATAATATCTATTCTGAAAGCTGACAATTAATTAAAGAAAATAAAGATTTTTCTAATATGTCATAGCGAGAATGTCATATGTCTAAAATAAATTCATATATATTAGAACAAAATATATCAGTAAGAAAAATAAGAGAAGGTATGATGAAGTTGGACAACAATGTTGTCTTTCAAGTTATTGAATGCATCCT
This sequence comes from Eurystomus gularis, assembly GCA_013400335.1. Classification (NCBI taxonomy): domain Eukaryota; kingdom Metazoa; phylum Chordata; class Aves; order Coraciiformes; family Coraciidae; genus Eurystomus; species Eurystomus gularis. The sequence continues at coordinate 234 of VZZY01010603.1, forward strand.
TCCTTTGCTTCAGTTATTAAATGCATATTTCTACATTGAAAATGACTTGCTTTAATTTTAAACCTAAAAATAAGACTATTTCTTCAGGGCCCATAATTACAAGTTCTTTGCCATGTATTGAATGGCAAAACTAGACAGATTTATTACTAGAAGCTTATATTCCAAAAACACAGTATTATGAACTCTGGTCATGTTCAATGCATGTGATCATATAATGAATACTAGATCTGTGAAGCCACATAAATATGTACAACTGAAAGTTTAGGAATGTATAACCTGCTGTTCAAAATGTAATGAGGTTTTCTAAATCTGTAACAGAGTGGTAATTTTCTTTGTTTTTAATATGATTTTAATACACTTAACTATAATCTTATTTCTTATTCTTTGCAAAGTCTCAAAAGATACCAAAAAAGATCTTGAATAATTCAATTTTTGTCTTCTTTTCTGAAAGAAAAAGAAAATCTAGGTAAAATCATTGGCTTGATGTTTTTCCTTACATTTCTAGAATTTTTGGAGTATCTGGACGTTGATTTTTTTTCTTTTGAGAAAAAACTTGGAGAATTATTATCACACTCTGAAATCTGGAAAATATTTGAGGAATAGTTTTGAAGGTTTAGCATACATTTCCAGAAAGAAGTGTTGTCTTGCTACTCTCCCAAGTCCTTCCTAGAACAGTGGGAAATCTAGCTTGTATTATCCACCTTTTTTATTTGGGTAAATTTATTGCAGCATCTTTTCATTCAGCAATATAAAAATAATATAATCCTCCTATCATTGTTCCTTAAGTTAAACTTTATATCTACTATGCACAGTAACACCACAAAACTATCGTCTCTGTTCACCAAAATTGTAACACTGCATTTGAAATCTCTGAATTTTATAAATTTCTGAGCTGCCTCATTTGCCTCTTGTCTTTACAATAGTGAAGATTTAGGATATTTTAAGGTTCACACTAAACCATGATCTCAGACTGGTTTTGTCTCATGAACAATACATCAACATCCTTAGACTATGTACACTACTTTAAAGGTAAGCATATCTTCATTTTGACTATTTCCTACCCTATCAATGCTTATCAATATCTAAAGAACAGGTGTCAAGAGGATGGGGCCAGTCTTTTTTCAGTGGTGTCCAGTGACAGCACAAGGGGCAACAAGGACAAAGTAGAACACATGCAGTTCCACTAAAGCATAAGGAAAAACTTCTCTGCTTTGAAGGTGACAGAGCACTGGCAAAGGCTGTCCAGAGAGGTTGTGGAATCTTGCTCTCTGAACCTGCCTGGACACGTTCTTGTACAACCTGGTCTAGGTGAACCTGCTTTAGCAGGGGGGTTGGACTAGATGATCTCCAGAGGTCCTTTCCAACCCCTCCCATTCTGTGATTCTGTGATTCTGTGAAGTTCTTCTATTTCCTAAACTTGTATCCAGCTTGCTGATATAAGTATCAGAGCAGTACACAGGGCCTGATAACTCCAAGAGCACCAGAAAATTTAAAATGTAGGTTAATCATAAAAAGATTTACCTCTGAATGAAGCATCAATCAAGGCAATCTTTCCCTATGACAGTCATATTATTTCACAGTACAAAAACACTCTAAAAATCTTGTCCGCTAGACAGGCTCACGTAACAAAACTCCTGCTTAACTAGTTTTTTTCCCAATGCAAAAAGTTGAGAGAAATGACTTATGTCTAAACTTGCTTAACTGCAGTTAAAAAAGCTTTTATCTTCTGAAAATTTTTCCTCTGTGTGAGAAACCTTGAATTCAGGCATTATTAATGCCATTTTGTTAGATACAATCTTGCTATTTTATCCCCAAGAACCGAACTCACAATATGTTTTTCTACAGAACATATCAGAGTATCATCAATTGGTGGAGTTTGCTGATTTAGGTAGTTGTCATATTTCATGGTATAATATGTCTAATGCCTTCATATTAAACCATTGAGAGATGTCATTGCCTTTGGATGTCCTTCAGTTCACTTGGTTTTCTCTGGAAACAAAACAAACCAAAAAAACTCAGATAGCTTTACTTTTTTCAGCAACCCATGTTTCACAGTGAAGTGAAGTTGAATCAGTAAAAGTTCTACAGAGTGAATTCATAAGAGTTGTAAATGATGCATATAGTAGTAGTTTACTATTAACCACTTCATATAGAAATAGATATTAAGCAGCTGGGATCATACTTTCATATAATCTTGCCTTGTTTTAAGACCTATTCTGTTTCCATAGTGTTCAAAATATTAACACCGTTTTTTTTTTAACTCATCTTCAAGCTGCGTGAGGATTTTGTTCTGTCTCAGGTGTTTTGCTTTCCAGGCTAAAACTTACCCTAGTAATATATGTCAGCTTCACTAACCTCTACTTGTTCCAATATCCCTTTTATAACATCTTCCCTTTCACAGGTTACAAGTCCTTATTCCTAAATCAATCCACTCTAAAACTTTTTGTCTTCAGATACAGAAGTTATTACATAAGTTATTTTTGCATGAGTGTTTTCTGACTTTATAATGCAGTATCAATCACCTTTTTTGTGCAGGAAGTTTGGAGCAGAAAACAGGCACAAACACACACATTTCTCTGTAAATTACTAATTTATTTAAATCAGTTATAAAGCAAAAAAAAAAATCTACATATTGTCAAGTTTGTGATAATCAAAAGCAATGAGTAGGAAAGGAAAACTTAGTGTTCTTTCTTGACCATGGAGGTGGGGCTGGGTTTTTTTAATTAACGTAGTTGATCAGGAATGCTATACATAGCTGGTGTACATATATATATATATATATATATATACACACCTTCTATATATATATATATATACACCTTCTTATCTACCCTGCCATATATGACTTATTTTACTTATGTTGCATATTATACTTCACTCTCTTGACTGTGCCCAAAGTCAGTTTCTATGTAGTGTTCAAGGTTGTTTCTTTTTACTGACCCATAATAGACATTTTACAGTTTGCATTTATAGTCTTCAGGGCTTTTGCTATCACCCTGTTCTCTCAGAGTTCTCTATTATATCAACTGTTTCATGTTTCCCACCCTAAAATTTAGAGTCAGGACTGCACGGGCATAGATGTGAGTTGGCCTCAGTTTAATACATCTATATGATGTCTCTGTCGATGAAAACATGGACATAAATAGCAGCCCATTTGAACTTCACCTCAAGGTGGGACTGACAGTCCCAGGCCATCCCTGTGGGACATATAGTCCCCTGTGGTTGTGGTCATGGCTGCTGCTATTTCACCCCTTTCTTGAGAGTAGGGGGAAAACAGCAAGTGGTAGTAGGAAAATGTGTAAGAACAGTCTCAAGGCAGAGGTGGAAGAAAACCTACCTGTTGAGAAACTGAGAGACACTGATGGTTGGTTAAAACATCCCCCTACCTCTCTTTCTGGGGAAAACTGAAACTGCCAACTGTAGAACCCAGAGGGTCTTTGGGGAAGTAAGTGTAACACCAACAAAAATGCTTTAATATTAGAACATTTGAACGCAATGTTGGAACAATTTAATTAGGCCAAAAATAAATTCTTGGTACCCTTTGTGTGTTCCTATTTATCCTCAAGATTTTGAATGTCACTACTTAGCTATACACACCTTAGATGGGAGCACCACCTAACATTCAACTTCTGTGTGACCTCAGAAAGTAGTGTGTGCTTCACCAATTCTAATTGTGGCAACAACATTGTTAGGTATAAATTATAGTTATAGTTATAGTTATAAATGTTGTCAATCATGAGGTATTAGCAAAATGTTAAAAGGGAGGAAATAAAGAAAAGTTTTGGTGCCTTGACTTCTTGCAGTTCTAGTAATCTTGAGATTATATCTTGAAGCAGTAGGAGAAAAAAAAGAAAACATTTTCTGGTGGATTCTTTTAAAAATTTATTATTATCCCTTAAACAACATATGCTATGATTGTTAATACTCTTTAATTGAGCCTGCTTTCCTTGTATTTTCTGATACTTTCTGCCTGACCAGAGCAGTCATCTAAGGTACTGAAACTGTACCAATGGCTCAGTGTGTCCAGGGATGTTTTACCCTTACACTTGGTTTGGACATGACATTTGTTTTGTTCACAAACATAACACTTTTCTGGCATTTTTCCATTTTTTAAATTTTTTCTTCACAAGAGTAAATAATAGTAGTTTTGATTTGCTATATTTCCTACATAAATCCAAGTGTTGAATCATTTTTGGATATGTGAAATAAGCTGGTTTAAAAGCTCTATGATTACTTTGGATTATCCTCTTGCAGACACAATTCTAACAAAAATTCTAAAAAAATAATTTCATACTATTTTAATATAGATTGATACGTGTAATTGTTGAGAAATCTATGTAGCTTTGCGTATCTCTTTAAAAATAATATTATTTCTAAGTAAGCTTAATATGGCAAAGGTAAGTTTAATCAGAAAAACACATAAATAAAAAGTCCCCAAAGAAAATTCCCTCTATTGTTATCAGACACTGTTCAAATGCTAAAGTTCCATCTATATACACCCTACCATTTCAACAACATAGCGCATCTGTTTTATATAAAGTGTACAAATACATATCCATTATCATTGACCTGATGCATATAGCTTTGAGTGAGGCACTAGGAGCTAAGATTAAATGATTTAAGTGAGAACCAAACAAAAGACAAAAATGTCAAAATGAAAAAAAAAAAAAAAAGCAGCAAATCTATTTAAATCACACTGATATCATTGTTCTGTACTTTCCACATAAGGAGGGTGATTTTGTTTCTTTTTAATGAGGTTTGTACCTCTTGTGTTCAAATTATGGAGATATTCTCTGGAAGTTATTCTTAAAGGAATAATACTCAAATTTATAACATTTGTTCTGCATAGCTTATTCCATCGTAATGTTAGAAAATAAATACACTTGTAGATGAGTTTTCCAGACACCATAGCAATGCTCATTCTGACAATGGCACAGTATGGTCCATTTTTTAAGCTACTGAACATACACACAGTTATAGAAAAAGCATTGGAGCGTTAAAATTCCACCTGCTTGAAAGCAAATGTTACTTTGGAGAAAACAGAGTTATTCAATAGAATTCATTGTCTTCATCAGCAAATTTTAACACATCATTATTGCACATAATAAAATTGGTGGTGTAGTTACATACTCATGTGTATGTACGTACAGTGAACATGTGTTGGACACTTTAAGACTGTCTTCTAGCTTGATATAACTTTCTTAAAGAAACATTTTTTGCCTGGTAATCCAGAATTATTCTAGAGAGTTTAAGGCATGGCAAAAAGAAGATCATATTAGCCAATTACTCTTTTCTGAGAAATAAAAATGATAGGGATAGGTAAGACTGTTGGAGGTTGTTGCAAGGGAACACAGAACCAAAAAAACTCTCAAATATTCAATGTTCAAACCCCATATTTTCTTTGTATTTGACTCGTTTCTAAGTCTCTAGGGTTTGGGATATCACTAAAATTAAAAAGGGTTTCTTTACTGTTTGTTAAGAACCTGGAAATAACAACTTGTAATGGACCATAACCTGAATCAAAAAGCATGGAAGAAACATTCTCAATTATTAGAATAGAATAACAGTTTTGGAAAGTGACTTCTTTAGAGGAATGTAAGTAGAAAGTAAAGGGAATATATTATTAAAGTGCAGACCGAAAATGATGGACTTTAACTGGAGCTTTGGAAACAACTTCTAGGAGAAAATTATAGAAAATAATTCAATAGAGTTGTAAAGGCTTTATCATATGGCTCGGACACAGCACAGGAGTAGTATTAGTCATTAGTATTAGGAGTAGTATTATGACTAATTAGTCATAATTAGTAGTATTAGTATACTTCAAGTATTAGGCCTTGAAGTAAGGGGCAGAAAACACCATAAAACCTTGAATCAGTGTGTCTGCTTGAGGAATTGAAGTTAGAAGTCTGAGGAGTATGCCAGACTTATTGCTGAAGAACAGGGTGAAAAAAATTGCTTTTTCATGAACTATGTTTTTTGTCCTAAAGTAGATGATTAATTTCATCAGTCACTGTAAGCCCAGTAAGTATATATGGACACTAATGGTCACCTCCTTTTATAAACCTACATTTATAATTAACCAATTTACATACCTATGGATAACCAATAGATCTCTACAGATAAATAGTTTAGACAGTAGTTCAGGCTCATAATAGTTTTAGTCCATGTTCTAGTTAATTCACCTATATGACTTCATAATATTCAGCTGTAAAAGCAGTTGCCTTGAGCACAGAGCTTGTGGCCCTTGCACATTGGGTATTGAGTACCCAGAGAGCTGAGGAGTACCAATGTGTGCATTGCACTTGGTGGTGTAGGCTCATTGACTAGAGCAACCTGTAATTACTCCAGTAGAGTAAGAGAAAGTTGATTCAAGTTACCACAAGTTCAGAAAGAAAGGAGAGTACCAACAAGGAGTGAGCAGCCAGGAGACACTGGGGTAGCCCCAGCCCTGGGCATTGTCACCTCCATGGGTATGGGCTAAGGCTGGGTTAGGATTTGGGCCTCTGGGGAGGTCCAACTCAGTTAGGTCCGTGGCCAGGCAGAGCTGTAGGAAGCTGGAGGCTGGACTTGCTCTGACATCACAGGGGCAGGCGCTGATGGCCTCAAAGGGCTGACGCATGGTCCTAGGCTGTGGGCAGGGTGAGGGAAGTTGTGAGAAGTGGAAATGAGGTCCTCAGCCATGAGCAGGTAGGGAAAGTCCCAGAGGGATTTGCAGGGGTAGTCAGGCCCTGATTGTGAGCCTGAAAATGCTGATTTATTTTGTTTGTTCCAACCAAATCTCTCTTCAAAGATGATGACACTGTTTTTTTCTAAATAAACTTGTGCAATTGGCACTTGGAACTTAAGCTAAGATTTAATAGCTGCTACATTTAGAAATACAATGTTAGGTCTTGAGGGAGTTCTGTGTGGTTTTTTTTCTACCAAATCACCAATCAACAGGCAATCTGGAACTACTCAAGACTCCCATTGGTGAACCCTAATATAAAGCAGCAGCAATGATGCATGCCAGATGCAAATAATTTTTTTACTTCTCTGAAAAGCTGTTTTTACAGTAGTTTGCCTCTGTAATATATCTGCTTATATAAGCAATATGTTTTACACAAGCTGTTATTAATCACTTATTCAAGAACACTATATTGTTTTGCCAGAATTTGATATACTTTTTTGTTGGGATGGGGAGGAATATACATAACTTTAAGTGATCTTTCTTGTTATTGCACTCCAAGGAGAAATAATACACTAGATGACACAAAGAAGCAAGTATTCTTGACCAAGGTTTTGGCTGGAACAAACTTGTAGAGGTTAATTAGATGCCAAGCTGTCTCTAGTCCTGGTGGACCACTTTGGCATCTAGGCATTGGTGTAGCACATAGATGCTCCTGTCTCTTCAGTGCTAAGCACAGAAGATGAAGAAAGAAGTGTTTGGGTTACAGAAACAACACATTTTTTGCAAACTTAGTCTCAGGTTTTCATGACTCATTTGCTATTTCTTTTTTCCATTGGAGGTTTTGGGGATTGTTTTTGTTGTTTAGGATTTTTGTCTGGCGGAAGACCTAAAATGTGTAGCCCCATATATATTAATGATGTGTACCTCTAGCTTTTTTCACTGTGATTTCTAAATATGCATACACTGATGTACTCAAGGCAAAAACTGCTATGTTATTGGGGTTTTTTTAGTGAAAACTTGGCTATACATTACTTTGCATGTAACTGGTTATGTCAGTAATAACTTCAGAAAAGGACAAGATCAGAGCAAAGGAAGTGACAAACTGAGAACCAGAGGTTGCTACTAGAAATTTAATTTTAGAGCTAGCTGGGCAACACCATTTGCAAAAATAAAGCTGGTGCTGCACTTTTGTAAGGAAGAGCAATTTAGAAGTCAGAGAAGAGCTAACAAAATAGGATTATACACTGCAACTATTGAAATCTCATTCACTATAAATGAACTGATTTGCTCTATATCGTCTTTCAGGGTGACTTTGGCTAGATAGTGAAAATGTGTTTGGGGACCAGTGAGCACTAATTTACTGCTTTGGGTTTTGTTATTGTACAAAATTAAATATATGCACTAACCCAAATTGATTCTCTAGGGGCTCTGTTTCAAAATATTTTCATAATCATTGTTGTGGGATTTTTTTTTTTAATCTTCACTATAGTCTATTCCCTATATAGCACTTCTCAAGCAATGAGCCCTTCATTAGCCCTATTTAAGAAATCCCAAAGTGTCAAACGATTTGTACCATATCAACAACATTAATTCTTACAATAGGTATAGCTCCTAGGATTCTAGTAGAATGAAATATGATAGATATTCTGTCATCCTGGAAGTTTTTTTCAATTATTAGCATGGAATTGTTTGTTGGTGCTTGTGTTGCTGTCAGTAAAGTTTTAATGTTAATTAAGTGTTAGAAAATCAGGGTGAAATATTATTTTAATTTATAATTTTAATTTAAAAAGGTAAAAAAGCTGTGATGTCATTTGTTAAAGGTTTCTAAATAGTTATTTTACTAAAACTGTTTTATCTTAATGTATCTATGATCTCATTTCTAAGAGGGAAAATGTATTGACTTTTGGTTGCTTTTAATCTAATTTTTCTTTTTATTGAATTTTTTCCTTCTCTAATTTTTTTTCAAAGTCTGCAATTTATTTTCTTTAAAATTTAAAATGTTAGTAGAGCTGTTTTATCTGCTTTTTTCTTTTTTTCCTTTCATCCCATATGTTTTTGTCTATTCTTTCACATACATTTATTGCAGATGAAACCCATATTCCTCTTTCCTCCACCATTAATGCCTCCTCACCTCAATCCACTGTTGTTCAAGCAATTTTTAAACATAGTCATCCTTTCGTAGAAACAAAATGAAGACAGCAGAACAAAACTGTGAAATGTCAAAGGGATTATTCGGTCAATCAGAAATATACATGTTACTTCATCTATAACATATTTACTGGTTGTTGTGTTTTTTTTAATTTGAAAACACAATACTTATTGAAGAGAAAGTCTGACACAAAATGAAGAAACGACATAACCAAATTGCCCAGGACAAGGTAGGATTTATGTGTCTAGGAGAAGGCTTGCTAAAAGGGACCTGGGGGTCCCAGTAGACAACAAGCTGAATGTGAGTCAGCAGCGTGTCACTGCAGTAACAAAGACAAATTGGGTAACGAGCTTCATCCACAAGGGCATTACTAGCAGAGATAGAGATGTGATCAACCTCTTTTACTCAGCACTCATCAGGCTGTGTCTCAAGCATTATGTTCAGTTCTGGTCCCCATAATTCAAAAAAGACAAGGACGGTCTGGAGAAGATACAAAGGAAGGCCGTAAAGGTGATGGAAGGACTGGAGAACCTGCCATATGAGAAAAGCCTGAAGGCATTAAGTCTTTTCTTCCTGGAGAAGAAGAGGCTTAGGGGGAACCTCATCACAGTATTCCAGTACCTCAAGAGTGGTTACAAAGAGGGTGGAGGCTCTTTTTTCACACAGAGCCATTTGGATAAGACAAGGGGCAATGGGTACAAGCAGCATTGGGATAGGTTTCATCTTGATGAAAGAAATAAATTGTTTCCAGTGAGAACAGTTACTGGAAAAACCTCCCTGGGGATGTGGTAGAGTCCCCAGCCACTGAAGGTTTTCAAGATGGAACTGGACAGGGTGCTAGATGATCTCATTTAACCTCCATTTCCCATGAAAGGTTGCACTAGAGGATCTTTCAAGTTCTGTTCCTGCCTGGGCTGTTGAATGGTTCTAAGAAGTAAATGGTTTATTGATTTTCTTACTTATTCTCTCCCAGTTCTTCCTTTCTGCTCTTTTTCTCAGCTTCCCAATGAGTGAAAACCAATACTGATTTAAAGAAGCTTCCTTTTTGTAAAGCTTCTTGTCTTTACAAAAATTATTTCAAGTTTCTACAATATGATTTTTTAGGATGTATAACTTCATTTAAAAATCTGGTATACATTCATTTGACCCAGTATATAACGCATAATAGCAAATACGGATCCAGCTAAAGGCTATATTGACCTGTTCATTGCATTAGAAGAATGATGATCGTTTAACCATGTAGGTAATGCTCAATACAATGTAGAGCAGTGTATTACAAACTACCCCCACACGTGCTATCTCCCATACTAAGAGATGGTAGGATCATGACTTGAAAGATATGCTTCCTTCTCAAATCATTTGCTTTTCAAAATTTTATAAGTAGTGACATCAATAGTTCTTAAATATAATTTCTTTTGCAAACTTATAATATTTTCAAATATGTGGTTTCAAAGAAAATAAAAGTTTTTGAAATTCATCATTACATGAATCAGTTCTGATAAAAAAGGAAGCCTCCAGTCTACTAACAAAGTGAAATTTGGGGAGCATCCTTAATTTTTATGTTAGCAAGTTAAATGTGAGTTATCTGTGATAATTACCCATATGCTAACATAACTGCATGGAACCAAAACTTTAAAAAATATCATAAGACTGAAATAAAGATCTTTGAATGAAGGAACAAAACTTGCCCGTATAACCTATGTTTCCCTTCCTCCTTATATAAAAATGTTTTACCAATTACCTGGCTCAGCATAAAGGACACAGCCATCAGCAGCAAGCATAAGCTAATTTTGTTATCTAAGTCCAATGGGTACAGGGATGTCACAACATAGTTAGCAGCAGGGGGAATAAGCAATGTTATGAATCTAAACATAGTAGAGGATATAATGGAAGAAGGAATAAGCCAAGTTAGGACCCCAAGCATAGTCATACGAAGGCCTTTAGGCTAATTGCCATGAAGATACATTGCCAAGTAGGTTATGCTTATCCTATCCTTTTTGGTGTCTTGTCCTGCCGTCGCTGGGGAACCCTGGTTGCAGCAAGAAGCTGGGGAGACTTCCCAGTAATGGGGAAGTCCTATGCGGTGCGTCCACCCATAGGTAGGCTTCCAACATCGCTCCAAGTGGGTCCAACTTTTGTAGCATGGAATAAACAACTCTGGTCACATGAGCAACCTTAAAAATAACTTCAAAGCAGGACACCTGGCAACTTCCCTCCTTATCAGGACTCCATCCAAGGTTGGCCAAGCCTAAGAAGGAGCCCAAAAAGGAGGCATATCTATCCATGTTGGTTTTGATTACATATTTCTCAGCCTAGTTGAGTGTCTAATTAGCTAATCAGCTAATTTCCCAGCAGAAAAAGTCCTCCACTGGTTTCCATAAGAAAAAACACCCTGTCTGGTTGTGAGATTCATCCACAGGTCAACTTCAGTTCAGGCCCCTAGCACTTCACTCAGTCCTTTGACCTATGGATGAACCACAACCTTCATACCACCTCTAGACCTGTCTGGTTGTGAAATTCATCCACGTATCAACTTCAATTAAGGGCCTACTGTTCAGGCCCGAGTACTTCAATAAGATATAAGCTATTGACAGGGTTATTGGCATCACTCTTGTCTCCTTCATTGCAGAAGTCATAAAGAAACAATCAGAAAGAACATTTTTATACATGTGAATAGGAAGATGATAGCAAAAACGTTGCTTTTGACAAATAATTCAAGAAAAAGGACAAAAGAAGTCTTAATTCACCAGAAAAAAAAAAATAAAAATCTACCTTAAAGTATTTACATGTATCTTCCCATAGCTTGGTTTCTGAGTATTTATCTTCATGCTAACCCTCTGAGGCAGAGAAATGCCATTATCCCCACTTCCGTACATGTAGATCTTGAGGCTTACATTCTCAAAGGAAATGAGGTTCCTGAACAAAATGTAGTCCTCAGTAAAAGACAGTGCCATGGCTCTTCAGATGTTCATTGTCCATGTTATTCAAAACTGAGCTAGCACAGGGCATTGTGGCTTCTTATCAGATTTTTAACCCTGGAATCCTACCTCTTTCTTCCCTATGAGTCAGAACATTTGGGTTATATCTCTAACATAGCTGAATATAGAGTAGAAACATTTCTGATTTTCCTAATGAGGAATAAAGACTCATCTCCCCCTTAGTAATTCTTCAGTACATTCTCAAATCAGTTATTCTGGGTGTACTTTATTGATTGTATTAATATGCATTGATATCTAAACCAAAATATCAAGGGGCAAGAGTTAAAAGTATTAAAAGATATCTAAACAGGGAGATACAACTAGATGTTCTGTGGGATTTTTGGATATCCCTTAGTAGTTAACTTATTAAAATCAACAATTATTTTGAGCTTCAGATAGAGAATTGTTGTTATTGGGAGATGTTGTTTAAGTCTTTCAATTTTCATTTAAGAAAGTGCTGTGGCTGTCTTCTATCAAGGAACTGTATTTCTCACAGTAGCACAAGATGTGGAGGACAAGAAAAGGATGCTGCTTATTCAATTAGTCTTCCCTTAAACCATTTATTCATCCAACTTTAAAAGAGTCCTTTCCCTATTGTTAGAAATGTACTAATAACAGGGCAGATTTCAGAACAAGTGAAAAAAAGTACTGTTCTGAAAACAAGCAGGTAATGTTACTTTCCTCCTGAGGAGTTAATAGCTGCAGACTACAGTAAACTTTTTTTTAAAACCAGCAAGACTTTCATTAAATTTCATAGAAGCTGGAAAATATAATTTCTCAGTGAAAAAAAAAGATTGTGGAGAGCCTTGAATATGAATCAAAATTTTGAAAGGTGGGTAATTAAAATGGTTACTCAGAAGAAAAAAAAAACAATCCAAAACATCCAAACTTGAGTTCCAACTGAGCCTTGAAACAAAGACTGTCCTTTCTAATTAAGAAAGAAGAATAATAGAATGCCATTAACATTGGCAGTGTTATCCAGACATCAGTATTCCACTGAGGTTTTAACAGACTACAATTTATTTATAGTGTTCCAAGATATTAGCCCATTTGGAAAAGATCATCTTAAATCTTCAGAAGCTTTAATTTGAATGTAAAGGCATAATAGCTAGGGAGGCTATTTTAATCATACACACATGAACAATCTGGAAAGGAAGTCTTGCTGGCTGATGTTCTTATTCAGTCAGTATCTGCTGTGATTAGTCAGTATCTGCTGTGAAAAGACACCTTGTGTCTTGTGACTTTGTGACCTAAGCTAAAATTAAAAATATTAAGTATAGATCAGAGATCTCAAGACAGACTGTTTAAATTATATTGTAAGATGATTCTAATGTGAGAAAAAGGCAAAAATGTAGCATCTGCTAAGAAGTGAGAGAATTTTGCAAGATTTTAGATATGCCATAAGGATACTGTGTGGCCAACTGGTCAGAGATTGCACTTTGTAAGATATGTTTTTTACTTTTGCATCTTCAGTGTAAATACTCAGCTAAGAACTAGTTCAAAAAAAAACAAAAACAAAAACAAACAAACAAACCATGAAAAATGGAGGAAGGATATTGATATGTGAGAAATTTTGAGCCAAGCAAACAGCACTTAGGATAATTTTTAAATGATGTATTTAATCTTTATTGAAAACTATTTTTTTATTGTTGCTATGGGCTGTAAGTTTGAATGTATTTCAGCACTTTGCAACATCCTGACCAGCAATAATAGCCCTAGAAGAAATCTAAAATTCTTCTGACAAGCATTTTGTTTGTACATTTTGAGGGAGTTATAGGCTATATTCTTGTCATCTCTCTATGTATGTTATAAATGTCTATTTTTGTCCTTTTTTGAGTTTCATGTATGGTCTGTTTGATTGCCCAGGTCCAAATCTAAAGATAGTAAATTTGAAACTTACATTTAAAGTGAATGAAGTACCAAAGAGATAAGAACATGTGTGTTAGCTTGTATTAAATAACCTGTATATCTAAGGGTGGTGGTGTCCACCTTTGCAACTCTATTTTGAAAGAAAAATGTAAACATTACTACTTTTTCAGTCAGAATAGTGATTCCAAATAGACAAAACTCATCAAAAATCAACAAAAAATACAGCTATGAAAATACCCAGACTTTCCTGATTGAACTGCTTGCTTTGAAGTAATAAAGGTGCCTGGGCTTACATATTGCCTCATGGATACTTTTTTCAATTATAATGTTCCATTTATAAAATAGTTGGGTTCTAACTCTGGTTCTTCTCTATTTTAAAGTCCAAATTCTGTTTAGTTCAGATTGATTTACTCACTTCTAATAAAATTTTAATTGATCTCTTTCAGAATCCTAAGGATTCCTTACATAACAGTCTCATAGTTACATGCGTTTGTATGTTTTGTCACAATTGAAATTACAGTTTTCCAAAAGCTGAAAATGTGCTCTGCACAGTAAATAGGTTTAAAATATCTCATTCATAATTTAGATGTTAGCTCTAAGGTTACTGGACCTGTGTTGGCTAAACAATTTTGCAGCTGAAAAGACATCTCTAGGGAATGCTAAAACGAATAGAGGCTTAAAAAAAGTTTCCTCTTCCCCTGGAATTTTCTAGGATCTCAAATTATCTTGTTCATCAGGGTGAAATGATGAAAATATTCACCAAAAAATATGTGTGAATAGAAGACTGAAAAATACTTCTAGACAATCCCTTCTGGGAGCAGTCAGCCAGGTAGACAGAATATGTAACAAGGCTGAGAAAGTGCTTGGAACTATGGCATTGAACACCTTGGTTTCTCCTTGAATTTGTACATGCTAATATGATAGTTCTGTAGTTAGATCAGTTTCATGACTGAAGAGAAACTCAATTTCATATTCCAAATTAAGCCGAGTCTTTTGTACCAAATTGTTTAGGGTAAAAAAAAGTCTTTCTTGTCAAATGTTGCATCCTATATTTAGGAAATTTTTCCTAAATTATAAGTTTATAAGATTGTAAGTTTAATTGAAAGATATATTTCTCCATAAAAAAAAGAAAGTAAATTGGCAGTTCTGAGGAAAAGAAATAAAAGACTAAATTGCATTATGATCAGTAACTATAATTAGATTCAAATTTCTAAACTGCTGCTGAAAAAGTACCCCTTTCTAAAGGTTCATCCTCATTGATGCTTTGAATAACTGTTTGCATTCCTGTGTCTTGAATATTCTTCAGATGTTTCCTGAAAAAAAAAAGGCTTGGGTCAGATTTATTTATTTACTTACTTACTTACTTGAAGCCATCCGCTCACTTTCAGAAATGAAAGAGGATGGATTACCAATATCTTTCAAGAAGAAAAAACTTCCCCAGGGTAAAGAAAAGAACATTTGTAGAAGTACTTTGACATAATCCTTCATTCTTCCTTCTATTTTTCCTTTTTTTTTCTCTCTCTTCCTCACCTCTGCCACCCCACACCCCCACTTCTGTTTGTCTGGAAAATGCTTTAAAAGGTATCTATATTTTGAAAGGCATGGATCAGATACAGCCTTCAATAATAAAATTACTAAATTATTCTAATGCTCAAATACATGAATTATATATTTTTTTAAAACTTGTGCTAATCAAATCTGCAATATCCAGTCATATTCCATCCACACGTGTTCATTAATCTGTGCTGTTCTCATATCTGGTGAAATAAAATAGAAATGTTACTTCTGCTAACTTTGTGCAATTGATCTTTCACTTTTAAGACTTTCTTCCTTCATTAAGTTCCATACATACCTAGAATATTCTTAAAACTAGGCTTTGCATTTGGTATTCTGGCTTAGCAGAACAATGTACAATTTCTTGTGTGGTTAGCAGACTCTGTCTTGATGAAATGCCACATACTTTAAAAAAAAGATAAATTACTTGTCCTGACTGTCTTGCACTTTCTGCACTGTGAATAACAGTGGAATGTTATTCATTCTTTTAATTCTTTTTATTCCTCTCTCCAGAAGGAAGATATGCTGGCTGGCTGACAGTTGGGACTATCTATGGTGCCATGCTGACACTTCTAGACACGAGCTAGTGCCAGTTGAGGGGTGCTTCCAATATACTTAATGTTGCCTAGAGAATGGAATTTAGTAGAAACATTTAAAAAGATGGATCTTGTTATCCTCAGTTTAAAATTATTTTAATCCTATTGATGTGGGTTCTCATATATAAAGCTTATGTTGCTGCAAAGTTCTAGTACTAGAATGTGTAATATACAGAGTTAGAATAAAAAAGTCTTGCTACCATAATATGAATGAACAGTCTACATGCTTCTCTACCAGTATGTAAAACTTCTGTTCTAAATCAAGCTATTAAAAAAAATTAAAAAAAACCCAAAATTGGTAAGGTGGAGTTCCTATGGTTTTTTTCACTTCTCTAAATGACTATTTGATGAAAATTCACTGAAACTTGTAGTCCTTTAAATAAAGCACTTTCTCGGGGGGAAGAATCAAACAAAACAACTGAAAAATAAACAAGAAATATTTTAATATCTTTTGTCTTCTAAGTCCTACCTCTGTTTCGTTCAAGTCAGTTGTGGTCACGATCAGGAACTTAGCAATTTTCAATGATGAAATTGAATGCTTGGAGCAGAAGCAGTTTGCTAAGGGAGATAAACTTCAGATGCTCACTGGTTCAAAGTTATTTGTTATATCATGACTCTCAGAAACTGTGCTTCTAATCTCCTGTCTCATGCTTTTTTGTATCACACCCCTGCCCCTCATTATTGTATACAGTATAAGCATTCTCTGCCTACATATCTAGGATATTGTTGTTATTATTCCTGTGTGACTTGATATCTTTAATCCAGCTAGATAATAGCTTCATTTAGGTGGAACTTGTATCTAATTCCTAACTGTCACAACTTTTTTGAACCAGTATTCCCTTAACCTCCATCTCTGCCTCTTAACAGTGTTCATATATTTCTGTTCTACCTAAGGAATATTAGATATCCTTATTAGATAATGGTGATTCTATCACGATGTTTGTTTTGCACTATTCTGTCACTCCTTTATGTCCTACTATCTTGTCCCATTTTCTAACTTGCTCATGGCACTCTTTTTATGAAGAACTTCTACTCTTTTTTTGCATGAGGTCTCCCAAAAGAATCTGATATAATTCTGTTGCATACAGGGGCTTAAAATAATCCAGTTTAGAGGATTAAAGATTCAAAACAGACAGTCTGTAGATTTAGAAAATTGAAAACATTGTCAGGCTGAAAGGACTCCATGATAACCTTTGTCTCACATGTTTTTGAATTACTTGGTTTGTTCTGCCAGCAAATGTGTGGTTTACTAGTAGGAAAAGAAGGAATAGTTACCATGGTAACTGTCATACCATCCACTGTGGTGCTTATGTTACTGTACCTCTGAGAAAATACAAAGCTGTCTTCTTAATCCCTTTAGTGTTCCTGGTTGAATGGTGTATGCCTAGTAAAGTGGCACTTGTAGGTCTCTTGGCTGTACACTCTATTTTCCATCTCCTCCTCAGTAAAGTAATGGGCCTCCTATAAGTACTATAAGATAAAAAAATAAAAAAGCCCAATATTCAAAGGCAGAAACTTAGTGCTCTGCTTGAAAAACACACAACTTTCCCCCAGACTATAATGACTGTGATTTTATGAGCTTTTTTACATCCTCCTAAAATATTTAAACACTAACTGATGTCAATAGAGGTACAATGAACCTTGTTCAAAGCATAGGAGATGCCTCAGTACAGTTTAATTTCTCCAAAGATAATTTTATGCACTTAGTTTGTTGCTTGCTAGAGTCAGTGAACATCGGGAACAAAATAAGACAAAACTCAGAAAATTAAAGCTTAGGTGATTGTTTATTTGTAGATTTTGACACATTTAACATCTGCTAAATTTCATCTAACACCATAGAGGTTGGAAGGGTTGTGGTCCCAGTGGAGTGGACAGCTTCAAATGAATACAGTATTTTGTAGCAGCTTTGTCATTAGTTTTTATGTCAATGTAATTTCATCAGTGCTTTATATATTGCCATTTGAATTTTCACGACAGTGGAGACTGGGATCCATACCATGGGAAAATGGTCCAACAATGCATGTGTAGGGAATTCAGCAGAAGAGATTACCGTCTTTTGTTATTGTGTATTGGATAACACACTTAAGTATTCATTCAGAAAGAGTATAGATTGAAAAATTAATTAAGCCTGGAAATTATTACACTTGCCTGAAATGTGGGGCAAGGGAATATTTGCTCTACTGAAAATTCTGTTGTTCTCTAGGAAGCGAAACAACATTAACTATAAACACTTCGATGTTTCAGATGTTCTCATGGGATATATTGGTTCAAAACAGTTACATCTTTTGACTGCACTTTTTTAAGGCTTCTGAAAAAATCCAACAATTTTAGCTATTTCAGGCATTTTCATTTTTGTCCTGTGTTTGAATCATGTTATGTATGCTACTTCCTTAGCTGCTTTTCTCTCTAGCTTTCTATTCTTTTTAGTTTGCTTGCATCTAAATTTAGGACAAATTTGTAGCACAAATACAAATTTTATTTAATTCCATAAATTATATCTTGATCCTGAAACATTTCTGTTTCCAGCAGCCTAAACTGAAAATTTTGTCCTCTTGTCCAAATGCCTCTGTAATGCTAAACAGTTGTAGGTCATATATGACTTGTAGATAGCTATGAAAATGCTGCTGCAAAACCTAGATTGAGTATCTCTAAGCAGTAGCACAAGTAAAGTTATATTGGTGGTACTTCAATGTTAGAATGTAAGTTATAAAACATATCTTTATGATTCTTGATCTTATAAACTATAATGGCTTAAAATTTTGAACTTCCATATTTGCAAACATGGCCTGAGTTTTAAAGGTAAAATGTCGCATTTGTGCCTCATCAACAATGCCTCAAAAATAGGTCCGATAAATACTTGTTTTGTTCTTGTACAGTTTTTAGCATCTCCCTTAGTGATATCGTTGCTTTGACTTACACAGAAAACAGAAAATTTGAATGAATCAGTAGAAGCCTATTAGAAACCATAAATAACTTCTGGAGTTAATAGGGAAATAAGTATGATATATGTATTAAAATTTTGTACGTTTTTAGTTCAATACTGTAGTTTGCATGGCTGTTCTTTATGAAATTTATTGTGAGAATGAAGGGAGGGAAGTGACTTTGCCCAGACCAGGGCTGTTGCACTGCGCCCAGACAGGGAGCAGAGCAGGCTACAGGGAAACTGCTGTCCCTGCCTGGGCTAAAATGGGGTCCTGAGCCAAGGGCAGGGGTAGGGAGAGGCCCTGGGGGCTGGGCAGGTGCAGTAAAGCCCATTATTGCCCTCAGGGACTTTATATTTTTGTTAATTTAATGTGAAGATACAAAGAATATTGCTCATTAAACTCATTTCCTTTCTTTATTACTATTAGTATGGTTAGTTAATGATGTAAATCTGATATTTTAAATAAAGAATTTCAATAGCATTAATTCAAAATTTGAAATGTTATTTTATTCATGGATACTTCATTAAAAAATAAGTTGTCCCGATATAAGTTTGCATATCTGTAAAGAGACTTTTTTTTCTTTTTAATAAATCATAAATTTATATAAGAAGTCATATGTCTATAGCTGAATACATTAAATAGCAGTTTGCCAATATGAAATTTTGAGCATAACATTTTATCAGAATCATAGAATGGTTTGGGTTGGAAGGGACCTTAAAGATCTTTTATTTCCAACCTATTTGCCATGGGCAGGGACACTTCCCACTAGACCAGGTTGCTCAAGGCCCTATCCAAGCTGGTCTTGAACACATCCAGTGATGGAACATCCACAAATACTTGAAGTGATTTTACTTTGTAGTCAACTGTAATGTTTAACACAAAATAGTAACTGTTTTAAATGTATAATGATGCAACAGTCTTTATTCCTGAGCATAGCCTATTTGCATGTGTGTTTTTCTGGTGGAGAAAGCCAATTAAAAACACAAGGTACTTCCCACAATTGAATTCTAAACATTTGTGATCAAAGATCTTCTGTTCATCTGAGTTAATAAAAAACAAGAAGGAATCTGAACTGCTGATTTATTTCTTGCTTCCTCAAAGCTTGTTGATGAATGAAGTGATGGATTTACCCATGCAGAGACACCAGCATATGGCTATTATAGTACTGTATCTACTATAGTACTATACCTACTATATAGTACTATACATACTTATGTGGTAAGAGCTCTATGTGCCCCTATACTATGAAAGGATGGTAGCTTCTTCAGCTGTGGCAAAGATTTTGACAATACCAAAGATTTTTAAAAATATATGTAAGAGAAGAGGAAATTTGTGTGTGCAGAAATAGTGAGAATTCTTCTCTACCATAACACAGCATGTATGAGATGACAAACACAAGTATTAACACCACACAGAACACTATAAGGGTCTTTCTGTCAGGAAGATTATCTTGTTTTATAATTTTGAGACTTTTAATGAATAATAAAAAAGTAGAACAGATTTGAATTTTAAAGAAGATTTTTTTTGTCACTCTTAAAGAACTAAAAACTAATTATCATAATAAGTGGGATTTAAAATTAAGGTCTTATCTGAAAGAGAATATCTGCAAGAGGGTAATTCCACTCACACCATGTTGGTTATCATGAGCACTAGCCCAATGGAAAAATTCCAACTTTCTCATGACCATACCACCTACTGTAACATCTGGTGTTTCTCTGAAAGCATTTTGTGTGGGTGTGACCTGACCTCATATTTTCAGCACTTCAGAAATCTTATTAATATATCGCTAGTCAAAATGTAATGATTCATTTTCATTTAGTGTTTCATTGTTACTGAAATTTTATAACCCTGAAATAAAATTTAATTAAATTTATATAGGGCTAATTATGAAAACTATGAATAACTTCACAAATGAATGATCTCAAAGAATTTTTTTTCCCAAGAAAATGGATTTATTTCAATAACTGTTGATAGAATTCTTTTTATCCCTTCTTTGTTTATATAGAAAGTGGAATATTTGAAATTAAGTCAAATGGAAGTTAATTACAAATTTTCAAAAATAGGTTTTGAAATATCACCAACTAATAGGATATATATTGCTCTTTTATACCTCCTGTATCATAAATTGTTTGAGTATGTTTTTTACAATCAATAGAGTTTTGGTTTTTGATAAACTGTTTAAGATTCCCCAAACAATTTTTTTTTTGCAAAATAAAGGAAAAATGAATGATATCTAAAATCAGAGTTATTTAAATTAGATATTTGAAAAATTATGTTTCATATAACATCGTGTGCTCACAAATTTTCTTGAGAAAGAAAATGTTGGAAGAAGAAGAAAATCTTTAAGTGTTACAAATACTTAAAAGAAATAGTATTTGATTCTTAACAGGATATGAAAATTCCAAACAATGTTCCATTTCCTTCTCTTAAAGAATAATTTTCATAATGTAATGTATATCTAAATGTTTTTACATATTAGTTCGCAGTGCTATGTTCATTTTGTGCTTAGATTATAATTTCTAATAGCTTCTTATTCATAATAAATTGTGCTGATGAGGGTCCACATAAATAATAGTATTTTGCTAGTAGAATTTATAAGGTACCAATACCAAGGGAGTCAATAGTAAGTTATGGAAATTAATGTAATTACATTAATTACAGTAGAAGTTGTGTGAGACTATAAGAAGTTATTTTTTTGTTACGGATGTATTTGTTTCAGTTAGTAATGTTTAATGAAGTTGTTTGTTTCCATTGTGTTTCATTTTGCCTTCAAACTGATGTAATTTTTAGAAAATGTCACATCTTTATTTCCCCCTTGATGTGAATTTCAGTTATAATATGCTAAAATTATATCCATAATTGCTGCTGCAGTAAAGGAGAGATGTAATGCAAGACAGAGGTGAGAAAAGATATTTTGAGCTGGTTCTTTAAAAAGAATAAGTTCTTAAATATTTAATATAATTATAAACCCAATAAAAAAATGAAAAAAAAAAAAAAAGGAAACACAACAGAAGGCCTTCACTGGAGTTTTAATTAATTTTATGATTTTCACAATGAAAGAAGCTAACACTTTGCTTTTTGAAAATCATATTCAATATTAAGATTCTAGGTGATTTTTGGAGAAACTATTCAGTCCTTCAGCACTTAATGCAATAGTCACAGATATAACTAGAAGCAACCATTTTCCCCTATTCCTCTCAGATTCCTCTCTTATCTTAAATAAGAACTTGTTTCCAATTTGGAACTCGAAGGATATCTATGTCTATTTCTTGAATTCTAGATAGAACTCTCAAGCATTTATTTAACTAACAAGAAGTGGTATGGAAAGATATCAAACAACAAGACTCTTCTTAAAGAAACATTCAGTTGATTTGACAGTGTTAGCACAAATTTATAGCTGAATGCAGTTTGCAAGCAATCTCAAAGCTTTCTGAAGACAATAGTGACTTCTAACAGAAGTTGTAAACACTGCAGCATTTAACCTTAATATGCTTGTTTAGAAGGAAAAAGGAAACCGTGGGGCTAACTGCTGTGGGCAGTAGGATTCCCAAAACCAAGGACCAGTGACAGATATTCTAACAACTTAAATATCTACTACCTTTGAAAGTTCTTTCTGCATTTAGCTGGGTCAGTTTGGGACATACTTGTCTTATTCTTTACAGTTTTTTGCAAATAATTAACCCACAAGAGAATAAAGTCGTTGTTATCTAGGCATGTAAAAGTCAGTAAAATATTGCAAAAGAATAAAATATTATTTTCATTCCCAGTAAAATATGAAAAGTCACTTTGTATTATTAAGTAGAAGAAGTGGGAAAATAATCCAGAAAATGAAGGAAATTATAAATAAACCATGTGGCCATGAGGAATTAGGAAAACTGAAATCTGTGAACCACTGTCATGGAAAATTATAAGCATGGATCTAACATAAATCAAACCAGTTCATCTGTATAGCCATATTTCATCTGGAAAATTAACCATTTAAGGATCCAGATAGCACTTTTTCTTTTGAATTTGAAACTTGCATAATTTGGACTATAAAATGCTAAAAATATGTTCTTTTCAAATAAAATAATTATTACATATTAATGTAAGGTATATATTTTTACTCCTATAATAATTATTTGTAATAAAATACAATGTTAACATGTTCACTTCAGTTTTGGCTACCTGTGTCTAAGGCTAGCTCTGATGCTGTGCAGCCATAAAATCTTGTATCAGACTTCTGTGTAAACAGTTCGGTGAGGATGCAGCTGGGTGCCCATCCTGCACTCTCTAGCCAGTGCCTGAGGAGCTGTATTTATGCTCCCAGTCTCAGTACCAGCCTCAGTAGAGCCATGCCTGTGCCCAGCCTCATACACCTGGCATCCCGAGCTTTCATTAAAATGAAGCCGTTCTTCTGGCCCTTATCCTTGTGATGAAGGAAATAAATTCATGGTAAAGATATTTCTTCAAAGACTATTAATTTTCTTTTTTTTTTTTAGTACTCTGATATAGCTGTCTGCTTTGGATGGTCTCCCATCATTCTGTGAACACAATCAATGTCTGTAAAAGCAGTTCTGGTTATTTACTCTGCTTGGAATATGAGGGTTACTTTATTTGGTCTTATCACTACTTTTTAAGATCTCAAAGAAGTCATCACTGGATATACACATAGGCCCTTCTATCCCTGAGTAGACCATTCATCTGTTCTATCCAGGGTGGGCAGGCTCCCCAGTGGAAGCCTAAAAAATTTACACAGTGCAATGTCAGCTTGGAATTATGCCTTTTCAGCTAAGGTTAAGAAGTTAAGTGAATATTCAATACACGCAAACGTGGAAAACCAAGGATCTCTTCCAATCTCTTCTACTGCTGGGCAAATGTTTCATCCAGGAAAACATAAATAATCTGAGGTAACTGAGTATTTTGATTGAAGTCCATGTAATTACAAATATATTTGCATTAGGAACCTGACTTAGAGATACATCTTGCCGGTCAAGAAGAATTGAAAGTATAACTTTTTCAAACTTGAGATAATTTCAGGATTCAATCTCAGTAAGGAGTATTTGCATTTGCAAAGGTCTTGTAAAATAACTTTGATAGAATCATCTTTCCATATATTTGTGAATTATATATAGAATGAACATATTGTATCTATCACTGATTTTCTACTTTCTACAAAAGTATTGGCCAAGGTCCATACATGTAACTATTTAAAGATACATCTCCTAGGTTATTATATAAATAGTTTTGCATATAAGTTTCTTTTTTACCTTTTATACATTTAAAAAATAAAAATTCTTTCAGGAGAGTACATTCAAGTGTTTAACCTAGGGAATGATCTTCTCTATATAACCATTTACTTCATATGTCAGTCACTATTTCATGGACATGACTAGCGATGAGAGACAGTTTTGTGTTTGCAACTAATGAGCTATATGTTCTTAATCAAAATGTTATTTTAAGCAGTTTTTAACTGCACTAATTTGACTAGATGAATTTATTTAATGCAACTTGCCTTGTTTTTAGTTTAATAGCTTTTATTTTTCCTGCTAGTAGTAACAATAGAAACAATAAGTAGCAAAAAAATCCCTGTATGGTTTGTTGGGTTTTTTTCCTTTTTGAATTGAGGACAATATTGCATACATGCTTTGACTGTTCACAGAAATCATGTGACTGAGTAAAACAAACAGCACCGTTGTCTCACCACTAACGGAGAATTTAGCATTTAGGTGTTAAGAAAATGAGAATAGCTGCATTGATTTTGGTTAAAAACCTACCCCATTATCCTGCCTCCCATGAAGAATTTAGATGGATGCACATTGATGGATACTTGTATCAGAGCAAGAAAATGACAAGTATATGTAATATTCCTTCCTAACATTCTCCCAGTCCCCAACTATTTTCTGGACCTCTTGTGATCTGTGTATTTGTAAAGCCCTTGAATCTCTCTGCCAACTATTCATCAAAGTCATCCATGAAAGCACATAAGATTCTTGCTCCTTTAGCAGTGACTTCTGTAGGAGCACTTCCTGTTGAAAGAATAACCATCTTTTTTTGTTTAATTTTGTTGTTGTTCTGAACATGACTCTTCTAAGTAGAGCCAAATATTCAAGTGCCTTGTCTGAGCATTTGCTCAATATGTTCATCTCCAGTTTAGAAAATGTTTAATTGATTCCTGCATTTTAGTTTTAGGATTCAATTTTCTGACACTGGAAAAAAGGGGCTTTATAGTAAATTAAGTAGTGCTAGTATAGTAAATTGAGTAGATAAGGGTCTGAGATAATCTTATACAACAAAAATAGAAGCTAAGCTTGGCTGAACTATATTTCCTCTGGTAAAATGAGCTGTCTTATTGAATCATGGAATCATAGAATCATTTAGGTTGGAAAAGACCTTTTAGATCATCACATCCAGCTATAAACCTAACACTGCCAAGTCCACCACTAAGCCATGTCCCCTAAACACCACATCTGTAAGTCTTTCAAATACTTCCAGTGGTGGTGGCTCAATCAATTCCCTGAGCAGCCTGTTCCAATGTTTGACAATCCTTTTGGTGAAGAATTTTTTTCCTGATGCCCAATCTGAACCACCCCTCGTGCAACTTGAGGTAATGAAGCACTTTCTCAATGTAAAATAGTGTCTCATAGTTAATAGTATTTATTCAAAACGGTGCCTGCCTAGAACAACTGCATTTTTAATATGTAAAGCTAACATGACCCTGTGTTTTTAGTATGTATGAAAGGTGCACCTTGCCTTGTACACAAGGCTCTGAGCAAGGACAGTCAGGGCTAACAGTGTGTTAATAAGTCTGACAATTTACACATCTCTGTATAAGATGTGACTGTTAGGCCATCTGAATATCTTTTTTATCCAGTCTGGAATATGTCAGGGCCTGAAAAGTGCTGAGTTAGAAAGGGAAAGCTCTCTGATTTTTCTTATCTTTTCGCACTCAGTTAAGTAATCTAGGCCTTTATTTGATGGTTTTAATTGAAATTTAGGTGGTTGTGTTTTAAGTTTTTTTGTTTTCTGAACTTGAGCTAACCAAAAGAAAGAAATTGTCTCTGTAACATGAAGGCAAAATGATGTCCCGATATTTTACTGATGATAAGAAAGTTAGCACAACCTACTGCAATAGGAGATTTTCACTGTTTAAAAAATTTGCCAACTATTAAATTAGTGTCGGATCTGTGGCATTCCCAATGACTGACTCAAAATAGAGTTGTTCAAAAAAACTGGTATCTAACAGATACTTACAGGGGTTTTTTTTCATTCTGTTCTTCCTCAGTGAATAAATGACTGAGAAGATAATATTATTTGCCTGTTACCCTTGAGTTAAGCTATAGAAGTGCAACTTAATTAAAAAAGACTTTTGGCAGTAGGATTGGGGTTAGATAGGTTGGTAAGCCATAAATTACAGCTGATAAAGGATAGAAAATGAGCCGGCTTATAAAGAATATGTGCACCATTACAAAATGTGCCAGTATGACAATATGTCAAGAGAAAATAAAAGTACTGGTCTGTACACTGAAAGGATAGAGGGCCTTTGCGAAATATATAGGATGGATATTCAGTGAAACAGCCATGAAGGACAAAAGTAAATGAAATCTATGATAGTTAATCCAACCAAGACTTAGATTATTTTATTACCAGAAAATGATGGGAAAATTGAAAGTCTGCCATATATTTATTTTTTTTCACAACCCCTTATGCTTTCTCAGTAACAGGGTGGCTAGTATTGTCAAATAATCTAAAAGTGCTAATAATATTGCTATTCAAAATCTTTAAAAACAACTCAAAATCTTAAAATAATGTTTCCAAGCTATATTCCCTGCTAATTTCATCCTCCTACAAGGTATTTATACTTACACATCTCACCAGTATGCATTTATTTTTAATCCCACTCCCTCCGAAAGCTTCTTGGATAACATATCTCCTTTATAAATGCAGCCAGAATGTTTGCACCAAGCTCAAAATAATCACAAATAGGAACTAAGTGATATTATTTAGATTCTGTCTATAGGCACAGGTTTAATAGTGGCTTCTCAAAGCTCTTGGAGAGCCTCTGTGTAACTTGTATTGCTCAAAGGAAGAACTGTAGCTTGTATCATGCTACTGTTGAATATTGAGCTGCTTATGGAAGAGATAAAAATCTTATAAGTATCCAGCAATTGCTCTGTTAAGCTTAAATGTGCAGCTTTGGAAGAAGGAGAAAATCCTTACATAAATGAGTAAGGAGTATTCTAAAGATCAGTTTCTAAACTTTCCTGTCAGAACTCAAAGGGAACTGGATAGGTTCATTAATTCTAGCACAGATAAGAAGATAAAAGCTTTTCATTTTTAGAAAATATATCCAAAACATAGAAAGCTTATCAAAGACAAAAACAAATCCCCCCAATAAAAAATCCAAATTCACAAGTTTAAAGTAAGTAAAAAATAAAAAAGCAAAGCACGTATCTGTAGCTAGAGAGCATACAAAGATAAGTGTTAAAATGAGTGTTTATCTGGAAGCAAATTTTCCCTACATGGAGACAGAAGAGTCTCAAATAGCAAAATGTGCCTGTGGTGTTATGATTGGAAACTGTTAAAAAGTCTTCAGAAACAGTACTATGAACCATCATTGTTAAAAATTTTACAGAGAACACCTTAATGTTATCAAGTTTTTAAGGCTGTATTTGACAATGTTTGCAATCTTAAAGCTCAAACTCAGTCTTCATCTGGTTTGCTACAGTATTTGAAACTTCTTCCTGTCAAAGAAGATATTGGTGAACTGAGACCCAGCCAATTTAAAAAAGTTTATTTTAATACAGTGATCATAAAACAAGGAAGTGTTGTATATAGGAAGCACAAAAATTCCCTCATTTTTTTTCAACTGGAGGGATTTCCAAGGGGACTTAACCACAAGAGCTGAATACTGTGCTGAAGTGGCTGATTCCCAAATGGGTCTGTGAAGAGCAGGCTCTGATATGTCTGCAATTCTCTGCACAGATACGGTTGTAGTAGAGATCTATTACATTGCTTTTGGAAGGCTCATTATATCATACAGAAAAGACTGTACAGCAATATTGCCATAGTGATGTATATAGGTAGCACTAGAGGAGGAAAAAAACCCCTATAAATTTATAAGCCACTCCTTATAAAAATAGGTATAATTAAGGATCATAATTAAATCTCTTCCTTTTTATACTTATGATCAGCACTAAAATTCAGGGTTCTAATGAAGAGGATCCTTGATTTTCCTGAAAACATACTGTGCTGCCAAGATAATCTGGAGACAATTACATAGTCAGAATTCAAACACCAAGGAACACTGTCTCATAATTATGTCATTCACATAAAAGCCATCTTGGAAGATAAACTTTCCCAATCTAATTAGTGACCTAAATTCCTCCTTGCCTTTCCATCTTTCCTGCCTTTCCTTTTCCTTTCAAATCTAGTTCTGACCCTTCTTCCTTTCACAACAATCTCTTCTTTAGCAGCTCATGGAAAGCAGAAATTAAAATGAAGTAGTTATGCTGTACATACAAACCATATTTTTCCCATGGCTAGATATGTAAGACTTGAGATGGCAAATAGCAGCTTATTGACTTCTGCCACTGAGGTAATGGATAAATCTACTTATGATGCCCACAGAAACTGGACACATGCAACCTTCAATGTACTTGTTAGTTTAACATGTTCTCCAATATCTGTTTATTGCTGCTGATTACTGCCCTCAAAAAGGAGTATAATACACATAGCAACAAGATTGCCCTATGAAGAGCGATTGAAGGAACTGGGTTTGTTTAGTCTAGAGAAGAGGAGACTGAGAGGAGACCTCATTGCCCTCTACAACTACCTAAAAGGAGGTTGTAGCGAGGCTGGTGTTGGTCTCTTCTCTCAAATTAGTAATGATAGGACGAGGGGAAATGGCCTCAAGTTGCGTCAGGGGAGGTTCAGATTAGATATTAGGAAGAAATTCTTCACTGAGAGGGTAGTTAGGCACTGGAATAGACTGCCCAGGGAGGTGGTGGAGTCACCATCCCTGGAGGTGTTTAAGGAACGAATAGATGCACAGCTTGAGGATATGGTGTAGTGGTTAGAGAGGATTTGGTGTAGTGGTGTAGCGGTTAGAGTGATGCTAGGAGAAGGTTGGACTTGATGACCCTGGAGGTCCTTTCCAACCATATAAATTCTGTGATTCTGTGATTCTGTGAAGATACAGTTTATTGAAAATTTAAACAGAAAGTACTCAGAATTAATTAAATGTATAGGAAGCAGCATATAGTAATCTTGAAGATCTTTTCTCTGCTACCCAGCAGAGACAGCGTTAGTTATATGTAGCATAACATATGAAATGTCAATGAGGTACAGAATTACTATTAGGATTAGGAAATTATCTAATCTGCAGACAGCATCAATAAAATAAATTGTAAGGTATAGATGTAAATTTAAGCATTGTCTATACAGAAGTGCATATGTGTGTGTTAGGAGTAAGTTGTGAGCTCATGTACTGCACATTTGCATGAAGAAACTTCATATAACAGGTGGCAGTCTAGTTAAACTCCCAATTTCCTGGATATTTTCTCTCTTTATGGTAAATTCGTAACCAGTATTCTTGATGGCCTAGGACCTGGCTGATATATGTAATTTGTTTTAAAAAATAAAAAGCTTTCAGGCAACTACTCACAGTAATATTGCAAGCATAATTGTTATGAAAGTGTGGTCTTAGTCTTACAATTCCACCTTGTAGATGAGGAAAGGCGAAGCTGAAATATGACAGCAGATAATCAAAGAAATGTGGGAATTGCAAAAGCTAATAAATTGCATACCAGTATCAGTCCACTTCTAGTTGATTTTTTAGAAGTTCTTTAGAAGTTTTAATGAAACTTATAAAAATAGTTGCAACATTCTTGCTTCGCTGTGTAAAAAAAAAACCTCAGTGCTATGACATGGATTAGTACACCTTATCAAGAGGTCTTCATTATTTTCTGCAGAACTGAATTTAAACAGTTTTAAGGAAATGGTTCTGAATTTTTAAATATTATTTTCTGTTTCAGACAGTTATAACTGAAAGTCAAAATTGCAGCACCAGAACTGGCTAACAAAAACACTGATATTACTAAGAGTGGAAAAAAGTTACAAAGAGCTGTGAACGTCTTTTAAAGTTGGGAATAAATGAAAAGTTTTGAGGTGCAAAAAGTATAGGTATCAATTTTTGCAAAAAAAAAAATTATTTAAAAGAAAATACAGTGATTGTTAGGCAACTTAACAATACACATAATACCGGTCCAAACCCTGATTCTTTTTTTGTTTTTTTTTTTTTTTTGAGACTGATGTTTGGAGATGTTTTCTTTTGATAATGAGGGGGTAGGGGCGTTAAGTGTTGTACATACTTAGCTCGGTCACTGCTTTTGTAAATAATATGAATACTCAGAAACTTAGAAAACACACATTTTTTAACGTGTTTTCCCAGTCATACTCAGAAGTGCTGCATAACTTTCTTATTCCTGTAAAATATTGAAAGAAAAAAAAGTTGAAAAGTTCTGCCTACATCTAGATGTTGTTATTTTTATATTAAAGTTTTTCAGGTTTTGTTTGTATCAAGCTTTAATAAAGCTAGGCATCCAGTTTTGGAGGTCTGAATCTGCTGCATCAAAATATCTACTCTCATAGTTTGAACCTTGAGATTCATTGCCTGCATTTACTGGCTTTCCATACCATATATATTGTTTTGTTTGTCACATTTTAAAGAGAAGCTGTGTGCGCTGAATAATCTATAAACAGTGTTCTAACTTTTCTAAGACCAAATTCCACAAAATTTTTGAGTCATAGGGAAGCTTTAGAGATTGAACAGACATTGAAGGATGTATAACTCTCCTTTACATCACTCTTCAGAGTTTATCACTCCACATGCCTGTTTAGACATGTGTAAGCATGGGGAGGCCTGGCAGATTGGTTATATCACACTCCCTTAAATCCGCCAGCGTACGCACTACATGCTTACAATGGTGGAAGCAGCAAACGGTGGCTGGAAACCTATCCAGTGCCCCACACTTTTAAGAACTGGTACAAGCATTTAGCACAAGCTATCTGGTTACTTATCACCAGAGGATCTACCGATCGAGCCAGTCCTGCTCAATCAGACTCTTTATATACAGTAGAAGGGGATAAAGTCTCTGTGGTATATGAAAAGAATTTGGGAAAACCGTGGGTATTTCCTGCTTCAGGCAAAGACAAACCCACTTGTGGGATTGCTTTTGCTCAAGGACCTGGAACTACTTGGTGGGTGATGATGAAAGATGAAGTACAACATGTACCCCAGAGGAATTTAGCTCTGGGTGAGAATACTAGATTTAGAGCTGTGCTGTTAGTTGCATAATACTAAAAATGCTCAGTAAGTGTCTTTCAGGATAACATAGTGGTGATAATTGGACAAACTTTTCTATACAAAGAAATTATAAACTGGTGATGGGTATCACATACATGGTATGTAATGAGGTGTGGAATCTCCTCATTTGAGGTGAAAAAAGAACTAATGCTGTTCAGTGATTTTCCTTTTTGGCTAAGTCTCTTCAAACTAATTGCACTTGCTGAAGTTAACAGCATATTTTTGCAGACAGTGTCTGCTTCTAGCAGTGATAACTCTCGATGTATACAGTTACTACCAAGTATGCACAAAAGCTCTTGCTTATACTTGCTCCTGTGTAGACTAAGGTCACTGCTAAATCTTGTATACCACTTTGGGGGTACAGAAAGTAAGAGGCTGCACCTGTGGGGAGGAGTAGACAGGACAGGTGACACCAAACTGACCAGCAAGATCTTCCCATATATGTCATATTCAGTATAAAGCTGAGGGATCATGAGTATCAAGCTCTCTTCTTCAATAGCCAATATCCAAGGAGAACTCTGCCCATTCTGACTTCAATCCTAATCTATGTATTCCTGAGTCCAGTTCCAGAATGCAGCTCCTGAATCTGGTTCCCATCTACCGCTGGGTCCAGTCTGGGATTTACCAAACACATGGGAAAGGGAAGGGGTTATCAGAGAGTGCCTGTCATTTGTTTAGTGGCCAGCCCAGCCACCAACTCTTGACATCTTTGCTTACTTAGCCAGACTGAATTTTAGATGTTTTATGAGGTTGTGAAGTAGCTAAAAATTATGTTAGTGATACTGGGAAATTATTTTATAAAATGTGTGTGTTTTCGGTGTTTTATATTGACAGGGATTCGTATTGGGAGTGGTGCTGTTCAACATCTTTGTTGGTGACATGGACAGTGAGATCAAGTACACTCCCAGCAGGTTTGCTGATGACATCAAGCTGTGTGGTATGGCCAACCAACTGGAGCAAGGCATGGCATCCAGAGGGACCTTGACAGGCTTGAGAGGTGGGCCCGTGCAAGCCTCATGAAGTTCAACAAGGCCAAGTGCAAAGTCCTGCACATGAGTTGAGGCAATCTCAAGTACAAATACAGGCTGAGCAACAAGTGGATTGAGAACAGCCCTTTAGAGAAGGCCTTGGGGATAACAGGAGGTGAAAAGTGGACTTGAGCCAGCAACGTACGCTTGCAGCCCAGAAAGCCAATTGCATCCTGTGCTGTATCAAGAGAAATGTGGCCAGCAGGTACAGAGAGGTGATTCTCCCATTCTACTCTGCTCTTGTGAGATGCCACCTGGCATACTGTATCCAGCTCTGAGCTTCCCAGCATAAGAAAGACATGCTGCAGTGGTCCAGAGGAGGACCACAAAGATGATCAGGGTACTCGAGCACCTCCCTTATGAGGTCAGGCTGAAAGAGTTGGGGTTGTTCAGCCTGGAGAAGAGAATGCTCTGGGGAGACGTTATAGGGGGCTTCTAGTACTTAGAGAGGGACTACAGGAAAGATAGGGAGGGACACTTTATCAAGGAGTATAGTAATAGGATTATTTTAAACTGAAAGAGGGTAGATTTAAATTAGATATTAGGAAGAAATTCTCTACTGTGCAGTGGTGAGGCACTAGAATAAGTTGTGCAGAGAAGTTGTGGATGTCTCGTCCGTGGAAGTGTTCAGGGCCAGGTTGGATGGGGCTAACATTCAGCGTATATCTAGAATTACTCATACATCAATCAAATAGTAAGCTGGTAAATTAGAGAAATGCAAATGAAATCCAAGTAAGGACCTTCATCTTTCCCAGCAAGCTAGAGGAATTTTATATTTTTCTGGTTTATCACATTTTTTCATAAATCCTAAGACTATTAAAGAGAAGAGTGGAAAAAAAAAAAAAAAAACAAAAAAACCAAACCAGATTGTTTTAAAGATACTTATGTTTACCATTAAATATGAATCTCATATCTCCAGTATTCTCACAAATTATCAAGTACTGGATAATTCATTAGGAATCTGCAGGCGTTTTAGTCTATAGAAATCTCACAAAGAACAGTGATCTTGTCTGCTAGATATTGTTAATTCCTCTCTTTTGTTAAACACCTTAGGGAGAAAAATAAAACAACAACATTTTTTATGCATGTGGTCACAGCAACATTAAGAAAAATGATGTTTTGAATCTACTATTTAACACTTGTCCTTTTTTTCAGGAAGCAAATTGGCATGCTTTTGAAATATTTCTCCAATATTTATGTCTGTATACTCTATTTCTGAGTAAGATTTTAGGTCAAGACATAAGCTTGACATCTAACTTGTTGCTCTGGGAGATTGTAGTATAGTATCCATCACCATATTCATTTTCACACCAACTTGGGGCAGCTTATCCTGGTGATCACTTAATACTTTTGTACTACGTCTAAGAAACTCCAAAATTACAGAATACTGACTCTTTTTTTCACCAGTTTGTTGTGATGGGTGTTCTTTTATCTCCAGTCATCACTGTGTGATGTTACAGAAAGTTCATTTCATTCCTTTTCAGTTGCAGCCTGTAGAAGAAGAAATGTCTGTGTTAAAATAGTAAGATGGTGAAGTGGTCAGCCAAAGCACGTTGCTTAGGGTTGTGTCAGATTAGGTGTTGGATAGCTCTAAGGATGGAGACTCCACAACCTCTGTGGGCAGAACCTGTTCCAGTGTTCCACCACGTTCTTAGGAAAAAAGTTTATTTTTTTTTAATTTTTAAATTATATTTCCTGTGTTTCAGTTTGTGCTCATTGCTCCTTTCCCTGTCATTGAGCACCACTGAGAAGAGCCTTGGTCCCTTTTCTTTACTCCCACCATCAGGTATTTATACACATGGCCAAGATTCTAGAAAGCCTTCTCTAGTCCAGGCTGAACAGTTCCAGATCTTTTGGCCTCTGTATCGGACAGATAGTCCAAGCCCTCAATCTTCTTTGTGGCTCTTCACTGTACCTGCTGCAGTGCAGATCCCTATCTGTCTTTTACTGGGGAGCCTAGCATTGGACACAGTATCTAGATGTGTTTCTCCAGGGCTAAGCAGAGGAGAAGGGTCTCCTCCCATGATTTGCTAGCAGGGCTCTACCTAATGCAGACCAAGATGCTTTCGGCTCTTTGCCACAAGGGCACATTGCTGGCTCATGGTCAACTTACTGGGATCTGCCTCGAGTTCTTTTCAGCAAATCTGCTTCCCAGCCAGTCAAGCTCCAGCCTGTACTGGTGACTGAAGTTATTCTTTCCTGGGTGCAAAGCTGCATTTTGAACTTCTTGAGGTTCTTGTCTATCTATTTCTCTATTGACCTTCTGAAGTTCAGCAGAACAATCTGGTCTATCAAACACTCCATGTTGATCCATGGATTGCTCTTTCTACCTTCTTTGCTTGATTACCTGGGATGAACCATTCTTGAAATCAGAGCAGATGATCTTTGAAAATCAGCCAGCTCTCCTTGTCCTCTCTTTTCCCCAGGGCCATATCGCATGGTGTTCTTCTGAACAGACTTGCTCTTCTGATGTCCAGGGCTGAAATACTGCAATTTGTCTGAATAACTCCTCTCAGGATGCTATATTACATCACCAGTGCAGCCAAGGCTGCTCCCAACCTTCACATCCTTAGCCGGTTCTTCCTTGTTGATAAGAATTGAGTCTAACAAAGCCCTTGCTCTTGTTGGCTCTTGTTGGCTCTTGTTGGCTCTTGTTGGCTCTTGTTGGCTCACTGATCACCTGTGTTAGGAAGTTGTTGTCAATGCACTCCAGAAGCCTTGTTCCCACTTTATTTAAGGTTTCTTCTCTTCTAGATGCCTATATTTCTAGCCCATATGTGATATACTATTGTGTAGTGTTCCTGATAGTGAACATCACATGGAAGGAAAGAATATCTGGATTTCAGTGGACAGTCCATAAATTGATGATGCAGATAATGCTTAATCAGCCACTCACTGTGCGTATATGTGTAACATATGTTACTATGGCTTAATTACTCTAATGGAATGAGTTTAGATTTCCTTCATCACTCATATGACAAGGCTACAAATCAGAAGTGTCAAATTCTGCCAAATGAAAGCAAATAAAAAACTGTTATGAGTCTGAAGGATCGATTATCTGTGACAGGACGATTGAACAATAGCCAGAGAATGGCTGAAGAAGAATAGCTCTTGGATACTCTGCCCACTAGTTTGATGGTTGAATTTTCATTAGGAAGTCTGGGTATTTTCTCTAGGACTTTGTTTGAACTATGTAAAACCTGTATGACCTCATTCAATTAGATGAGAATTATGAAAAATTCTTATTTACCTCTAGGTTAATTTTAGTTTAATTAGAAATTAATTACAAGTATTAGAATGGTGAATATTATAAAATCTAGGGTCCCCATTGATATAGAGTCTGAAGAAGGACTTGGATTCAAGGATTTCAATTTGGTGAAAGTTTATTTCTTAAGCAAGGAAAAATCTGCTATCAGATTTTTTTTTGCATTCTGACCATATGACCCAAAACTAGATTTTAAGATACTTCCAAAATAAAACTGAATTCCTGCAAAGTGTGAAACACACTGAGAACTAGAAATTCCAGAAAGCTGTGAAGAAGTGAAGATCTAGGTCTGAATCCAAGCTTCCTGAAATCCAGATCCAAGCCTGTCTATTTAAACCATCTCTGAGCAAAGCAAAGTAACAACTTTAGCTTGCAGCACTAACAATGTAAGATGAAAGAAATGCTAAGGTTATACACAGGCATTATTTCTCACCAATCCAGATTTAACTGGATCAATACTTCTTTCTTAAATTACGTTTTCACTATAAGAGAGAGACTGCCACTTTTCACCAGTTGCATTAATACTAAGTGCTTCCAAATTTCAGAATTAAATAACTGTGTTAAACTAACGTGTGATCGAAAATAGTTACTGTTATATTGATTTGCACTGTAGCTCTGAGAATGGAATTTATGAGTTTGGCAGGTTTGTAAAATAGAACCTTTTGATGAATCTAGAAATATTATTTATTCTATAAAGCTGAGCATTTAACTATTCCATACTGCATTTACTTATTAGAGAAACAGAAGCACCGACAGTTGAAAAATGCTCTGTATTCATAAAGAAATATTTATTCTTTTGCATTTATATCCTCTATGTGCAGGGATATATTTTTACTTTTGATCTGGATGTAGCAACTATACTCAGTGTAAGAAGAAAAAATACATTGTGAATCCTGAAATATGTGTGAATCTTTGACTAGATTGTATGTGGACAAAGAAGAGAGGGACCACATCTGGATTTTAGTTTCCAGCACCAACCACTAAGTTTTCATGTAAGTGAAAGGCTTTTGAAATATAAAATTTGACCCTAGAACCCCTTTTTCTTCACTTTCTCCCTTTCTCTCCCTTCATTATAACACAGTCTGAAAAGGCTTAAGGTCTAAAGTTTTAGGTGTTTTTTCAGTCGTGTTTTTTGGTTTATTTTCCATTAAGATTTACTGGGGATCTCAGATTACAGTTGCTCCGCTTCTGTTTCATGATTTGGCTATCCCATGCTGTAAGAAGAAGTATAAATCTAGGATCAAGCCTTTTCAGTACTGACATTTCAGCTGATTAGGGAGAAAATAAGTTTCTAGTCTCAGATTTATATAAAACTGAGAGACAACCCTCGTATTATTGTATTATATAAATTTATTATGCTCCCCTCTAAAATCAATTGTGTAGCATAGTTCTTGTTTCTCATAAGCATTATTTATTTTTTAGCTTCACATAAAACCATAGCTTCACATATAACATCTTCTGTGTTGTTCTCGAAAGGGAGATTTGTTTATGGAAGATCTTCTCATGATGATCCAAGGACCCTGGTCTGATGGTTTCAAACTCAATAGTTAGAAAGACTTCTAAGTTTAAAATTTAGAGATAAGAGAAGTAAATATCTGAACTGTAAAATAAACTGTATAGCAGTTCAGTATCACTATTAGGGTTTTAAGGACAAAAAAGCAGTATTTCTTTGTTCAAAATAAGTAATTCCAAACCAGATATCATACCATTTTTAAAGAGGAATATTCATGGAATCATAGAATCATTTAGGTTGGAAAAGACCTCTAGGACCGTCTAGTCCAACATCTCTCTAATCCGTAGACCATGTCCCAAAGCACCCCATCTACCCGTTTTTTGAACACCTCCAGGGATGGTGACTCCACTTCCCTGGGCAACCCGTTCCAATGCCTCACCACTCTTTCAGTGAAGAACTTCTTCCTGATAGCCAATCTAAACCCCCTTGGTGCAACTTGATGCCATTACCTCCCTTCCTGTCATTAGTTACTTGTGAGAAGAGACCAGCACTAGCCTCACTACAACCTCGTTTTTGTTAGTTATAGAGAGCAGTGAGGTCTCCTCTCAGCCTCCTCTTCTCCAGGCTAAACAATCCCAGTTGCCTCAGGTGCTCCTCATATAACATATTCTCCAGACCCTTCACCAGCTTTATTGCCCTTCTCTGGACCCGCTCCAGCATCTCAATGTCCTTCTTATACTGCAGTGCCCAAAACTGGACAGTACTCAAGGTGCGGTCTCATGTATGCCAAGTACAGGGGCACAATCACCTCCCTACTCCTGCAGGTCACACCATTTCTGATACAGGCCAGGATGCTGTTGGCCTTCAGACTATATGTATCTCATTATTTGCTATAGCTTCACCTCTTTATTTTCCAACTCATACTTAGTAAGCAAGTGAAACAACAGAATATTTTCTTTGTACTGAACTACATTCATAATGGATGGACTATTTCTTTTTCATTGTTAAGGCAAGAAAGGTTCCTAACCTTAGACAACTAAAGATTAGGTCTTTTAAAGAGAAAACATCATTGTTATTTGCAACCTCTCCAAAAGTCCAAGCTGTTCTTCTCTACTATTAGTGTTAAGTAGTGGAAATATGGTATGATATTAGGTTGTCTTATGGTTTTGTTCAGAGATAAAATTTGTATTCTTTCTTTATTATAAGTGCAGGTAGATGAAAATTTAAATGGAGGAATAGTTCTACATTTGACTTGTGTTTTTATCTTTATTTAAAATATTTCTAATAGTTACAATAAATACTGAGCAATTTAAAAGATATTAAATGTGCATGTATGTGTTTTTCTTAAGAACAGACAAGTAGTTTTAAACAAATGCCAGTCATACTCCTGGTCGTTAACATTGCCAAGCCATACAAGAGGATGTAACTGCAATGAGTAAGAAAGAATAGGAAATTAAGAGCACATTCCCTAATTTGTTGCAGCACATTCCCTCATTGGCTGTCTTATAGCTTTGGACCAGTGTAAAAGTATTGGGAAATCACAGGAAAAAATATTGTTCTAGATAACATTTCCATTTAATGTTTTCTGTTTGTCTCCATTGTCTTACACCCCAGGAAAAAATCCAGTCCTCTGCATGTGGACAGAGATTTTTGTGCAGAACCATTTTAACTGCTTGATACTGTTTAGCCCAAGATGTATGAACAGGAGGTAAATAAGACCCATTATGCTTATGTATAATGGGATTATTTTATACCCAGTCCAGTACTGTGCAATTTGACAACCTAGTCTCAATATTTTAAAAAATCCAGTCTGTAAATACAAGAGTAATGTCTGTTGTGCTATCAAGTAGTACATGAAGAAGTACTAGGTAGAAAGATAAATGTGCAGACCTTGGAATAGACCAGAACATAACAAATACATGGCATGAACAATGTATTGGCAAAAAAACTATGCTGACAAAGTGAGACCTGAATGGAGGGCTCTGTAATACCTGTGACCATCTAAGCCTAATTCCCATGTATCTTTTATAATAATAGAATGTAGAAACCACATCTGGAGCTCTTACATGTATTCCCTATAGAGGCAGCCTAAACGTTACTCCTCTGTCAAACAGCTGTCAGAATATCAGTCTTCACTACATGTTATTTTTTATCCAAATCAGAAATCCTGTGTTCTAAAAAATCCAGCACTGTCAGCCCTGCTTAACTTCCATTAGGGATATCAGCAGTTTGGCTGTCTGTCTTTTCTAAAGCCTAAAAGCTGCTACTTGGTTATCATGAAGTGGAACAGTTGATGGTCATTGTTATTTCAGTGGATAAAGGCTGGAGCTAAGAGGTAAGAATAAAAAAAAACCTTGCTGCTTGCTTTGTGTGTGCTTTATCTGTAACTATACTGCAAATGGGTTTGCATATGGAGTTGTCATTCTGTCAGTGTTCGCACATATGCCTTCAAAATGTTAAAGAAAGTAAGGCTGATTCAAAAAACTCAGTTGCACTTCTTCAAAACATCAGATATGTTACTATCGACAATATATAATTATAATTCCCACCTATTTCATAGAAAAGTTTAAAATATCTGTTTTTTTTAAAGAAAGGAAAGTCATTAAAAACTCATTGTAACTTTCTGAAAACTGCTACAAAATAGAAATTTAAGTGATTTTAGTGAACTGAAGTGAACTGGTTCTAATTAGATGCATTCAGTCTGAATTTTGAATGTGGAAAACCACAGGAAATCAGGAGTATATTTTGGAACATATTCAGTACATTAGAGAATACAGAGAATAAAAATTTCTCTGAGGTAAATGCAGATTACTAAAATATTAAAAGAGTGAAAAGTATAAAAGTATCATTCCCATCCTTTCATATCGGACATAGTGAGGCCAGTAGAACTAGAGAAGTGATGGTCCTCCTGTACTAGGCGCTGGTGAGGCCGCACCTCTAGTACTGTGTTCAGTTTTAAGCCCCTCACTACAAGAAAGGTGTGGAGGTGCTGGAGCACCAATGAAACCGGGGAAGGATCTAGAGTCTTATGAGGTGTGGCTGAGGGAAATGGGTGTGTTCATTCTGGAGAAAAGGAGGCAGAGGGGAAACCTTCTTTTTCTCTACAACTAACTGAAAGGAGGTTGTAGCAAGGTAGATGTCAGTGTCCTTTCACAGAATCACAAAGAATCACAGAATAGTAGGGGTTGAAGGGACCTCTGGAGATCATCTAGTCCAGCTGCCCTGCTAAAGCAGATTCACCTAGAGCAGGTTGCACAGGATGACGTCCAGGAAAGTTTTGAGTATCTCCAGAGAAGGGGACTCCACAACCTCTCTGCGCAGCCTATTCCAGTGCTCTGTCACCCTCAAAGGAAAGAAGTTTTTCCTGATGTTGAGGTGGAACTTCCTGTGTCCAGTTTGTGCCCATTGCCCCTTGTCCTATCACTGGGCACCAATGAAAAGAGTCTGGCCCCATCTTCTTGATACCTGCCCTTCAGATATTTATAAACATAGCTAAGAACCCTTCTCAATCTTTTCTAGGCTAAACAGACTGAGGTCTCTCAGCCTTTCCTTGTAAGAGAGATGCTTCAATGCTCTGATCATATTTGTAGACATGCACTGGACTCTCTCCAGGTGTTCCTTGTCTCTCTTGAACTGGAGACCCCAGAACTGGACACTATACTCCAGATGTGGCCTCACCAGGGCAGAGTAGAGGTGGAGGAGGACCCGCTTCAACCTGCTGGTCACTCTCTTCTGAATGCACTTGAAATACCATTGGCCTCCTTGGCTACAAGAGCACACTGCTGGCTCATGTTTAACTTGTCCACAAGGACACCAAGGTCTTTCTCTGCAGAGCTACCTTCGAGCAGGTCAGCTCTGTATCTGTACTAGTGTATGGAGTTATTCCTCCCTAGGTGCAGGACTCCACACTTTCCCTTGTTTAATCTCATTAGGTTTCTTTCCACTCAGTTCTCGAACCTGTCCAGACCTCCCTGAATGACAGCACAACCTTCTGGCATGTCAGCCACTCCTCCCAGCTTTGTATCATCAGGAAACTTGCTGGGGGTACATTCCATCCCTTCACCAAGGTTGCTGACAAGTATGTTGAATAAGAATGAACCCAGTACAGACCCCTTGGGACCACCACTAGCAACAGGCCTCCAACCAAACTCTTCCCACTGATCACAACCCTCTGAGCTCTGTCATTCAGCCAGTTCTCAAGTAACAAGTAATAGGACAATAGGAAATGGCCTCAAGTTGCACCAGGGAAGGTTTAGCTTGGATATTAGGAAAAATTTATTCACCAAAAAGGTTTTTAAACATTGGAAGAGGCTGCCCAGGGAAGTGATTGAGTCACCATCCCTGGAGGTATTTAAAAGATGTGTACATGTGGCACTTAGGGACATGGTTTAGTGGTGTACTTGGCAGTGTTAGGTTTATGCTTGGACTCAATGACCTCAAAGGTCTTTCACAGCGTAAGCGATTCTGTGATTGTAAAGGGAAATCTTTTTCACCCCTAGCTGCTGTGCCCTTCAAGGGATTGAATGTTCTGCCTTCATCTCTCCATCCATGAGGCAAGGGGGACATGACACTTATTTTATTCACTATGTGAAATACCGCA
This sequence comes from Eurystomus gularis, assembly GCA_013400335.1. Taxonomy (NCBI): domain Eukaryota; kingdom Metazoa; phylum Chordata; class Aves; order Coraciiformes; family Coraciidae; genus Eurystomus; species Eurystomus gularis. The sequence continues at coordinate 41,663 of VZZY01010603.1, forward strand.
GCTCTCACTTTCTCAACAGCAAATAAGAAGCAAAGCTCTACCTTGCCACATTGAGCACAGTCTTTTTCCATTTAAGCCAAGCACCCTGGTCTAATTAGTTTCCTATCTACCTGGACTCAAGAAGAGAAGAGTGAAGACGACAACAATTCCTCCTGTGTGCATTATTGCTTTCTTTCTTAATGACATGCACGCATACACACACAGTTTACTTGCAGTTGCGTGGAAAAACATGGTGCTCCGAGAATCTTTAAATCAAATGTTGTTCTTTCTGTTATGTTCTCTATGCCATGCACCACCACAAAGTGAGGTACATCACTGTGTACAATTCCAGGGCGGTATCAGTGCATATTTGCAGAACAGAAGTATTCACCAGATACCCCACAATCATTAAGTTTCAAAATAGGCTGTGGGACCACATGCTAAAAGATAAATCAGGACTCTCAGTGGTCAGAACTTTTTGAAACAACATTTTTTTCAGGCATTTCTTCATTTTTATGTGCCCAGATCTTTCTAAGAGTGGGAAAAGAGATAGAGGAAAGAAAGGTTTAAGGTTGTTTTGACCCTGTTCTAGTCTCACATAACTACAAAAAATATCTGCATTTGAATATGGTATTAAACAAATTTTGGTACCTCAAAACTCCATTATCTGGGTATATTTCTGATCCAGTCCCCTCGGGAACAGATAGAAGAAAAAGAGTAACATCTGGTTTTCTGTTTAAAGCATAACTTACTTTGAAACAAATAAATGAATACTCATAGCCATTTCAAATTTAGCAACCAGAGACTTTTAGTCTAAGTAGAGTCTAAATTAACAGCTTAGTAGGAACATCTATGTCCCCATTTCAGATGTGTTGTTTCCTTTTGCTATTATTTACATTCTCTATAGCTACTTTAAAAGTGGATGGCTGATGAGAGTAGTATTAATCACTTTTACTTCTTGAAGCTGCTAACTGGGGAGCAGGAAATAAGAAAACTTTACTGAGAATTTTTAAGGGAATTCTATATTCTGTAGTAAATTGCTGTTTTGTTTTTGTTCCCTCTTCTCCCAACACATTAATGTTGAGCTCTAAAAATCTTAGTAAAGCAAGTACTTAGCTCTAGCAAAGAAACACTGTTTTTTAAATTAAGGAACAGCAGCAGTTTGTCCTTGGTACATCTTTATATAGAATGTTTGTTCACTTATAAACCCGAATTTTTTTATTTATTTATTTCCTGGAATATAATATAGCATTTTACTATCTCAATAAAAAGATTTCAGCCCTTTTATGAGAGAGAGTATATGCCAGATTATAGATATGAATGTTATTGTCACTATTAATTGTTCAAGAGTTTTCCTTTCATTTTTCTAACAAAAAACAAAGTGACTTAAACCCAAAATAATATACAGAAGCCATTCTTCTGCCAACCTATAGATGTTATGTGCAGTTAACTAACTGCTCTTAACTGTGCTGAAAATTTCCTTTCACTGCTAGCTTAAAGTATCTTTTGTGAAGGGTTTTGTCTTTCATCATACCTGTGCTACTATTATAATAATGTTCTCTTTTTTTTGCGGGTCTCAAGAATTCAGATTATGAGATGTTATATTAAGATACAGAATTCCAGTTCTGTATATGATGTTAATCCAAATCAATAAAATGAAGCTGAGTAAAACCACTGGCTAAATATAGGAATCTATATAATTAGAGATACTCTAATAAAGATGATTTTTAAACACAGCTATGGGAATTTGGAAATGAAATTAATGTAACTCAAGTACAGTAAATAGATGGAAAACTTCTGGAAGGTTATGCATCAAAGCAGGTCCTGATTTAAGGGGGTTTTTTTTGAAGACATGTAGATGCCTTAAATGTTAGCATAAATAGTACTAGTTTAAATACTCCTTTTTGGACTTCATATGACATTATAGCAATATAAGCTTTCCTTATAACCACATGTTAAAAAACCCAAGGCTAAGCAGACAATGAAACAAACAAAAAACTAGCTTCAGCCTATACGTATACATGCCAGTCCATTCTTTGGTTTTAACTGTGTTAGTTTGTATTTACTCTCCATTGAGAGATGCTCTGCCTGTGATCCATACAAAATTGATGTGATGGTTATGCACAGAATCACTGTTCACATGAAGAACTAATTCTCTCCTTAAACTGGAATACTAACCTGAAACAGTGACAAAATAGAAAATACCAAATGACAAGGCATGAACTTGTGACAGTTCACACTTACAGTAGAGGTGCTGAGTTCATTGAAAACATGGAAGAACAAGCCAAAAGTCTAACACTGAGCTTCAGTGGAGTTCAGGAATGGGCTCTCATTGTGAGGATGTTGTAGTGGATCATTTGGAGGGAAGAAAAAGGTTGTCACAGCAGACTGCTGCACTCTATGGTCATAGAGCCAAAACACATTTACTTTATTCACTGAAGACTCCATTTAAGATATTGTCATATTTGATTAAAGTATAATTTAACATAAAATTTGATAAAACATACATGATTAATGACAAAGACGAATGTGTGAGAGTATAAAGATTAGAAAACATGAGTGTGTTGCCAGCTAGCGTAATATATGCTGGCATCTGTTTTAACTTATGTAAGCTTCAATTTTAGCTACAGTACCTCTTTGAAGACAGTTAAAGGAATAATTCAAAATGACAGTACTAAATAAACTTTTTTTAATTTGTGAAGCTTCTCAAATACAGCAAAAAATTAATGTGAGGTCTACATCTAGATCAGATTCTGGGTAATAAGACTCCAACAGTTTTGCTTAATGAAATTAATTAAAAACTGATTTTTTTTTTTGTTCTCCTAGTCAAAAGAATATTTTTAAGATTTTGGGGATGGTATTTGATAATGCTTTGAGTTACAACACAATTTACACCATCCATGAGAAACACTGACTGGTTTTTACGAAAAACTCCATAAATTGATACTATGACATTATTTTCTGTTTCTTGGGACACTGAATGCATAGTGTAGATGCATCTCTTTACAGATGATTATTTAGCAAATGCAAAATGATACTTGCCATCCCTGATCCCAAGTCAATCATGTTATACACTAGTTACTTGAAAAATGCAATACTAGGTATTGATCTTACAGCTACAGATCTAAGCACTAGATACAGCAGCCAGTAGCAAACAAGGAATTAAGAATGTCAAGTTAATAGAAAATGTATAAGCGATAATTTTAAGAGCTGTAGTTTGATTAGGAGAGAATGATGATGATCAATATCTTACATTAGAAATTTTATTATTGTTGCTTGTAATTTATTTATTTGTTTATTAAGAAGCTAGCAATTCACATTTGGTATAATTAAGGAACAGATTCAATGAACTTGGGCTGAAATGTTGACAGAAACGGTGACCGAAGAATGTAAAAGTTAGATTTTTCTTAGAATCTTGACTTCTTATCGCAGACTTTCTATAGTGGGCACACATGGCTTGCAGGAATGTACAGCTGGAGAGAAGGTTGAAGCTCAGACATCAGCTTACAACCTACTGATCTTGTTAAGGTGTTATTGATACTTGATACAGATGTTATTTAATAGGAAAAAAAAACAAGAAACAAACATACTTTTCTATACCTGGTAGTTAGATATGAGAGAATTTGTTGGATACCTATTTGAAGTGCTAGGGCCTGGGTTGTGAGTCCCAAGTTGGAGTTGACCTGTGGATGAACCACAACCTAGGAGAATGTTTTGTTTTTCCTATTAGCTTCATGTTGCAGAGGCAGAACCTGGCCCACCTGTGTCTTTGTGGCTCCACCCTCACCCAGGTGGTCATGGTTGGGGTGGTGGGTGAGGCCAGGNAGAACAGAGGCTCCAGGAACCCATGGCAGGACTGTCTGAAAGAAGACTTCTGAGGGAATGTTGTCTGAGTTCAGTGTTGCCTTGTGTGGTCAGGTAACTGATGGCAGCATAAAATAATGATGGCTGAATACTATTCCATCTGCGTTTCATAGCAGCAGCTACAATGAAAGTTGTAAAACAGGAAAATGCATGACATGACTCCTCTATTGAAACTTCACTTGGTATCTGAGATCAATGTACTTAATGGATCTAGAACCACAGATAACATCATTTTAATAAAAAAAATGCTAGAATAGTAATTACTTTTTAAGTATATGGCCACAGATAAGAAAATTGAATGACACTTAAATTGGGTTTGTAAAAAAATGAATTTGCATTTAAAAGTTGGTATTAGCTGTTTTAGTGACACTGTGGGAAATCAAAATTATGAATCTTTGCTCCTTAAGTTGGGAAACGTGTTTTATGAGATGTAATATATTTGGGCTTTAAGGCAAAAGGGGTCTCAGTGATTTTTCTCATCTTGGTTTCAATTTAATTAGTGTCATCACATAGAGTATCATTTGCTCCTTTTTTGGAGTAGCAGACAAATGGCACCTTCTAAAATGACAGGAAAATACTATGGCTCTGTAATTAAAGCAAGTGGACAGTCAAGATCAGAGGTGAAGGAACTGTTTAATCTAGTTTCTGCAATTTTTTTTAAATGCAATATTAATCCAGTTAAAGTTTCAGTGTAGTAAGGTGAATAAGTATAAAATGAGCAAGAAAGCACAGGCAACTCTTCCTGATTTCTTTTTTTACAAACGTTCTGATTCAGGACATTAACAGGCCAACTCTAACTTGGAAAAAAACTAATATTCTTAAAAATTACTTTTACTAATTTTTGCTATATTAAAAACAGAAATTTATTTTCTTGATTCTTTGCTCAGCTTGTGTCTAAATTTTCAAAGTAAGTGTATCAAGACCAATTCTTATGAGGCCAATGGGATGAAAATGGGATATCACTTTTCAAAACATAGCAACTTCTATTAATTTCTACTTTCAGGACTTACTTTGTAATATACAATCCCTTAACAATAGTGAGTGGAAGCTGAAAGTGTTTACCATCTGCCCAAAATGTATTTTCTTGGTGAATTATTTAAAAGAGTGAATTATTCTGAAGAATGTTTTTCAGCATAATTTGTGGTCTCTCTTTAGTTCATATCTACATTTTGTATGATAAGTACTATATTGCACCCTTTGGCAATAAGGTCAATGTCCGTTCTCAAAAAAAAAGTAGTATTTTTGGACATTTTTGAGCATCTAATATGCTCATTTCATTGGACTTTAATTTACTGGAAAACATTCCCGAGTGCAAGATCATTCAAAACTTGTATGACAGCTGAACATCTCAACTGGAAGGCAAAGTTGTCTGGTGACATAAATATGAATGTTTAAATGTATTTTTTTATAGCAATTAGGCCATTGACATGTTAAGATCCAAGCTTTTAATCTAGAAGACTCTTCTTGGAGAAATAGTGACAGTTATATTGAGATCAGAACTGAAGCAATACAGAATAAAACAAGATAGTGGCCATTGCAGAAAATGAAGCAAGAGAACTAAGACCCTGGAAGAAAACAAGCAATATTCCGGTTTAAAATTACAGAGCTTGTGACAACTGGATCTAGAATGTCATAAAGCTGTACAGCCCAAAAGGTGCTTGTAAGTGCTGGCAGACTTGACTTGTGTTATGAATCTGACTAAGGAGAGAATAACAATTTTATTGGCAAATATAAATGCCTATGTGTGTTTCCCTTTCTTCTTACTACTACATAGGAAAAAAAAAAAGAAAATCAAACCAATCAAACAAAAACTTATTACATATGCTTAGTTGCATATTGCTTCTTAGAATCATTAGAAACAAGTTGCAGGAATCTATGAATAAGATTATGTGACATTTCTTTCCCCTTTTTATTTCAACATTTTTTTATTCCCCCTAGGGTAATTTGTGACAATTACCACAAGTACTTCAAGCTTCTTGTAAACTTCCCTCTGCTTTTGTTTTTTTTTAACTCCTTACTTTTGCTCAGATTTGCTTTACATATTCCACCATGAATATATATAAATGTTTATTATCATTGAGATTGCTTTCCCTAATGAGTAATGACACTCCTGGTGCCATCCCAATAGGCCTAGGCATTTTCCCACTGCTTACCAGCAAATTTGCATCTTGTTTCCTGGTAAATTGAAAGTTAATTATGTGGAGCATCAGTCAATAAAATATACGATAGATCTAATTGCTGACCCTTGAGTGTTCTGCCTATCTTTTTGGCTATATTGTTGTCTTTTTAACTGCAGATTCCCAGGCATATTTGTTTGGTTTCATTTCACTTAAATCCTGAAGCTGTGCTGTGCACAGTTTGCTTCCTGGAAGTGCTGATTTGCTTTTTAGCACAGGATCAGTGTCATGAAAGTTGGAAAAGACCTTATTTCCAGAGGTCCTCCTGCTGAGGGCAGTTTAATTAGTGCAAGTTACTCAGGGCCATGTGTAGGAAAGTTTTGAATATTGACAAGGATGGAAACTCCACAGCCTCTATAAACAGCAATAAGATATCTATGGAGCCATCTTGTCTGAAGGCTGGAAAAACCAAATTCCCTTAGCCTCCCCCCATGTGATCCGATTGCTGACCACTGGACTTGTTCCAGTATGTACATGTCTATCATGTATTCAAGAGTCCAGAAGTGGACACAGTACTTCAGACATGGCTTCACAAGGACTGAATAAGATGGAAGAATAATTTCCCTGGACCTGCTGGCTACACTCACGCTAGAATTAGCAGCACTAGTCCAGTATGCCTTTGTCCTTCTGTGCCACAAAAGCATGTTGCTGATATGTCCAGCTTGTCCACTAGAACCTTCAGCCTTTTGGAAAGCTTCGTTCTGTCCAGCCAACACCCAGTCTGTATGGCAGCATGTGTCTATTCCTTTAAAGATGCAGGTTTTAACATTGCCTTACTTCATTAACTTCATTGGGTTCCTGTCAACCAACCTCTTAAGTCTGTAAATGTCCCAAAGTGTAACAGGCCCGCCCTTTGCCAAGGTTTTGGGGCAGTCTGCTAGACCTACGACAGACACTCTGTTAATCCCCCTTCTCTCCTTAAAATGGGAAGAGAAAGGGAATAAGGGCAAGAGACTTATGGATTAGAAAAGAAAACTAAACCAGCTTTAATGAAGATAATAAAATGGAATATGCACAAATATATATAAAACCAGTATCTCTGTCACCACTGATGTTGTGGAACAGGCACTGAGGAAGTCCCAGATGGACTCTGTGGCCACAGGAACCAGATGCAGGAGCTGGATTCTTGAACTGGATACAGGAACACACGGAGTGCGACCGAAGGCAAAATGAATGGAGTCCTCCTCAGTTGCCAGCCATTGAAGAAGAGAAGAACTCGACTCTCATAATCCCTCAGCTTTATACTGAATAGGATGTATATGGGATGGAATACCTCACTGGTCATTTTAGGGTCACCTGTCCTGGCCTCTCCTCCCCTCAGGTACAGCCTCTTTTGCACAGCCCAGTGTGGTACACAAGATTTAGCAGTGACCTTGGTCTGCATACCAACCCTTGGGAGTAAGTAAACATCAAGTGTTATCACTGCTAGAAGCAGACACTATCTGCAAAAATATGCTGTTAACTTCAGTAAGTGCAGTTAGTTAGAAGAGACTTGACTGAAAAGTAAAATCACTGAACAGAATTAATTTGGTTCTAACTCAAACCAGGACACCCTTATACACCGCAGTTTACTACTGTCAGCTAGAGATTGTGCTTTTGGATATATTCAGCAAATGTCTGCCAGCTGGATTTTTTTACTGCTGATTGCAATTCATTGAGGCTGTCAGTCCAGGTAAATTCATATCTTGTCCAGCTACCCAGTTCATACCTGTGCATTTGCATTTTAATGGTACTATAGGAGCCAGTGCTAAAGTCTTGCTTCTGGAAACAATATTCACCATTGTCTGTCTTCCTATACCAAGTCATTCATCTCTTCATAGAAAACAAACTAAGGCATGCTTTGTCTTAAATTTCTTAAATTGGATACTTTATTTTACTTTAGTGCAAGGACTTGGAATTTCTTTTATCTAGTTGATATAACTGTAATGAGTAACTACAGATAAATATACAAACCTATTCTGAGACTTCTGAGTAGGGGATCTTCCTTGAAATGTTCCTCTATGGCAAACAGGGTTTCCTCTGCTATTCATCTGAGAGCTTTTCTCAAGTTACCGGAGTAACACAAGCACTGCAGGTACTACCCCAAACTCAGCTTCTGTACTTTCACAAAAAATGTCAACTTGAGCATAAAGGCATTTGAAAAAAGTTTAAAAACATGGTCATAATACATCATAGATCATGGCATGAATGTTCAGACCTGTTACTGTAATTGTTCCATGTGGCTCAAGTATCCTCTCTTTTATATCAGCAGATTCAAAAGGAACCCAACTTTGCAGTAAATACAGGCTTAGTCACTTAGGGTAAAATTAATGATAGGTCTAGCAGCATACAAAAAAAGTAGGCAATGAGCATGCCTTTTTGCCTATGCAAAACAGCAAATCACAACAATTGGAAGGTATTAGTTTTCCCTTTGGGGAAGATTTCACTTCTGAGTTAATTACTTACATTTCACAGAATACCAGCTCAGCAATCTTCTGAGCCATCATGCTGCATAATGGTTTTCACTTAAATGGGACAAATAATAGATAGTCTAATCCCTAAGTATTGGGTTTTTGTTAGCATTGCCCTCCTTTTATGTATTTTTATCACAGATAGAATGCAGCTCTATTCAAGGATCCCATTCTTCTTAAACTTCTCCATCCTAATACCCATCTCCTTTCTTTTTTCTCCTTTTTAGTTGTGAATGTAAGATATTCTATCCTTCAGATAGCTGACTCTTATGTTATACCATGAAATTATATTTGAATGCTATTAAACATCCCAAAATAACTGTTTCTCTATTGATTTATTCAATGATGCAGGTTACTTGTATGAAAGAAAAGACAGTTTTACTACGTACATGTGCATTGGTTTGTTTGCTTTTGGAGGAAGGAGTGAGTTATAACATCTGTAATAAACTTGTTATTCCAGCAATGGTACCTCTTTTCTAATCTCCTTCCTGTAGAAAGATCCATTGATGTTCTTAGCTGAAAGTGCACCTATGTCGTTAAAAGTGTGTATTTTAAACCATATAATTATAGAAAAAGCTCTAAGGTATTATGGGTATGTCATGAATTATACTGTTAAAAAATTTGAAACTTTGGAAGAAGTATTACCGAGTAAACAATTTTTTTTTTTCTAATTTTTATACTTGGGTTTCAAGTTAACACAGTTTTGATATTGGCTGTTACATCTGCTTGTAATATTTTAAAGTCTAAAATAACATAACAATTTAGGGCATAAAACAGTTTTTAAAATGAATATACAAAGATTTAACATTTCAATTCCATATCAAGTGTAGTGAGATTTATACACAGAATATTTTTTATAAAGTTCTAAATTACGTTGCCTTTTTCTAAAAATGAGTCTGTAGCTCAAATGTGAGGCTAGATAGGTCTGCTACTGGCTTTGAAAATCTATTCAGAACTATTCTTTTGCTGACAGCTGTTAATTTGTTTTTATTGTTTGAAGTACAGTTTGCTAAGCCTGAAATAGACAAGGACATAGATACTTGTATGTGTTGGAAAACAACTTTTTTTGGTTTTACTAAAGTGTTTCACAGTAGTTACAATTATAGAGAGCTTTTAATGAATATCTAGGAAAGATACAACCTAAATTGTTAGTAGGCAAAATATGACTGGATATGAAAGAGCAATTAATATCAAGTATCACTGATTAAAGACTTTCTTAAAGCTTAAGATAAGGCTTTCCAAGTGGCTCGTTTAGATGATTTACGAACTAGAAATTAAATAAACTTTCTAGACCATGATTTCTAAAGGTTGATCTCTTGCTGAATTAAACCATTAAGATGAAGTTCAATTTATTGTCTTCCAAGAAGGATGTAAAACTTGTTGGGTGCTTGTAAATGCATTGAATTTCCAAGAAGGAATATAGGTCAGGCATAGGGCAGGAATAAGATCTCAAGCAGTTTGTTGCATGGTAAGTTCCTATGGGTTTTGTTTATTTTTTTTTCCAGATAAAAAAAAAGATAATTTTTAGCAGGAGTTGCATTGACTGGTGTATCTTTCTTTTCAATGGAAAATATAAATCAAAACATTTAAGAACTTATTTTTTTTTGTAAACTGAAATTATTTGCAGGGCCTATGGGGAACTAATTGATAAAGTTTCCAAGAATAAAGATAGTCTGTCCTAACCTTCTCCTCCTTTTCCAGAGTGACATTAGCTCATTGACTGCTTTGTTCTTTATAAAGGCCTGGTTCTCTTATCATTGATACATACTCCTACTGGAAAGGTGGAATTTTTTCGCCTGCAAAAATAATATTGTGCTTGTTTCAGCGACTAGTGATGCTGTATTTCTTTTCTTACAAGTTTCTATCCAGAGTTTCACTCAGAGGAGGAAGCTCTGAGAAAAATGTTTAGAAACAGGACTTTAAGGCAGAGGCAAGAAGAAAAGACAGATCCTATCCATCAGATAACTTTGAAGTTTATCTCAAACCTCAGGAGTTACATGGAGTAATTCTAGAATTCTTCACTGAGGGTGAAAAATTGCACTTTTTTACATGACAAAAGGTATACCGCTTATAGTCCCCTCTCTTCCCTTAGAAACTGCTTGTAAATCTTTGTTGGAGAATGGCTGACTTGCCTCTCTGTCACTGTGCCAACTTTTTTCCACACTAAGTTGGCATTATTTTGGTCTCATGTCTTCTTTTATTTACTGCAGAATAGGTTTCTTTGTTCTGTAGAAAGAGAGAATCTCTTAACTGTGAAATTCTCTTTAGCTTTATTGACTTCCATGTATTTGTTTTAATATTTAGCAGTTGCATTTTTGGTCCATACTATACATATACTTTCCAGGATTTCTGAAAAAAAGAAATCTAACTGAGCACTAAACTGATAGGATTTTAATTGTATTTTCTCAGTATTTTCAAAACTATTTAAATAATTATTTCCATTCCTCTCTTTTTCTTCTTGAGCATTTTGCATCTTTCAAAGAGTAAGAACAATCTCAACTAAACTTGTTACAAATTCTCTCTGAAAAGTTTCATACAATTTATTTTGTGATTTTAATCAAAAAATTAGAGCAAGGCAATACTTGGAATTTCTTTAATGTGCAATCACATTCACTGCCGAGAGCAACCATTTTGTACTTCTTTACACCAGGGAAAATATCTAATCATTAATTTCCTTAGCTAATTCAGAGACATTTAACATTTCCTAAAATATAATTATTAAGTAGGTTAAGATTTCTCTCATTAAGATATGCAGTTTCTTTCATATACTATATTTTGAAAAGCAGGGAGCTTGCTTTAAGCCTTTTTTTTTTTTAACCACTGTCACCTCGTTCTTGTGATTAGTTATTTGGTCAATGTTTTTTGTGGCTTACTTCAGTTTTAAGTCAGAGGTTATAGCTGAATTTAATGCCCTTGGTCTTAAATTTCATGTTTCAGTATTCAGATGTTCAATAAGATAGGAGTCTTGGTAGACACTCTACCTCCTCTGTCTTCCAGCAGACACTTTGCTCAATTGTCACCCTAAGTGTAAGGTTTGAAAGTTCTAAAAGAAGTCCAGAGTATAGATGTAAGTATAATGGTAGCTATATGTTCTGTTGCCTTCACAATATTCTCTTGCATTTCAGAAAGATGTAGGAAATTATTAGTTTATTGATTTGAGTTTCATAGGTAGGTAGATCAGGTTGAAGACAAGCCTTTAATTACATGGTTTTCTTCTTTTTTTATTTTCTTCTTTTGTTAAATATTATTTTGCTCTACTAGAATTTTTCTTGATCTTTCTTTTTGTCCTCAGTGGTGTAGCATTCCTGTCTCATCTTGAAAATATCAAAAAGTGTTACATATATAATGACAGGGTTTTGGAGGTCTTTGTTAGTTCAGGGAAGTGTTTTCATTACAATTTTATTGATAAGGCAGTTAATACTTTCAATCTCTAAGAGCGAGAAACAAAAAGGATAGTGTAGATATAGTCTTTCCCTATGTAATCTATCTTTATATTTAAACATGCAGACACACAATTGAAGTCAAGTTTCAATTATTTATACGTTTTTTAGTTAAAAGGCAAGGAAAAGTGTTACTAACCGGAAGACCAGTCTTTAATTATATCCTCAAATTAGAAATGATTTTATCATCTCTTTCCTTCTGTAGGAAGAAATATTGTGCATTCTCATGATGTGCTTTGCATGATCCCAAGCACATGCAGCAAATTTCTCCTCTTTTTGAATTCAGGATGGGATGGTTTGGTGGATTTTATTTTATTTTTATTTTATTTCTCGAGAGTGTCTGAGAGTTGAAGAAATGATGTGAGCCCTAGTTAATGGGTAACTACTGAACCAAACCCTAACTTAACTGTTTTGGGAAAAGGGAGAAGCTGTGAGGGTGTGGCTGACCATATATCTTGATTGTTCCTGTATCTATCATGTATAGATAGAAGAGCCTTTGGAACAAATATATATTTTAAAAAGGTAGTGGTACATCAGAAGGGAATAGTGAATGTACCATTCACTTACTGAGACTGCTTGTTGTGCCCTTTTAAGCATCTTGGAGTGTTGTCTGGAGACTTAGGATCCTGCCAGTGTGCTAAAAGGGCCCAACATAAAACGTATTAATGTCAGTGGAACAATCCTCATAGACTTAAATGAGCATTAAATCAGAATAAACAGGTGTTCATGTCAGTGTTTTATCTGAGTCATATATAGACCCACAAAGGAGAGGTTTGCAAGCTAGAATAAAACACTCAGGTCCCAGCAGTAAATCTCACTAGGTATGATCTGATGGTCCTAAAATGGTACCGGGCTTTGTTTTATACTGGCTTTACTGAACAATATGAGCTGATAACTTGTAGTAGACATGCAGAAGAAGCTTGTGTGGGCAGAAAGACCCTGTCTATCAAAATAAAGTAACCTGTAGGAGTTGTAAAAACTGTGTTTGCTTTATAGAAGTTTTACTGACCTTCTACTTTTAGAAACCCTCCTGCATCAGAATTTTGTCCCATTCTCTAGTTGATCCAGAATTTACTAACTCCTTTTCACAGTGCAAATTCTAATGGTGTGAGACAAGGATGATTCCATATTTTCAGAGGGCAGTGAACAGTACTTTTCAGATACAATTACAGCCATTACTAATTTTGGCAAGATCTCAAACTTTTGCTTTAGCACAATTCACTGGTGTGGTGGTAGATAATTAAGTAGGATAGCCTATCACTTTGAAAGACGGAAAATACATCCTGTCAAAAACAGATACATTAAATTTAATTTACTTGTGTCCATCCTTGCCCACATCACAGATATGGCTGATGCAGTAGTAGTGGCATGTGATTTCCTTTTAAATGAAGGAAATATGAACATTTTATTTTGGGAAATACCACTGTAAATGTAAACATAAACATTCCTGTGGACCAAAGAAGCTCAGTGGGTGCTCAGAGAGCATTCATCATGGGTCAGTAACAAGAACAGTTGATGTTCAAATGGTAGTGACCTCTTGCCTGTTACCAAAAATCACATATTTCTAGGAAGGAGATAAATATATAATTGAATCAATGATGGAACATGTGCATTTTGACAGAATGTGCTCAGAGCTGCAGAAATTATATTTATCTACTCTGACTTTGCACCATTTTTTCCTCTGGTCTTTTCATTATCTAGTCCTCATTTGTATAGATTTTGGAACTTCTGGAGATAAGCTGTAGATATAGCTGGGAATCTAGCTTTCAGAGAGGCTCTTATGCAACAGGAGCTGCTGTCCTATAAGAAGTCCCATCAGATGTGTAGTTTTTTAATACAGGGTGCAGGGGAAGAAGAAGGAGGGACGTAATGGGAAACAATGTATGTCTTTGATTCACTGATTGATCTAGATTTGAAATTCCTTTGGTTTACTGAAGACTACAAGTTTATTGGCAGCTTAGCCTATAATACCTTGTTTTTTCCAAACATTTTCTGAAAATTGAAATCTTGAACAGGCAGAAAAAATGTCCTTAGCAAAATCACATTGAGAGTGTGAAATGAAACTTTAAGATGCGAGCAAAATAGAGTATTATTGTCCTACAGTGGATGTCCAAAATGGAATTGATACTTATGATGTAATTGAATACATGAAGGGTACATAATTGGCTAAATTATAAGGCTAATTGCATATAACATGACATTGTCAGATCTGACAATGTCCATCATGTTTGTGCATTATTACAGACAAAAGAAGTGTCAAAGAATGAATATTGTGCCTTACATTGGCATAAGTAATTAGGTTTGTGTGCTTACAGGCAATCACAACACTTTTCAACATCAAAAAGATTAATTCAAGAGCTAAAACATACAGCAAGGTCAAGAACAACTATGGGATAAATTTCTACCTCTTCTACCTATTTAGAATGAGATCTGAAATTTAATGGTGGGTGTCATATAACAGTGGCTGATGTCTTCCACTTCCCAGATGAACTCTGCTGTCACCAGCTGAGGTGGCAATTCATTCTTTTTATTTGCAAATGTTCCATTTTAAAGAGCTCCTTCATTACACAGCGAGCTGGAGGAAAAGAGCATTTACATTGGAAACAAGTACCAAAGAGAGTTCATTATGACTAGTAAATTTGCTCCTGACTAATTTATCCAGCCTGAAGATATTAAAAAAAAAACAACAAACAACAAACAAACAAAAAAAACAACCCACAACAACAACTAAAAAAAAAGGAATGGGAAAGATTTTCCTTGACCATACAGTCCAATTATCTGCTACTGTAGGTTACTCATGACATAATGTTTTTCATATGCTCACATCTGCCTTTATTAGGGCTAGTCCATGTCTGCAGGGTTTTTTTACATTTCCTCTAAGGTTCTGCTTCACAGCTTCATTTTCTCAAGGTTAGAAATCATCTACTAATTTATAGTGCAATTTTCACACCAAATTACATACCTTTGTTCTAGTGCTGATATTGTCTTTTAGCTTTAACAGCCCTTCTCTCTCCCTTGTGTTTGTTCCCAGATATACTTACAGAGAACAATCATCTACTCTCTTATCTTACATTTTGCCAGGCTAAACAAGCCAAGCTCTTTCAATCAGTTCATGTAAGATAGGGTCACCCTCCTTTGTTTGCTATGCACTAATCCTCTTTCCAAAAAATTATCAGAAGATGCACTTATTGGAAAATAAAGTTTCAGTGATGCCTGAAAGCCTTCCAAACTTGTTTCAGACATAAGCCTAAAAGTTTTCACAATAAACTGTTTTTAAACTACAGATAATTAAATCTGTGAATCAAAATTGCAAGTAATCTAAGTTCATTTATAATGATGTTACTCTATCTACAGAAATTTCTGGAAAACTAGACTAGTCCAATTTACCATACAGCTCAAGCTAAGGTAGGAGTACTTTATTTAACTTGTAGATCAGGAAATGATCTGAATTTAGAAAAACTATATCCAAGAATGTATCATTACCTCAATTAAAAAGCCAAGTGTCTACCCTAATGTTCTTGACAAAAAACCCTACCAAAATTAAATCTAATATGTATGCTTGTGCCTGAGTTTTTACACTGGGACCATGTACTGGGCATATCTGGCAGTGTTTGTGTGGCAGGGGGCTGTGGAGGGAGTCCATGAGCTGCCCTGGCCCAGCTCAGCAACCAGTGGAAACAGCCCCATGGGACCCAGCACTACAACAGGCAGGGTAGCTTGTGTCACTGCTGATCAAACATGTTTAAGAAAGGGCAGCAGCAATGAGGGGCATGAGATGCAACCAGGAGACACACGAGAGAACAGAAGGACATACAGAAGGAGACACCTCATGAGGCATGCAAGGAGATGAGTGTGAGAAAAAGGGAGAAGAAACAGAAAAGACACGTGGAGTCATATTGTTAGGGGCATGGCTAGAGATATACTCCTGAAGACAGTGCTTCATGACAGAGGAGGTATCTCTGAGGGATTATGGCCCACAGAGGAGACCACACCAGGATGTGGATGATCCTGAATGGACTGTGGAAAATAGAGGACCCCATGCCAATATCAGGATGCCCTAAAGGAATCATGGCCCACAGAGGAAACCATACTGAGACGGGGATGACCCCTAAGGGATAGTGGACCATAGAGGAGCCCACGCTTGTTCAGGGTTACCTCTGAGGGACCATGACCCATGGAGGAACGCATATTGGTAGAGAGGGAACAAATAAGAAACACAAAGCAGTAAAGGAAAAAAAGTACAAAGCAGTGAGTTGCAGAACCATTCTTAACCTCAACCTCATGTACCACTAAATGACTAACCAAAGAGATTAAGAAGGACTGTGTGTAGCCCTCAGCAAAAACAAGGGAAGCTGGGACCCAAAAGAAGGAAGGAGAAGTATTGAAGTGGAGACAGACCATCCAGCCTATGTAAGCTTTTACTGAAAGAAGACTTTGTTCTTATTTGTTGATTTTGATAGAGATGAGGTGCACAGAGCCAGAGCTAGAAACCTACATCTTAAAAGTCTGTATCTGAAGTACTTTAAGGATGAAAAGTAGTGTATTCAGCCATGTGCTGCAGTGCTTATACAAAACTTTGTGATAACTACTAACAGTAGTTCCTATATTTTTTAAGTGTTTTTCATTATTGCAAGGACAGCGTACTCTTAAATCTGCTCCTTGTGACAGATTTTAATCCATTTGTGTATGTATATACTTACTAGTGCTGTTTTACTGACTCTACAAATTTTATCATGTCTTACAACATTTGATGATATATTTTTATTTAGCACAAAAGTAGCTGAGCTGAAACTAGTGAAGTCATGATAATATCTTGTAACTGAGTATCTTAAAACCCAGCTCACTAGCCATGTGGTTATATGAGAATCTCTTTTTTTATTACATGTTTCTAGCCATCAGTGATGCTGTTTATGAGGACAAACATTTTTCTCTTCTTTTTTTCCTATAAATTCCCATGAAATCACTCACTAACAAAAGGTAGCCAAGGGTCTAAATATGTATCTGATTTCAGAAAGTGATTATATCATTATCAAAGTCAGAAAAGAGTTTTAGTTACATCTCACCTGAATCATAGATTTTCTGGGGTATATATATATTATATTATGTATATGTATATTCAAACGCACGTGTATATACACATACATATAGAAGCATGCATATAGCTTTTATTCCAAACATGTAAGTAGACAGAAAATAAAATTGTTTTCTAATAGTGCCTCTTTTATGTTGGATTAAGCCACTCATTTTGTGTAGCTAAATGGGAGAACTTCTGGATTAATAAAGACATTTTAATTACTCCAATGAGATATCTTCAGATGCCTCTGAAAAGCTTTTAACAGATTTCACGTTCCATAATGTATCTTATTAAGGATCCAGAGATGTTATTTTTTTAATGCTGTATTTAACTCAAATAATGGATTTATAGTTTACCTCTGTACTAACAGTTCAGTTTCCAATACCTAACCTTTCTTAGAGAAGGTTAGGCCCCTTAATTGCTGTAGTCTTGTATTTCTGTTTATCATCAAATCTCAAGAAAGTAACAGAAAAAAGTAAAAAAAAAACATTTTAAAAATCAATAGAAAAAGGGAAAAAGAAAATATTTATTTAAAAGTTTAAAAAATATTTAGAATTGAAACAGTTGTGATTCCAAGTATGATCAAGTATACACATCTGTCATCTAAATGGTATCTTTAAAAAACAAACAACAAAAACCCAACCCAAACCAATTAATATGATGTTATAAACAAATTTTTTAGATAAACATTGGTAACAACCCTCTATGTAAGCTATTGAAACCTACGTAATGTTCACTGCTGTCAGTATTTGCTCAGTCAGTCAAAGGGCAAGCTGTGTACTACAGAGTTGATGCCTGACTCACTATATTCTGCTATCAAGCTATAAAACTGAAGCTATCTGAGAAAAGATACAGAGGTAAGAGCTAAATGTTTTTTCAGGATGACATGCTACTGTTTGACTAGCAAATATACAGTACTAAAGGCTCAATTCAGTATTGCCAGCCAAAATTGTCAACGGCCAGTTTCACTTGATGTTTTTTGTTTCTAGCCCAATACCTAGTGGAAGTTGTCACCTGAAGTCACATTTCACTAGTTCACTATTTCAATCATAAATGTAATATAGAGATCGTCCTGACCCTAGAGAAATAAAGTATGGCACTACATAATTTTACCTCCACTTTCCTCTTTGGGGGTCTCAACATACATGGGAGTTAGTACATGAGGAAAATAAGTTATCTCCCCTCATCACCATAGCCTTCCTTCTTAATGTTGAGAGACAGAGTGGGAGACAATGATTACCTTGCAAACAGTTCAGCATCTTCTCTCTCCATGGAACAGGAAGAGTTTTCACTGCGCAAAGCAGTCAGTGTATTACCTTGAAAAATGTTAAAGCTATATAACTTTATATGCATAGATTTCTTTTAACTTCATGGTTTTGTCAGAGGAAGTACAGCAAGAACCAGAATGCAAAAAGAGGCTAAGTCTGAATGAAAAGCTGAAAGATCAATGAGGCTAGATTGCAACTGATTCATCCTCCCTTTCTTACTGCAGCCAGGCTGATATCCCCCTACACTGACAAAATGAAATTTAAGATCTCCTTGACTTACCAGAGTTACTTGCATTTTATCACCTACTGGTGATGACTGGCTGGTAATAATGCTTCAGAGTTCATATCTCAGTAAAATTCATGGTCCTGTGGTTGTTACTGCTTGATTATACGAGGCTTAGGCATTCAGACTTCTATCTATATAACTGGATTTTCCCAGATAAAAAATTGTGGAGGAAGACCCAGATACTATATTAATCTTCAATAAACTCTTTAGTTGACTATACTGAAAAAACACACTGGAAAACAAAAATGGAAATATTTATATAGGAAATATAGATTTTTTTAGAAATCAAATTGAGTTTACAAATTGTTTCCAGTCTCCTCAAATGGCTAGAGTACCTTCACAAAAACAGTAATGAATGAGGCTGGAAATAAAGTACTATCTTTTGTTTTGTATAGGGTAGGATTATTGGTGGGCAGTTTGTATGATAATGAAGGTGCTGTAGACATCTAAACTTATCCTCTTGTTAACTTTCTTTAATTAATAGAAGAAATGTCAACTTAAAACATTTCTGAAAAGTCTTTTTCTAAAAATCTGGAAATTCCTCTCCAGATTATGTATATAAACATAATACAAAGACTATTGAAACTTCCTGCTAAAACACAGAATAGAATTATTTAGGATTTTCAGTTAAAGTGTTTATTCTCCTACTAAAAATGTAACATTTTGACAAAATGAGCTTTTTAACTTACAAAGAACTATCATGATTTTCAACCTAGAAATGTAAAACACTGAAGAAAATTGAGGGGTTTTTTCTGTGTTTCTTTTTTTTTTTTGACCTCAGAAAACATACTCAAATTGCAATCTAAAGATACTTTCTAAACATGTTATTGCAAAAGAAAGATAATTTAGAGACAGAAAGTTTTGTTTTGTTTTTTTTTTTTTAATTGGTAGCTGAACATCATGAAAGTTAATGAAATTCTTAAAGTTAAGTTTACGATAAATAAGATAAACTTTGCTGAAACTTACAGGGTGGACATAAAGTGACACAAATACAGGATTTGAAATCACTCACTGAGGTAGAAAGTGGAAAAGTAAGTGATATTAAATCTTAAATGATGCCATAAATATGGTACAGTAACACAGATTCAAAGATAAATTGTAGTAAGACTGCAAAATGGGATTCTTTACACATGGGGCTTGACAAATCATGTTGATTTAATTTGGTAATTGAAAGTATTCATGAGATTGGGGACGAGTTGGAAAATGTTTAAATTAATATCAGAAGTAGCTTTACTAATGTAGAGAACACTATGAACGGCTTGTTGCAGAAAATGCTACAAGAGAAACATTTAATAGTGAGCAAGGACAAATAACGGCAAAAAATATGACTGGCAAGGGATAGGTTGTTTATTTTTCTTTGAGGGGACTAAATGCATGCAATAGAAAAGAGAAACCACACAAAGAATATAAATAAAACATCAAAACTCCCCCCCCCAAAAAAAACAAACAAAGAAACAATAAAAAAAAAACCCCACAAGAGGTCCTGACTTGTAACAGGACAATAGCTTTTTCTGCAGCTTTAATTCTGTTCAGGGAATCTATAAAAGCAAACCATGAGGAGTTTTGTGTAGTGTCGATAAATAGGAAGTGAAAAAGCTTCTTCTGAAGTTTTTCAACACCCTAAAGTGGAACTAACTTTAAACCAACAAACAGGTCTTTTCCTAATGAGTAGTTATTGATGATGTAAAGGTTAGCTCTATGAAGCAAGCAGAAAAAATTTGCATAGTAAAATGTACATATGTATCTGTAGACTGATAGATAATCATGAGTCAGATTAAATGTTAAGATCCATAAAATAGAAAAATCAAAAAATCATGCTCATCAGGTTAAGAACTTATGCCAAATACAGGACAGCTTAATGCATCCATTATCTTCTGACAATTAGAGATAATAGGAACCTAACCCTTGTCACCTTGTGCAGAGGAACTTTTTAGTCAATGTATTAAGAGGAAGAAAAATAAATGTTAATTTTAATCTGCCAAAATACATGTCTGACACATTCATCTCACTTTGTTGGGTGGGAAGGGGTCAGTGGGAAAGGTATTTTGGGGACATGGTATTTTACATCCTAAGGTAACTAAAATAGGTCAGGTTAATCGCCTCTGTAAGTGGATGCTAGATCACTGACTGAAGTGTTCATTGTGTTTTCTCTCCCAAACAGTATAGGTACTGTGTACTCCTGGTTCTGTATGGACCCTTCTAGTGTGCTGTAGGGCCAGGCTTAGCACACATACGCTGCTGCATAGAATCACAGAATCATTAAGACTGGAAAAGACCACCAAGTCCAGCTCTCAACCCAACAATACCATGACCTCTAAACCATGTCCTGAAGTGCCACGTCTACAAGTTTTTTTAACACCTCCAGGGATGGTGACTCCACCACTTCCCTTGGCAGCCTGTTCCAATGCTTGATCACTCTTTCAGTAATTTTTCCTAATATCCAGCCTAAACTTCCCCTGGTGCAACTTGAGACCATTTCCTCTCATCCTATCATTACTTACTTGGGAGGAGAGATCGATCCCCAGCTGTCTACGACCTCCTTTCAGGTAGTTCTAGCAAGCAATAAGGTGTCCCCTAAATCTTCCCTTCTCTAGACTAAACAGTCCCAGTTCTCTCAGCCGCTTCTTGTAAGACATGTTCTCCAGACCCCTTACATGTTTGGTTGCTTTTCTCTGGACCTGTTACAGCATCTCAATGTCTCTCTTATACTGCGGCACCAAAACTGAACACAGTACTCAAGCTGTGGCCTCACCAGCACCAAGTACAGGGGCACAATCACTTCCCTACTCCTGCTGGACACACTATTTTTGAAACAGGCTGTTGGCCTTCTTGGCCACCTGGGCACACCACCGGCTTATGTTCAGCCAGCTGTCCACCAGCACCCCCAGATCCTTTTCTGCCAGGCAGCTTTCCAGCCACTCTTCCCCAAGTCTGTAGCATTGTATGGGGTTGTTGTGACCAAAGTGCAGGATCCAGCACTTGGTCTTGTTAAACATCATACAGTTGACCTCAGCCCATTGATCTAACCTGTCCAGATAACTCTGCAGAGCCTTCCTACCCTCGAGCAGATCAATACTTCCACTCAGTTTGGTGTCATTTGCAAACTTACTGAAGGTGCATTCAGTGTAGCACAGGAGGGAAGCAAGACTCAGAAAGGGTCAGAATGCTATAACATTATGACAGAAATAGACTTAATGGTCTTCAGCGTAAAAGCTGCCATGAATGAGCAGCAGAGATAGACTCACTCCACTGATATCACTGCTAGTTGTCTAAAATAAGAAATAAGGCTGAACATAAGAAGGCTGTTCTAGAAATTTCTTCGTAATGTTTAGGGGTTGCTCTTTGGAAGCTTGCAATTGGGAACTATTCAGTGAAATTAAACAAAGGTTACATCTTTGTGAATATAAAAAGGAAGCAATATTCACTTCATTTTTTTGTTTGCTTGTTTTTTTAATAAAACCATCAATATCATGCACATCATATTATTTGAATAAAACTAAATGTCCTAAAAAATACACTTTAGGATTAAGGAGAAAGAATTATTTTTAAAAGATCAGATCATTGTTTTTTAAAAAACAAAGAAAGTAAATTGTTCTTCTTGCATCAATTGTAAGTTCAGTGCTTGCCTTGTTACAGAAAAAGTAGGAGGTGTTACATTTAGTCCAAGAGTAAGACAGTGTGTACTCTAGCAAATTTTCCAAAAATAGTACCATCAGCAGCTTCTGCACAATGCTGCAGAAAAAAAATAGTCTGATGAATCACCCTTGCCAAGTACATGGAAGACAGCTTAACAGAAAACTGAAAGACAGAGAGGGGGCAACATCAGAAAAAAAAA
>VZZY01010604.1:0-27259 GCA_013400335.1 Eurystomus gularis
AGAATTGCAGCATAATATTTTTTTTCCTAAGCTATTACGCAGCACATAAATTGTTTTGATTTTATTTGGTATCCATATAAATTGCCAAGGTTTAGGGTCCATCCGCTAGACCTACAACAGACGCTCTCTGTTAACCCCTCTTTCCCCCCCAAATAGAGGAAGAGAAAGCAATAAGGGAGAGAGATTTGTGGATCACTGTTAGCCCCCCTCACCTCCCAAATGGGAGAGGAAAGGAATGAGGGGGAGGCTTCTGGATTAGAAAAGAAAACTAAAACAGCTTTAATGAAGATAATGATAATAAAATGGGATGTATACAAATATATACAAAACCAGTATTTAACCCAACCTCTCCCTGATGGCAGTTATGTCACTGTCACCACTGAGGCTGTGCAGGCACTGGCAAAGTCCCAGACTGGGCTCAGCAGCTGACGGGAACCAGGTTCAGGAACACACAAGTCAGAATCAAAGGCAGAATAGACGTGGTCCTTCTCAGATACCAGCCCTCGACGGGAAGGGCAAAGAAGACAGGAGAAGGACTAAGAAGGGTGGCAAGGCCAGGAAGTGAAGGCCAAAGGGAAGGGTGGAGACCCTCATGATCCCTCAGCTTTATACTGAATCTGACATATATGGGATGGAATACCTCGTTGGTCAGTTTAGGGTCACCTGTCCTGGCCGCTCCTCTCCACAGGTGAGGCCTTTCGCTTTCTGCACCCCCTGATGTGGTACACAAGAGTTAGCAGTGACCTTGGTCTGCACACCAATCCTTGGTACTAACTCTAAACATCAAGTGTTATCATTGCTAGAAGCAGACACTGGCTGCAAAAACATGCCATTAACTTCAGAAAGTGCAGTTAGTTAGCAGAGACTCGGATGAAAAGTAAAATCACTGAAAACAATTGGTTTGTTTCTAACTCAAACCAGGACACAAATCATTCAACTGTTTCAAGATTGATTATGTTCTCCTTTGCACTGATTTGCTGTATTTACAGCAGTGAAACTTCTTACATTTTGCACCACTGTAAGAGAAAAAAGGAAATAGCCCTTTCTTTAACTGAATATAAGTTATCTGATTTGATTTAGGGAGATACTGTGGGGTTCTGACTGATTGCTATCAACAACTTTTATCAATGAGATTATTGCAAAGAAAAAAAATGAAAAAGTATTGAAATTTTGAAAACCTCTTGTTAGGTGCCCACATTCATTTAATTTTGACAGTAGCATTTTTCTTTAAGTGGTGGAAGATGTGAATTAGAGATAAAGCCACTGCCAGTAATCATTTGCAACTAATATTAGAAGTTCTGGAAAGTAGTTGCATGCTCTATATCAGCCTTTTTTTCTTCTCACCACTACAGAAGTACACTGTTTTCTGAAGCCAATCTTCTCTGCAGGCACTCTGTCATTCTGATAATGTAACATAATGACAGAAAATTAGCACTTAATTTTCAGTCCTGCTCTTCCAGAAACTCTGTATTTGTCATTCTTTGAACAACCAGAAAGCAGAACTTGTCACAGAAGAATGAAATCTGTATTGAATCACAAAATCTTTCTGAACATCTTCAGACATCAAACTTTACTTCCATTAAAATGAGAAACAGAATAACTAAAACCAAAGTCAAAACACAAATTCAAGTACAGGACATATTTCCAGGAATCTGAGTATTAGTTTTAAGTAGATGAGTATTCAAATAATATTTAAATGAACTGAGGATGAGCAAATGAATTTATCAAGATGATCCCATGCAAATGAGTGACAAAAAAGCCAAAAGCCTCAGCTTTGATGTGGTATATGAATATCAATTGTACCTCTTGAAATCCGAGAGATTCTCGGTCTGCTTTGTCCCCATCTCTCTACATGCTAAATAATGAGGATGCTTTTAGCTCAATCTGTGAAACCAACTGTACCAAATCAGCTACTGACTTGGAAGCTGAGAAGAAAAATAAACCACCTCAGCCTGAAGTGTTTGTTCAATTTTTCTCTAGAGAAACAAGCAAGGAAGCCTATAAATAGTGCTGCCACCTTGGAAATGCTATTCTTCCTTGCTGCTACATATAAATATGCTTAAATATAAAATGTTCTGAAATGGAAATCTGAAGCATTTAATTAAAAAAAAAAAAGCAAAATACTTTGACTTTTGATGAAAACATCTGAATTTCTGATAAGATTTCTTGACCAAATTATTGAATTCACACAGTCTTGCTTAATTTGCATTGCTGTTATTTTCAAGTGAATAAAACATTCAACTGATGTATTTTACCATCAGCCAACAATTTAGGTTGAACATGCTAAAAACCACCTGGCCCATCACATTCCTTTCAGAAGACATGCTGTTTACCCCAGTGCCAGCTCTCCTTGTTCACACACCCTCATTCTTTCTCCTGGAACAAGCTCTTCTGTTAAGTCCAGCCCAGAAGATGACTAGGGAGCAGAAAGGAGGAGTTTGTGCATTTCTTCTTGTGGAGTAGATTAGGTCAATTGCTCACTCTTCCTTTGCTGGCAGACGAAAATCAGGTTTTCCACACCCTGTGCAGACAGGCTCATTGCCATATACACCCACCAGAAGTTAATGCCCCCTCGAGTTTATGTAGTTGATCTGCTTGTCAGTCTTTAAACTGGTGCTATTAAAGTGGGGTCCAAAAACAGGAGGGGAAATCTCTGATGGATATACCAGTTCAGAGACAAGGGGTGGAGGTTAGAAGTCCAGAAGAGCACAGTATGTTGAAGTTGGGAGTTGTTTAGTTTTAAAATAAAACATGCAAAAGATTTCTACAGGGAAAGGAGGAAAGGGAAAACTGCTTTGTTCCCTTCACGAAAAAAAAGAGGTTCCTAGAATAAAGTTAACACTTCTAATTATAAAACTATTTAATTTTAAATAGTCAAGTATTTTTTCATATTCAAGTGCATTCTGCTTTTAGAAAGGTGTGTTTCTGGTTGTGAGCTCAGCATCTTAACTAGCCTCAGAAGAGGATGAAGGGTGTATCTTAGACCTGTTGTTTCAAGCTGAGTGCTGTGAGACACAAAATGTGACACCAGTCTTCATCACTACTAGACTTAATGCCAGTTGCACCATGAAGCTTAGTGGGAAACACAGCTCTTCAAACAGCCAAAGCTTAAAGGCCAAGTTACATCATTTCCACACATGCAGAACAAGAGAGAGCTCCAACTAGAGAAAGCATTGATTTGAGATTCTCCTGAAATAGCACTGGGAAAAGCTCCAGGGAAGCCAATGAAACTACACAAGGGATTTATCTGTTTGACAAGCATCATCTCTGCAAGGTTTAACATAGCAAACAGAAAGATACCCTCAACAAAAGTAAAAATCTATTTCCAAACAGAACTGTAGTAAAGGAATATTACCAGTCCCTGAAAAAAAGTTAATGAAATCTCAAACCTTGCAGGTTTTTTTTATCATTTAGATTGTCTTCTGATGTCAGGGCATTTATGTCCACATTTTCAAGCTTTTCTTCACAGCTACTATGGGTAGGAGCTTTCTTTAATTAAACACTAACACTCCCAGGCTGTATAGAAACCAAGTGGATTTTATAGACTAGAACCTCAGCAGTGACCCTGTGGGGGCCTGCCTAATCCTCACAGCTGGCATCAGTTTTACCGAAAACTGAGGCAGAGCAGAGAAAGAGTGTGCAATGTCTCATCCCAGCATGGAGCTAGGGCAGGTGCAGGGCTCCTGCATAGGTCCCAGAATTAGTTCTTCTATTATTCTCTCTATTCTTCTTCTATCTATTGCTTCTGATAACAAATCAATTCTAATTTCAATCTCAAATCTGATAATTTAAGGAAAACACACCAAATGAGATAAGACTCTGATTTATGATATGAGCTGGCAACACTCAAAAGTACTGTTTTTGTACAACATGTTCAGGAAGGACTGACTGTGCTGTATCTGTAATGTGGAGCCACTGTCTGGGAAAGTTACAGCTTTCCACAAAATTTGGCCCAGTAATTCCAAACCTACCATCTATTTTAAACAACAGAATCTGACCAGTTGACACAACACCACTAACAAAGCTGTAAAACAAGGATGAACAAAAATAATCTAATAGATCTTTAGGATGTATCAACTGAAGTCACATCCTGTTCTATACTTGGGCAAAACTCCAGTTAACTCCAGTGAAGAATGTAGGAGCTGGACTATGCTGCAAAGGTTAGGAGATAACACTGAAGCTGTCTGAAGAACTCACAGTTCTTCCATGTCAAAGCTTTTCTTGAAATTATCTGTCAATTATTGTAGTATTGCAGTGAAAAACAAGCTGTTAAAAAAAAAAAAAAGAAAGAAAAGAAAGCACCTCTCACTCTTTTTCCTTAGGGTGCAGTTATGTGCTTTTGTTCTTCATTTGGTAACCCAGTTCTGTTATTGTTGAGTTTTGTGCATCATTAAGAAAGGCGTGAAAATCGTATCATACAGCTTTCTATTTTGGTAGAGAACAAGAGATATTTGAAAGACATGGAAATTGTATTCAATCAAAATTTCAGCTATTGGTAACTGAAATGTTGCTTGTATGTGTCCAGCTTCTGCAACACTTCAATAAGATGGGCAATTAAAATGTTACAGGTTATGCTCACTTCATGTTTGAAACAGACTTGGCAATTACCTTTGCAAATACTAACAGCCTCCTGAACCACCAACACTGTAAAATCCCACTTCCTAATACAGGCTGATACTCAGTACTGGTATCGCTTTCTGATTTCAAAGATAAATAAAAATCTAATGAAAATCTGGAAAGTATTTTGACAAAAAGGAAATGTACCTGTTTATTACTGCTCCTCTTGAAATATTCTAAAGCTCCAGTTTCTTGTCTTGATGGTATGGAGGAGGTATCTGGTATCACTAAAATTTAGCAAAGAGCTGCACAATTCACCATTACTGATCAGGATAATTTGCAAATGTCCAAAAGGAGCTGCATCAAATAATCTTTCTCTGAACTCAACACAACTGCAATAATAAAAATACAAGATGAATAAAAATGAAACACAAAAGAAGGTAATTAAAGAAAACAAGTGGTTTTCTTCATTTTGTTACAAGCATTCTTCTTAAAATTACTGCTGACCGCCCATGCTTCCTTTATGTGAAACTACCTCAGTGGAGCATGTGGATCAGCAACACCACCACACATCCTACACCACAGCATTTGCTTTTCTCATATTGTGTAAAGGCAACCTGACTACTTGCCTCTTCCTTTGAACTTAGATTTCTGCTCTCACCTTATTCTATAGAAGAAAAATATATTGACTGAATATGTTTCAGGTAGATCTTTTAAACTATATATGTTACCAAGTATTAAAGTTAGAGAAGGTAATTATATAAATGGCATGTTGTGTGCCAAGTGCAGGGCAGAGAGGTTGGTGTCAGTCTAATTTCTGTGGTCATTTAGTCTGACTGACCTGAAAAACATCTGACATCTGCGAATGAACATATGAGCTCATTCTCATCAACATAGGAGTTTTACCTAGAGAAAGCTTTACTGTGTCAAGCAATGAAAGTTACTGATGGCAGCGTTTATTTGAGGGTTTTAATTG
This sequence comes from Eurystomus gularis, assembly GCA_013400335.1. NCBI lineage: Eukaryota > Metazoa > Chordata > Aves > Coraciiformes > Coraciidae > Eurystomus > Eurystomus gularis. The sequence continues at coordinate 5,534 of VZZY01010604.1, forward strand.
GCTGTTTAGATATACCGTAGAAAATGTTGACTATCAGAGTCAACAAAGTGAAATAATTCAAAATTCAGTGGGAATTTTAGCAGAGGAAGGGAAGCTTGAGTGTGGCACTGATGATCTGTGAGGCAGAAGACATTTCTCAGTAACATTTTGTACTGGATGGTGCCTAAGTATGGCAGACCATTTCCAGATAGACTGAAACTGCTGTAACACAACTGATAAAGGTGTGAATAATTGATGTCAGATTAAGATAAAGTCTGTTAAGTACCCATGGAAATAACTCACTTGCAGATGGGGACAAACTCCTAGTTTTTTGAAGAATCACCAAAACTGTTGTACAGAAAATAAAATCCAATTATTTTCCTTTACTGAGTATCCCAGACTGTATGCAGTTTGTTAGTCTAATACCTTTGCCTCTATTCCTAGTCCCGCATTTATGCAAATCCATGTATTTAAAATAAGTTATTCATAGCTCTCATAAATGTAAATGAGATCAGAATAAAGTTCCACTTTATATGTAAACGGGGGTGAACGTGCATTTGTATACAGTGCTATGCCATGCATCACAGTATCTCTATTTACTACGGTTGTTCAGACCCAAATTATATTAATCTTTTCCCCACCCTGTCAAAGGCAAAACCACACATGAATCATATTTTAACCCTCCTTCTAATAAGACAGTGGCAGTTGCATACTGAAGTAGCAGCAATAAGCTTTGCTTTTGTGGTGATGTGCCAGTAACACATCAGCTGAGCTATGGAACAAATTCTACGAAGTCCAAACATTAGCACAGGAAGGGAAAAAAACAAAACAAAACCAAAACAAATGAAAATAAAACCACACACACCCCCGCCCCCCCAGCCACTCCTGATATTTAGGAAGACAACAATGCAACAATATGAATGAAATATTCTGTGTACCAAGCATTAAGAGCCCAGCCGAACTCTCTCCGAAGTCAACAGGAAAATTCTCATAACTGTTATGAAACAGGGCACAACTGTGCTAAAGATACTCTTAAGGCACAGCCCTCTTTCTGACTTTGATACTCACTGAAAGTGAGTAAAACACTATACGAAAAAGAAAACTCCTGTATGAAATCAGTTCAGACAATATTATAGTATATCCATACACACCAAATAGCTGATACTGCTTTCATTGTGTTTTGAGAGCCACAGCGGTAGATAGGACTGATATGTAAGTACTTGCTTAACCATATTTACTTCAGCACATTCTATAAAAATGCTTTAGTGGTACAGATATATCTATTCTAAGCAGTTTATCTTTACTGCTTTTTTATTTTCTGCTTTTCCTTTTCTGCAAACCTAGCAATTCTTCAGGACTCCATGCTGCTGCCTCTCATATTCTCATCATTTATTGAAAATCTGCCTGAAGGCTGAATTCACAAGCATGGTAGTAGCACTATTTATTTACCTGCCTCTACTACGCTGCTATGAGAATTGCAGCACTAGCACAATCTAAACAATTTATAGGGTGAATTGAGAATCATAGCTCTTCCAAATAAAATATGTGACTGAAAGCAGGTAGTGCAGACGGCTTATGAGCCGCTGGGAGAACGTGACTAATGTGTGGCTGCACTACTGCCATTGCTGGACACAATTAACACAGGTTGCCTTGTATCTCTGACCCAGAAACTGTTATACTCATCACTTAATCCAATCTCTCAACGTAAATATTTCAGGGAATTTTAGTTCGTTAAGGAGTATTTTTTCCCCCAGGTTATTCTATTTCTGCATCCAATAATACACAATATATTATTTGTGCTTGTGCTGGAAAAAAAGTCCCAAAAGGCTCTAACACCCATCAGGGACTAGATGACCAGGAGTGCAGACGTGACACAGGGACTGAGCATCGTCCCCCTGCAGGAAACTCCAGTTAGTGGGGACTATATTGAATTACTTACATCCTGCTTTCTATTTCAAAATTCAGCTAACCCCAGGGAGAAATGAAACTCCACCCACACAAGCAAAAACCTCAAAATCCTCCTTTATTTTTCCTTTTCTTTTTCCTATTATTTGAACTGCTTATAACCTATGAAAGTTTTCATATAACATCCAGATTTCTCCTATATCTCCATTCTCGTGTGTTCATCTCTAAATCAATATGCAATTTGAAATTTCTGGGCAACTTGGATGATTTTCTCTCTTTTAGTATCCTGTTGACTTTCCCTGCAATTTTTTTATTTGGTCAAGTCCATACTGTCATTTCACAGCTTCAAGGCCTCAGCTGGGCCCAAGATGACTCCCACTTCCTAGTTAACGCTTTTTTTTCTTCCCATTAATCAAATGTGACACTGCCTGAATATTTCTTTTAGCTATGTTTCTGTAACAGCTTTATTATACCTTGGTCATTGCACTTCCCTTTCTTCTTTCACCACTTTTCAGCAATGAGCCCAAGTTACAATATTTGGTGGGATCCATGACAGCTTTGGGAGCATGGCACACTCTTGCCAGATAATTGAGCAGTTAGGCCTTTGCTTGTTTTTTGAAATCACAGACAGAAATGGGCTGCCTGGACAGCAAATGTAACTTATCTAAACTGGATAAATAGCTCTGCATTCAAACATCACTTCCTGTTCTGTCAGAGACATGTGAAACATGAAGACTTGCTTCACTTACGGGTCTTACATCGTGTTCAAAACTTGCTTAGTTCAGCTCTTTCGAATACCTGATCTCAGCACTGACACATAAGAAACAAAAAGCAGGCTCAAAATCTGCCATCTTTACAAAGTCTAAATAAATTCTTCAATTCTGTCTTAAGCACCTTTCAGATGCTCTGTCTCCAAGGCAGTGCAGGGATGGCTACCAACAGGAAAGTTTTTCAATTTTTATTCAAATCAAGAGTAAAACTTAATCACAGTTTGGCAAGGTTGAACACTAGGGTTATTCATATAGCATATAATGCTACCCAGTTGTTTGTGGGTTTTTTTGAAGTAAAAGCTGTGGCTGTCTTTGGAAGAAAAAATGAATACATAATATTTGAAATGCAGCAAATTACTTGGAAAAAAAAGAGAATATTTCTCGTCTCTGATCTGTATTCAGTAAATATTCTATCTGGAGCTGAAATAAATACATAATAAAATATTTTAGTAGGACAGTTGAAGCAGCAAGCCATTACTCTGCTCTGTTGTTCAGTTTAGACACTTCTTAGATTACATGTTCAAAAGTTGTTCTTCAGGAACTGAACTTAGAACAATCCTTTAACACTATTTATGGCAAATACTGTCTATGTGCCATTTTCAGCATTATTCCTGTTCATATGTGTATAGATAACTGCTTTTTTCTATGTTATGAAGTGTGAAAGAATCAGTTGCTTATGTTATATCCACCCATAAGAGCTAAAAGAACCAGAAAGTGACATCTTATGGTAATGTAATCCGTATCTTGCTACTCAAACCAGTGGGTTTTACAGTCAGATTCCATTTTTTCTCCCAACAGCTAAAGACAAACCCAAATCCAATACAAAATACAACTAGGTTATGACTCACTCCGTATGCTTGCATAAAACCATCACTGTTGTTTCATTATTCTTTGTTGTTTATATACCATTCACACTATAAATGCTGGCTAATTTTTTTTCCCTTTAGGTCCATTAGTCTACTGGAAGATCGTAGGCATTAAGAAAGAGAGTGTCCCTAGCCCTACTAAAGAGATTTGTGATTATCATAACATTTTACTTCCAGTTTCATTGACCAAATCAAATTATTCCCAAAGTCAAATCATATTTTCCCTTCCCTTCACACTGTCCATCCTTCAAGGTAATCCTGCAGTTAGTTTTAATATTCTTTTAGACTATTAGATGAGAATTTTAGGCACTGAAGCTTACCCTAAGTGGGTACATTTTAAGGCAATGTGTTGATTATAATCTTCACTTTTTTTGATGACCAGCTGAAGAAATACTTGGCACACTAACAGAGACTATTATTGGCATTTTTAAACTATGTTANTTTCTGGGCAACTTGGATGATTTTCTCTCTTTTAGTATCCTGTTGACTTTCCCTGCAATTTTTTGATCAGCTAAGTTAAGTTTTAAGAGGCTTTCTCATATAAAATCTGCTGTGAGAAACCCGTCTGACAGCTTTTATGAGCTTCCTTACAAATCCAAAACCAGGGAAACATACGTGTGTAAACACAGACTAGGACATTGCTAGAAGCTAACAATTCGGATTTTGTCTCTTCACACTTACTTAAGTATGAGTTTGGCATTCATCAAATTATTAAAATATATCCAAGTGATAAGAAACGTCCAGGTGCCAGGCATTAGAAAACCACTGAACTGACACAGAACGAACAAAGAGAAGTAGACTCAGAACAAGAGGTATGGAAGAAAAAGTAAATTAGCAGTTCAAAAACAGTAAGTAATCAAACCTAAATGTATCTGAGAACAGTGAAGATACAGTTTATATATAAAATAACTGAATTAAAGGGAATATGCAGTGCTGCATTAAAAAATAAATTGCAAGGTGACAAAATGTCGTATCATACCAACTCAGTTAAGTTTGTTAATGTCCAGAGAAGACTATAGGAAAGTGCAAAAGGACGTAAACAAGGGCATTATGACAAAATAATTGAATATTTAATAGGCACACTGAAGAGCATACCCATTGAAGAGAAATATATAAACCACCTGTACAGTTTAACTATATCCAAAGATATTTGCATGCTATTATAGAAAGCCAGACAAACTGGATAAAAATAGGAAAAAAAATAGAAAAAAAATTCCCCAAATCCTACTAGTACTACAGACAATATCTTTATATGAATAAGCAGTACAGTCTTGCCTGGTGTATTCTGTGCAGCACTGGACACCCACCCTGTAAAAATATGTATCAGAATCAGAAACATTTCATTATCATCAAAGAAAGACAAGGGGTTGCTGTAAGGATTTGTGCTTTGTATTAGGAAGAGTGGCACTAAGTGACATCAAGTATATAATGTATATTATAAACGGAACACTGAGTAACTATTGTCTCTGACTTGTGGTAGGAGAATATGGGCATATACAATCAAAGAAAAAGAAACTAAATTCCCAACTGATTAACTATATTTTCACACAAATGGAAATAAAACCAAGGAACTCATTGCCAGAGGCTGCCAGACATCTACCAATGTGCAAAAGTTACACTGAAAATTTGCGTTACACTGAAAATTTGCATTCCACTGAAGGTATCAAGTGGTGGCATAAGACTGATAAAGATCTTGGAAAGGGCATTAGACTGGCTACTTTACAGACTTGGCCAGTCTCTAAATAGACATCAGAAGTCTCAATAACATAGGAATCTGCCAAGCTTTTGCATCTTTCCTTGAAGGACTAGGTACTGTGTGATAAAGAGCTTACTGACATTGGGCCTAAATTTTAATGACAAGTCTTGTATTCATTAGTGCAAAACTCAACTTGAGTAACTCTCTGAAATTCCCAGTTCTGTCCATAGGGTACACCTACGGACTTGCCGTTTGACCCAAGCACAGGAGGACAAAAAACGTGGCAGAGTAAGAAGTAGTCCTCAAGCAAAGTATATGGAAATTTAGAAGTTTTGATCCGAAGAAGGGTCTATTTTAGCTGTACCACCAAACCTAAACTCTACAGAGTGAACTTAATCAGCACGAGATATTCTTTACTACAAACAAAGACTGTTGTCTGGCGACAAGCCTGATCATACGTTTTGTCTCAGTGTTCTTGCTGAAACCAACACAGTTTTATTCCTGCAAAGACCGAAGGATCCAGTCCTCAATAACTAAGTACAAATATGATTGTGAGAGCATCTACATTAACAGACGGGGCTGTGGAGTGTAGGGGATTCTTTTACATTGCAGCTGGCACATGGCTATTGTAGGATTAAAAAGGAGAAGCGAGGTCAAAGTGAAAATACATGTGTCCTTTTCTCCTGGACTAGTCCATTCCTCCAGCAACATTATTTAAAGAATTATTATCCTCTGTTCTTCACATGACTTGTGTTTCGGTTTGGGATTACTGTCTACATTCAGCTTGTATCCCGGGCTAACCTGCAGCAGTTGCTCTATCACCCAGTGCCCCTCCCCAGCAGAGGAGGGGAATCAGGAAAAGGAGAGAATACTCGTGGGTTGAAATGAAAACAGATTTAATGAACCAGCAAAACTAATATCAATATAAAGTATACAAAGTTATACTCAGCCCAGCAAAGGTATGGCAGCCACAATAAACAGGAAGGTAGTTCTCAGGAGAAAGAAGAGGAGCAGGCTCAAGAGGAGCCCAAGCAAGACCCAAAGTGAGAGGCTCCCTCTCAGGAAACTTCCCTCTTTATGACTGAGTGTGATTTACATGGGAGAGAGGGGCAGCTTCTCTGCTGTTTAAAGGAAGATGCTATCAGGTAGCTTCTCATATTCTCCACTCAAATGATGGCAATTCAAGTTAATGGAGGTGTAAGGATGAGAGCTTGAATGCTATCCTCACTTTTCCCCACAAAGCTGAGCTACAATCACCAATCAGTAAGGGAAAAGATAAGGAAAGAAGTGAGAAACAGAGGGCAGAGTGCTTGGTGTTGGCTCTATTCAAAAAGAATCTTCTTCACCCAGGTTGCTCTCTGCATTAGTTTTAGGCCTGCTCAGTGCAGCCTAGAGCAGTGACAACAGGAGGCCAGGCATAGATTTACTGGACACAGTAAGTTCCCCTCTTTAGTGGTAGTGTCTTCTCCTTCCTTTCCATATTACATCTAGAAAGCAAGTTTTCTTATTGTTACCTGGGACAGAAGGTACACTTTTTCCTAGACAGCATTTAACATACAAAGATTAGGAATTGTACACTCCAGTATGCAAACAGGGTCAGAAAATGCAGTGATGTATAATTAACAAAGCATCCATGAAACCACACTGACAAAGACATTTTGTCTGTAATAAAAAAATAAAGTTTAACAACAATCTATTTTTTCCTTTGTCATCCAAAGGATGATTTTCCTAGTTTGGTATCAAGTCCAGTTTTAAAACTTAATTTCTTTTAAAATGTATTCTGATTTTGTGAAACATGTTCTCAGTGTATCAGATATCAAATGCATAGACGTCATTATCTGTTATTTTATGAAGCACATCTTTCAGGAGTGAGGAAAAAGGAACTGCAGGACAGGAAGATGCACTCATGTAGAAATTGCTTTGTTCATGCGTTTCATCTTCCCACCTCAGCAAAAGAAACCTTTGTGAAAACGGCTGCCATCACACCTCCCATCTGCATCCTGCTTTGATCCCCTAGAGGCACGACTGCCAGCTACTCACAGCCTTCCCAGTAGTGAAAATATGCTTTGCAATATAATCCCACAATTCCACATGACAAGTCTGATCGTTATCATTCACCTGATGTGCCAGTACCAGGCTAAGCAACCAGATATCTGGATGAGTTGATCTTATTCAGAGAACTGTGAAGATCAGACTAACAGCTTTGGAAGAAATAATGAAGAATACCTGCACTACACAAAACTACTTTTAATAGTTTTGCAAAAATAGCTATAAAGTCATTTAAAATCAGACTCCATTACAATTAAGAAACACACAAGAACGCATTCAAAAAACAGTGACTTTTTTTAAGATTATTGATTTTGACATGTACTATAGATTCCCTTATTTGTATTTGAATATTTTGCTATTTTGGATAACAAATTACTCATCTTATTTGGGATTGCAGAAGCTGAAAAGCTAGCTAATGAAACTCAAATAACATCTTTCTAGAAGACTGAAATAGAATAAGATTAATTATGAATATTCAGCTATCAGATCTCATATTTCTTTTGTGTTATTCTTAACACCCACTTTCTGTCATTGTTGGTTTTACTGCTTTTCTCTGCATCTATCCATGACTCATTGTTGCTTGCAAATCTGAAGCATTTAATTTTGGACGATGTTTGTCCTCTGGGAATCAGTCCTAAATTACTATAAAACCCGACAATTTTGAAGCCAAAAATGTCATCTCCCTTCAGAGATGTGAAGCCTTATTCTCTGCCCTCTTATTTCTACAGAGGTAGTCTCAATTCACATCAGCCTCGATCAAGAATCAGTTCTGTAATTTCAAGGCTTAGCAAAGAATATCAGTTAGCTAGGAGCAATGGATCCAAACTACTTGCTTGTGCTGAAGTAATGATGTATTGTCAGCAAATGCTATTTTAAGGGAGCTTGCACTTCCTGCAGTAGGTATTAGTAAATCTCAGACCAAAGAGATAGCATCAAGAACAATATTACTCAGTTTTAATATTTTAAAAGTAGAAGCAAACTTTTAAGAATGAGTTAAATGTGTATGGTGACTCCAACCATTTGCATATTTGTTTTGTAAATCAGTTTAAGCTAGTTTTCAATGTTGTTTTTTTTTCCCCTGCTTTGAAATTGAGCCAGTGATTTCCTGTTTTGCTGTGATACCCAGCAAAAAACCTGCTGGGATATCACTGCTATTGTGGAGTTCTGCCAAATGCATAAGCCCACACAGAATGGCACAGGTCAGTGCCATCATATTAAATAATCTTGATGGCTTTAAAAAAGGTACATTTTTATCACACTGCACAAGACAAATTGCACGTGTAGTTTCTTTGACTGTATATATAGTGGTCAGCCTTGGCTCATAAATACATCAAGAAGAAACAAAACTCCATGAAAACCAAGCCCAGGGCACACCTTTAGTTTAGATCCTATTCATACCAGCACATCACAGATTATCCTGGCTGGTACAATACATCCCAATTTTTCTTAAGAAAGCGTCAGGGTCTCCACAATTTTACTTGGCAACTTCAATAATAACAATGGTCTGAGACTGTAAGAAAGCAGACAGGTTTTGTTTCAAGACAATTACCTTCCTAAAAGGTAAGCCTTGAGGGCCATGGATGACAACAGAGGGAAAAGTACAGCTTCTGAGGGACTGAGGGAATGCCATCAAAGCACATCTGTTGAGGTGTGGGTCTTCCACTGCCCAGATAACTACTGATGTAAAGATACAAAAGTCAAAGTGGCAAGAGAGGACAGAGGAAGATAGGCAGGGAGACGTAAGAGTAGCGACAAGTGAATATGGGGAAAACTAATAGTGGGCCTCGAGTGGAATGTGTAAACAGGCAGAAGAGCTCAAGGCAGGCAAAATTACAGACAATAGGAATGAAATACAATTAATGAGGGTTAAAGCAAAATTCATAAAGAAACGAGGCTCTTTAGGAAGGAGGGACTGGGAAGGCAAGGAGAGGGGTTTTCCCTTTCTGTGATAGAGTAGTGGGAATGCACGCAGCTCAGCCTGGGGACGGACATGGAGCTGACAATTTACAGGTTAGGATCAGTGGGCAGACCATCATGGGTGACACTGCAGTGGGCATCTGCTACAGACTTCCTGTTCAAGAAGGAGTAGATGAGGTGTTCTTAATGCAACTGGTTGTTAGCCCACGTGGAAACCTGTGAGCTCTTCAGAGGCCCTGGGTATGTAGTCTTGCGACCCAGAGTATGCTGAATGTTCCACTTCAGTCACCAGTAAATGACTACATAAAAGTTATAAATGAGATGGCTACTCAGTCTACAAATACGCCTTTTTTTTTTTTTTGCTCAGTAGCCAGGCACACTAACAGCAAACTCAGACCTGTTCCAAAAGTCTTTGCAGCCTAATGGGAATCTTTCCATTGACTCCAACAAGAGCTGAATAATAAATATTGCATCAAAGATGTGCAAGGCAGGCTTACTGTGCAACACATTCATAACAGTGACATTTTATTGAGCTGCAATGAGCCATGAGTCAGGTACTGCTCGACATAATAGTCTGAAGACAAAAAATGTTATACACATAAGGAGGGAGAGGAGGAATATGAATGTTGGTCAGAATAACTAAAAGTTAGATTTCTCCAGAACCACAGAAACCAAAATATTATCCTGCTACAAGCGCATCCAAGGGTCTGACAGCAATGAAATTTTAAAAACTCAGTAAATCAGGAATGCAGGAATTTTCCCCCCAGCCATCTGTGGCAGGTACGTCATGAGATATCTGACTATTCCGAAGTGAAGAAAAATGGCCTGATAAAAGCTTTTTGTTTTGCAATAGGTTGGAATATTACCCATAAGTTTGCTAAATACAGTCCCAAACATGTTCAATATTCTAATGCACATGACCAAGCACAGGTCTGTAACAGCTCCTTAACCAGACTCATGCATCTAACCACTGAATAGAATCTTTTCAGTTACCAGAATACAACCAAGGCTGACTCTGCCCCAGATTCCTTTTTCCTATTTCAGGGCCTCACTCCACCCATGATCCCAACATCCCTAAGCAACATCCCTTTGTCAACTGGAACAGCAGCTGAATCTAAGCTTCTCTAACTCTTTCAATAGACAGTTATAGCGGTGTACAGTGAGGGCTGGCTGCTCCCTCAGGGACGGGGCCAAGTATGATGCCCAGCCAGCAGGGCAAGCACCTTGCCAGCCAGAGCCCAGCCCCACAGCACCCAGGCAAGGTGAATAGGGCAGGACAGACCCAGAGATGGCAGCTAGGCTCAACCAAGAATCCAGATCATCGGGCAAATTCATGGTGACGAGGCAGGGCTGAAGTCAAGCCAGGAAATTGGTCTTCAGATTAGGGTCTTGATAAACACAGCCCATGGCCAGGCAGGGCAGGGCTGAGCTGGAGACCAGCAGTCCTCCAATATAGCTCAGGTGGGGAGTGAAGGCCCTGGGCTGAGCCGAAATCAGGCACCCAGATGCACAGGTAGGGGTGTAGGCAGAGGTCCAAGGTGAGGCTGGTCAGGACCATTAAGGTCTAGTAGTGCCCTGTTAAGTCTATGTTCCTTCAGCAGCAGCAATGAATTCAAAGATTTAAGACACAGTTAAAATCTGCATGTATTGAACACAGATTAATGTCTGCTGGACACTTCTAGTTAAAAGGCTAAGAATAGTGCTGACTACACTAGGGAACAATAAACAGAATGACCAGTATCAATTTAGTGTTCATTTAGCAATGCCAGATTTGGGACCAGCTTTGTGACCATCATTAACTAGGAAGGAAGCTGACATGCAATTCATGCTTTACAAAGGTTGTTTTTTTGCAATTTTTTTCATATGCAGTATTAAACACTATGACCCACTACATATGACAGAATTGCAGGTTTTACAATAACCGCCTCTGTTATATGCACAAAGGTAGTCTTAAATCTGTATATTTATATTTCACTACTTCAGTTTCTGAACATACAAATGCTCCATAAAATTTTGACCCTGTTGAAATCAATGACAATCATTGTAACTCCCCTTTGTTAGAGTTAGGTTTTCAGTTTTTCATTCATCAATATTTTACAGAAAAGCAACGGATAAAACAGGCAACTCTTACTACATTGGCATCTGGCTCAAGGTTTCATTAAAATATTGCTAAAATATTAGACAGACATATTAACTGAGACCAAGAATTACCCCATATAAATTAACCCTACAAATAAAATGAAAGCTCTCTTTCACACATGCTACTATAAAGCCTTTGTTAATAAGAATTCCGCTTCTTGGATACTCAAAATGAAGTATTGTTCATTGCCATATGGCTCATATTAAATACAAGGAAACAAACAAAACCACAGTAAGTCTTTGACATTTTAATGACCATGGATCAGCTACTCCTACCAGAAGCTGCTCTATTGACTAATTACACTCCCTGGTAAAAACATTAACTTTGTTTCTAATTTCAGCTCCTGCCTTTTCCTGATAATTGTGAGTTTAAATCTTGGTGCTGGAAAACGCTATAGGCATTATCAGTAGCCCTTAAAGACATTGTCTGAGATGGGAGTCCCTTTGGCACTGCATAATTAGAATGTAAAAGAAAGCTCTTGAATAAGATTGATTACACAAGACAGAAAGAGAGAAATGCTGAAAGTGAATAGAAATCACAGGGTCTCCATTTTAGGACTGGGGGTTTTCCCCTATGGGGAAAAAGGTTCTTATAGGCTCAATGCTGGTGGTCTGGCTGGCCCTGAGAGCTGATCAATAAAATTCTTCAGAAGCACAAGCTTCTCATTAATCTCAGCTTTTAGAATCCAAGTGAATTACTGAATGGTGCCAGCTCCTACTGCTACCAGGAACACTTGTTGGTTTGCAGTAGTTCAGAGGATCGTCTCTCAATCCCCATTTGAAAAGTGGAGATTTTCTACTGAATATAGCTGAGACAGAAAAAATCTTTCCAGTACAGTATTGTGTTCAATTTATCATTTGAAGGAGAGACACGGTGATCAGACTTAGGAAGCACCATCTGATTAAAGAGAAAATTGGTCCATATAGAATGGGATCACAGGAATTCATTGAAGTCACATGAGAGTAAGTCAAGTGAAGGACTGATGTGTATGGTAAGAACAGAGACACCACTGGATTGCTACCTACCATGACGTCAGAGTACTACCTTATACTAGAAGAGATGTCCTGTCAAAAGAGGACAAAACCACAAAATAATGTTATTATCTAAATAGGAACATTTTCCTCAGATCAGGCCAACCACAGCTGGCACCTTCGCTTATAGACAGTCCCATATTATGTGGAGGGAAACTAAGAAAACTTTGTGCATGGACAGACTGAGCTTGAATATCAGAGAGTTATGGCAGCATACCACAGATATGAGAAATGGAGTAGCATTAAAACATTGCTTACACTGCAGCCCTATTACAAGAAAATATTTTTCAGGCTCCAAGTGTTCCCACATAAATATCTGGAAAGACGACAGATTCCAAGAGAGAAAATACCCTACTTTCAATAATTCAAAGCCATGCAAGCAGAATTATTTTCCTAAATAATGGTGTTGAGAAAACAAGGCGTAGATGCTATGTGAATCTGATGGTGATGAAGGCAGTAGCCCAGACATGTGACTGGGGCTGCTAAAAGCTCAGAGCCCAGGTAACTTATCAACAGTTCTAACAGGGAAGTCTGCCCTCATCATTCTCTGTACCCATACATTCACTGTGATAAATACATATAGAGAGAAAAGGATATATTAGCTGCCTCCCTAGTCTCTACTGAAAGATGATTTTTTGACAGTTTTTCCCATAAAAATCTTACATTATTTTAAATAAAGCCAAAGGAAATGGAAAAGATTACATCTAGATTTCAGAAAGGTATTGAAAAGATAAGCATACACCTCCAAAGGAACACTATTACTTTCAGGTGCTGACTGGCTCTGCATGGAGTATTAGTTAGACATGATGGAGGAAATGAGCACAAGAAAAAACAGGGTAAATAGAGAACAGTAATTTGGACTGAAAGTGGAACTACTCAGATGCAAGGCAATACTTAAAGGAGGTCTTCCAGGATCCATTTTAGGATGAGTCTTGTCTTAATATTTTAATTCATGACCTGGACACAAAAAAAATACATGTACTAATTAATGCTTGCTTATGTTAAAAACTGGGAAGCAGCACCAGTCTGGGTGAGGACCAGAATATCCTACACAAAGAGCTGTACGTCCTTGAGGACTGAAGCAATAGAAACAGGATTAAATTTTAATAGTACAAATTGAGTAGAGTGTTAGGTGCTTGAGGGCTGCTATGAAATATAGACAGCTGGAAGCAATATAGGAAAAGGATGGCCATCACAAGATGGCCATCACAGGATACCCAAGACACCCATTTGATACAGCTGTAGAAAAGGCAGTTGAAATCCCATGATGCATCAGGAAAACTATTTTCAGCAAAGAAAAGGAAGTATAAATGCCATTGTATAAAGCACTTCTGATGTTGCAGCACAAATGCAGTCTACACATCCAATCATCTATGTTTAAAAAAGATATATTCAAAATGGATCAAGTGCAGAAAAATCTTCCAGGATAATCAAAGGAATAGAGAGATTCCCTGTCTTCTGAGGGAAGACTTAAATAGGGTGGCCTGCTTACCCTGGGAAAAAGAAAATGAACTCAATTATGACAGCACATCAGGAAGTGGGGACACCAACAAGGAGAAGATCCATCTAGGCTAAACAATACTAGCACAAGAACAAATGGCTTCTTACGGGCCGCAAATAAACTCAGGCCAGAATTAGGAAGAGGCTTCTAGTTTAATCAGTAAAATTACTCTTCCAAGAGGAGTCATAATGCTAGAAATATGACTGACCTCAAAACGCACCTTAAGCTGTTCATGAAAGGGACTCTAATATGTTCTATCATGTGATTTCTGAAAATAGCTGGGGGCTACACTTAGTGACACAGAGATTATTTCAGTCCTTTTCCAAATTCACCTATTACTATCCAATATTTAAACCCACATACACTTACACCCTACAGAAGAAATCATGGACTATGCTTAGCATCATAGTAGGTGTAGCCATGAAGTAAAGAGCTGTGCCACCCCTACAACTTCACTTTACTGGGCAACTAAGTGAGGAGAAGTGGTAAAAATTCCTTTGCTCTTTCAAATCACGTTATTGAATATACACACTTACATTTAGTCAGTTGCTGGTTTTCTGTAGCCAGGTCACAAAACAAAAATAGAGGAACAGTTCCCATTAGTGGAAGGAGTGGAAGATACAGGCATTGCTTAGGTATCTACACTTGTTTGAAAAAACAAATAGCATCTGCTATCACCTAAATCACTTTTTATATTCTCTCCTTTGTAACAAAGATTGTGACTAACTATATCAAAGGCTTCAAAATAGCTGATATAAAACAAAATACGAGAGCAGCGATCCTGCAGCACTGCTGTCAGACTCCACCGGTCTCCTTCTTGTCTTCATGCAAACAACTGATTTACCCTAATAGTAATGGCAATAAAAAAAGATTCTGTGGAAGATCAGCTCTCCGAAGCTTTAAACATTTTGCAACAGTAGTTTAGTAATTTTTCAGCAACTTAGAAAGCAGTACCTATGCATATGTAATATAAATGTCACAAAGCATAAACAGAGAAAGATAGCCAAGAAGAATAAAGCTGTAACATTTATGTCCACAGGTAACATATATATAACCTATCATATAGGAAAACTGCCATGTGAGACATAGAGTTATGTATAAAAATAACAGTTATTTTATATCAGAATTATTTATTATATAACTTGTAAAAGTTTGAACAAATCACATGAAATTTAATAAAGGATTTTTGAAAATATTTTCTATAAGAAAGCTTGCTATTTCATTGTTCCTTTCCCAATATTCGCTTTTTTCTGCGTTAACTGGTAAGCCTTCAGAATTCTGTAATAAGCAGGAGTCTTCTATTATTACATAATGCAAAGTGACCTTATGAAGAAGGTTAAATCTTTCAAAACATAACAAAACAAGACAGAAAAATTAAAATATTTCATATTGAAAGTCAGGAAAAACAAACAAAATACCCTTGGCAACATTTAAATTCTTTACATGTAAGGCATTTGCTCATCTAGAAAGCTACAAGGTCAATCATTGTCTAAAACAAAATGTCATTCCAAAGGCCAAAAAAGTCCTATAATGCTGCAAATGAATGAGACGGAAAAATAGACAAGTTATATATAAATGTCCATCACAAAGCAAAATGTTATTCTATTAGCACATTACTTTGTATATTACAAACAAGAGAAAAGAAATTGCATTAATCTACTTTCAGCACATTATTGGAGGAGGCAAAGTGGTTATTTTATATCAAAAGTATTTGTGTGCAAATTCTCTGGGATGTTATTTGTGATACCTTGATGCGAAGGCAGGATCTTTCTAACCCTGCAATTTGAACTGCGTTACAAGATAGAATTCATCAACTGAACACTCCAGGCATTTGTAACTGTCCATAGTATTAGCTTTTCTTTTTGCCACTCAGTAGCATCAAAGTGGGGAAAGTTAGAGTAAAACATGCTTGGTTTACTGCACAGAAAGTTAGATGGCATCAAAAATGCTGTCCCGACAGTAACAGTCCAGCATGACAACAAAATTAAAAGACCATCTTTGTAAATTCAAAGGTCATTTGCAAGATTTCATCAGCACCTTTTACAATCTTTACTAAAGAAAATAATCCATCCTTTTCAACATCAGGAAAGATGGAATAAAAAGTCTAGTTTCTATGTATTGCCAGAATGTTTTTCACAAATAAAATTGTTTCTGTTTAACCTTTATTTATTAAAGTAAAATTTTAAAAATCACTTATTTGAGGAAAATGCTTTCTTACAGATAATCTGTTACAGATGCAGAATACATGTTTTATGAATCAAAATCTGATCTGGCTTTTGTGGTTGTCTATACCGTGGGATCTGAGACCACCTTTGAATTCCTGGGTACAGGTGTCCGTGCCTGGTTCCACATCAGCATACACATTATTCCTTATGTGCCTGTTGTTTTCAAAGAGGAAGACGCTTAAGCACATGGTCTGGAGGGGAGCAACAGCATACTCCCTTCTCTTAGCAACAGAAACCTAAATGTTTTTAAACTGGCCTTCTGACTTAGGGACCATTTCCTAATCATGGGAAAGTAAGAAGAATTAGTGTTTATGACAGGTGCTATTATAATACAGTGGATTACTATACTGGCATTTCTCACTCTGAAATATAAAATTTCTTTCATATGTGTTATTGCATATATACACAAAATAGATATTCTTTCTCTGATCAGTGATAGGTAATGCTAAAAACAATTTATTGACGTGTTGTGCAAGTGAATCCAGAGCACTTTCTCATTATTGTATTAGTATTGTTATATAAAAAGAACAGGAACATTTTTATCACAATAAAAAGATTATAAAAACAGAAGACTGAAAAATATCACTTCCCAAAATATACCAATAAATCAAATATCTAGAACTGGTGGTTTTGTAGCAGCAATTAATACTATGAGAGTCAAAAAGAAGCAACTGATCAGTATAGACAGAGTCGCTGAGATCTGGGACTCAGGTTAAGAACCCCAAGGATCTACTGAAATGCCAGTCATGCTGTGAGCCGGGGTAGCAAAGGAGGATGGTGATAGGGAGGCACCAATATGTTATCAACAGATTCAGAAAGACAGAGCTTCGCAGGCTGCTTCCAGATGACCAAATATAACTGAGTAACAGTCGTTCAGACCAGGGGTCCAAAGGCATTCAGACTAGTCAAATAATTCATATGCTGGTAGCCACAGAATCTGGTTTGCAGATAGAAAGGGACATTGACTGTCATATAGATCTTGACACTGTAAAGGTAATCAAATACAAAAGGGACTGAAAGAAAAGCCGAAGATAAGAAGCTCTTTCATTAAAAACTGCAAATTTACCTACTGTTACAGTAACAACACATATTTTCATCATACTTTTAACCTCACATAACATTTATTTCTCAATAGGTATACACCAGGTGTTTTGTAACAGTCTGTCAAACGCAATCCATCGCAAGAGGATTTGACTGCTAGCAGATGAGACAGCCAAGCAAGATGATTCTTACTGGGACTGGAGTCAATATTTATTTCTACAATTTGAAGTGGTAAGAACTAGCACAGAACAGCACAAGCTGCAACAGAAGCATTTATTTCCTTCCACAGTTCTACTTTTTGGGAAGTATTTTGGTTAATAATTTATGAATATGCATCAATGCCCTAGACTGACTAAATCTCAGAATATTCATGCCTCAGATACCAAAAATGTCAAAGCTTACAGCTACATTGCTAGCAAATTCTATGGCCAGTATCTAATTCAGGGGCCACACTTAAGTTACTACTGCGGAAACAGTAAAATTTTAGCAATACTTTTTCTGAATATTTGATAATGGCAGAATCTTTCATCTGTGAATCATAATCCAGAGCTGATCTAGCAGTATGAATATAGCTCAGCTAGCCTACGTGGGATGAATATCCTATTTAAAATATGACAATATATCATATTTCAAAACTGAACAGTGTCACAGATTTCCATAGTTACCTTCCCTATTGATAGAGAGTGTAACAAATATGAAGCAAACTGTTTTAGTCCTGGAGACATGTTGCTCCAGCATGAACTCCTCCAGAGTTGAGGAGAATGACTCCTGCAGAGCTCTGTCATTCCTCTAACTCCATGACCCAGCATGGGTCAAATCCAATCAAGTTTTGCCAGACATAAGTAAATAAAAAGGATTCCCTCTACACAAATACTGATAGAAAACACAAGTACATAAACCTTTTGGACAGATGGACAATCACTCATGAGGTTTTTTTGCATTCCCTGCCAATCACAATTTTCTGTTGAAAACACTGTAAAGATAACTTAAGTAAAATAAAATCCTGATCTCAATACGACAGCAACTGACTTCCTGCAATAAACAGACAACAGATAAGGGCTTAACAGTCTGAAAAACATTTTAAGCAGTTCTTTCTTATCACTCAAATTGTCTTGACCTGGCTTATCCTAAAGTATCACAACTGAGATGTTTAAGATGTACGCTCAAATTACATGTTTTGTTCAGTCTGTCCCCATACTTAGAAAAAATAATTCTTGCTGCGTTTGCAAATAGATGGGAAATGGCCTCAGGTCACCTTTGTACATGGTGCTTTTTTCAAAAACAAAAAAGTAAGAATATCCTTAATATTTTTTTAAAACATTTTTGAAGGGGAAAAATACAAAAACGAATACAGCTAGAAGAACACCATTGCAAAAGGACAGAGTCTTCTTTAGACATGCAAAGCAGCGCAGAATTTGTAGTAGAAATAGAAGTATGTGATTTCACGGTAATGTTTCAGGCAGTATATTATGTGAACTGCTATGCTGCTCACATTAGTGAATTATGCTGCAGTTAAAATCATTCACTAGTTGGATCTGTCTTGGGGGACATTTGCCTCACCACTGGGCTGTTACCACAATTTATATAGCATACATATTTGCTTTTAGCTCATTCAGATAACAAAGCAGTCTTTAAACAGGTTTTTAACCTGACACAATCATCCATTCTAACACCCAACCCTTCCATATTCAAAGCTAAATACTGTATTGAACTGCTAGTTTTAAGGCGCTGATGAGAGTAATAAGATATCACCTCACAAACTCAATTCTTTCATCCTCTCAGGGGTATGCATTTGCATAAGGATAGCACAAAACTGACTCTAAATCGATCCTGAGTTACAGGCCAAAAAGCAGGAATGCAATCCATCTGTAGGTGAAGTCAAGTCTTAAATTTCCACTTGATTCTGTAGATACATGGGGCTTTTACAGATACTTTAGACACCCAGTTAGACTAACTGTGCTCTTCAGAGCGACAAACACCCATACACAGGTCTCTGTTCTCAAAAGACAGACAGCTTGGCTGAGTTTGTGGCTGTAGTTACCTTACACTCAACCTACACACAGGTTGTTCCATGGATCAGTTTCCTTCTGCAGAAAAATTATTTAGGGAAAAAAACACAGACCCTCTCCTCACTCTTTCTCAGCACTTGTGCAAAACTGATCCTCCACTCTAGTATTTTCTGTTCACACATCATTTTTTTACTAAGTTAATATCTGCTTAAAGGAATGATATTTAGGGAGTCTCACAGAGTACCTACCACTCGATTGGATCCACTGATGCATGTCATGCATGTAGCTATCTGCATAATATGCATTAGAGCCTTAGCTTTGCAAACCAAAAAAAGGAGTCCATCTTTTTGAAAGCCTCTATACACCTACATTTTTAGTATTTTTGCTTCCAGAAGGAAGGACAGATTTGCCAAGGGCAACATAAAGGAACTACAGTTTCTGCTCAATCCCATTTGCTCTGCACAGATTGATGTGTTCTCCATGTCGTATGACAGAGGATGCGTTGTGCTGTTCAATAGCACCCTTATTCACATCCTGACTGCATCCAGCCCTGATGTATAGCAGTACTGTGTGAACAGATTGCTTTCATGACAGTTTTGAAACTCAGAAGGAGCCAGTTTGAATTGCAATTTTATTTTTAACCATCCTACAAGTGATGTCCACAATCTAAGACACAACTGTCTCCAACATGCTGCCCAGTGCAAATAAGTGAATGGTTCTGAATGGTTACCTTATATACCTTTAAAAGGGCAAGCCATGATCCTGGAGAGATTCAGAGTCCTAGCATCGAGTTAGCAAACAATCTTGCCAATTCTTTCTAGTTCCCAAATTCTTTCTGTTGTGGTAACTACATAAAACTGTGATGAATTTAGGAAACCGCTCCAAAAACGACATCAAGGACACATGTGCAGCTTGAATTCTGGATTCCTGGATAACCAGAAGAGTATGACTCAGAGGGCTCAATAAGCTTCCCAATCATCTGTTTCACAAAAGTACTTGAAGTACTTTTTAAACATTTCCAACCACAATCGCGTGATTATTTTATCCCCTTGCACTTATACTGTGAAAGACTGAAATTAAACAAGACTAATTACGCATATTCTTTTTGTACAGGATGATATTTATCTCAAGTGGTGTAATTGGCACTTTGGTTATGTATACACTGTATAACGCAGTGTAATACAGAGACACTCAAGCTAGCAGGAAAGAACACGATCTCTGTAATTACAGCAAGAGTGTAGACAATGTGGAAGGGAGGAGAACTTGGAGCAAAACTATCTTCTGGAACAAAACCTTCTTTAGCTTTCACACTTGGGCTCCTCTAAACAGCTTTAGAATATTTTTACCAGTGAATAAATCAAAGTGCCATGCAGTAATTGTCTTTGATAGACAAGAAAAACTGTTTATACCTCATTATTGGACCTTACTAGAGCAGCCTTCCTTTAATCAACCAGTTCCATACTGCTTTACTAGACAGAAGCCCAAGTCTTCCAGAATAAATGGCCACCTGATTACACAGTCTCCAGGGCATTATTGCTGTGCCCGGATAGTAATTATCCCATCACGGTTTCCATGGTGATGGACCCCAAGTAAAGCTGCTCATTTAAAGTGATAGGACACTTTTTGGCTCAAAGCTAGATGCAATGAACTTCCACCTTCCGTCTTATTCTATCTACTCTGAGAAGATACTCACAAGGGATTCCCAGCTTCTTTAGCCACACGGTGTATTCTCCACTGGAATAAGGCTCCCTCAAAGTGTAATCCACTTTTCACTTGTGGAACAGCTCAGTGAAATCCAGAGCTACTGCTAGGACCGAACAGGAGAGAGGAAAGAAATGAATCACTTGGAAATAAGGTTACAGGCATTGACTGCATGCATGTAAGAGGTGCCAGATACCATGTCATTTACCTGCTTTTTCCAAAAAAGCACGTGGACTCACTCAAGAGCTGTGCTGCATCCCGTCAGAGGCGATAGCATACAGGCAGAAAGAAAAAGCCGTCCTGCAGAAGGATTTCTGAGAAATGCAAGGGATAAGCAGTTAGCTACAAATTGCTTAATTAATGAAGAATAAAATTAAGACACTAATTAATCTTGTGATAATAGACTGATTTAAGAACCATTAATAAGTACTATTATTGGTCAGAAATGCTGCCATATCATACAGTATTTCATTTGCTTTAGAAAAGATGAAACTGTAAGAGGTTAATACTCTTTCAGATTTATAGAAATTTAACCGCTTGCCTCCTGTTACTGTTAGCAGCCATGTGGTTAAATCACCATGCTTTAAAGAAAAAAAAAGAAGTGATTTATTTAATGATTTCCATTCTTAATTTCTCTCACAAAAAACCTCTCAATTTTGTGGCCATTTTGGGTTTTGTCTCACACTACAAAACCCACTTCATTATCAATAGCATGCTTACACATATAGTTGCTAGTCAGTTGTAGGGTGAAGACAACAATTGTCCACTGTTGTGCTTTGTAGCTGTTTTCAAGTGTATGTGCACACCATAATTACTGTGTAGTAATCCCATCTACTTCAAAGTATGTTTCTGATGGCTTAGTTGAGTCATTCTGGATTTTTGTATTTTCTTCCCCC
>VZZY01010604.1:27287-37736 GCA_013400335.1 Eurystomus gularis
CCCCCCAATGAAGCTAATTCAAAAACTATTTTACATAGATTGTCAACTTAAATATTGTGAAGATACACATTTGAAAGGGGTGGAGGAAGAAAAAGGTGTTAGTCATATCACAAAGAAAAGCTAATATATTAATGGTGATATAAGAGAAGACAACAGCAAAGTAAAACAATGTCTTGTTGCAAAGTATAGATCAAATTTTACGTAATTACGGCTCTGGCAGACGGTTGGCTGCCACCCAGCAGCATTTTGATGATGGTCAGGCAAGTAAGTTCATGGAACCCTTCTAGTAAAATACCAGAGGAAGCCAGGAGAAAACAATCTCAGCATTTGGTGGATGCACCATACTTCAGAACTAAGTTTTCTGTTCAGATATCATAGGGATCAAAAAGTAATGAAAAATAACCATGTTTCAATTCTTTTGAAATTATAAAAACTGTCCTTGTAAAATGCTGACCTCTGTGAGAATTGCATCTGATGATGAAATAAAGACGAGACGGAGTCAATTACTTTGCAACGATTTTTAAATTCATTTTGGCTAGATACTGCAGTTTGGTCTTATTTTAAAATTCATGAGTATTATACTGCTGGAACCACAAGCTGTGCTGCAAAACCCATCATGTGATGAGTTCGCCCATAGAGGTCTGATCCTAAAAGTTGTATTGGATCTACAATTCAGAGTTCCCAGAACCTTGCAGAAGGTCAGATATCAGAGATCCAAACTTTTCTAGCAAAAAGGAATTTCATTTTAGGATGTTTGGTATTTCAGCTTAAATTCCAAGCTGTAGGCTGCATCAGCGCCATGAGGGCTTTACACGTGATTGACAACAGAAACTGAGCACCTAATAGATACTCATTTGAAAAAATCAGTAATACTTAAATGGTGTATTTAGGTGCTTAAATAGGTAGATGGACAGTCTGAAGACACTGAGACTTTAAACCGTTTGCATTGAAAAGAAGTGGGGTTTAAACTGTATTTGTAATATCCACAATTTACTTCTCTACTAATTAATGCACTGTGGTCAAATTTTAGCGAAAGTGAAACCAGTGGTTGTTCAACAAGAGCTTCCACGAGCCCTACTTGCAACATCCATCCCCTTTTTCCTGCTTTTCATTACTTTCCTTTTTCTCAATTAATTCCTTGTAGTTACACAGAATTATTTGAATGATAGAAGTATCTTAACTTTTAAGTTTTCTTTTAAGTAATCTTTTAAGCCAGCCTTGACACTGTAATAAACGCAGAGAAAAGACTTGCAACTGCCATGTTAGTGAGCGCATTTTCTGTGATATGGCCCCTGCCTACCTTCCTCCTTTTCTTTTTCAGAGGAGATTTTACACCTGTTACCTCTTTTGATAGGCAACATAAAGGGGATGGGGTAAGTAAAAAAACCTGGTACAAGTAAGGTGAAAAGATGGAAATTATGGAAAAAATCACTTATGGTGAATTATACTGTGTTTTGGGGGGCACTACAAATTCCTTAAGCTACATCCTGCTAAGCAATCCAAAATTTTAAACTTCTTTTTTCCAGTTACATTTGCTGAAAACTGGAACCAGAAATGCAGGGGTTAAATGGCCAAGGAGCAGGTACAGCTGAGACCCTGCAACCCATCAGCCAGTGCTGATAACTTAGTAAGAGCACATGTATATAAGAGAGCAAGCCTCTTACTAAGAAATCATACAGCTTTTCTATGAGAGTCACAGATTTTGGTAGCACTTTGGATATTTTTTTTTTTCCCTGCAATGGTAAGAATTTCCATTTAAAGTTGATTGTTCTTTTAATCATCTTTGGCATGTATAATTTAGTACGAGGTTTTATTCTATTTTGCTCTGAAAGCAGTAGAAGAATGGAGAGCTTGTCTAACAATAGCTGGTGAATTTGTCTTTCTACTGAGAAAACAACAGCTGTCGGTTGGTAGAGGTATGAGCTGGGTTGTGGTGAGATGAAGTGCTGGTCTGAGTGGTAAGAACTGTGGTAAGAACAGGGTTACCTGACTAAATGGTAGCAATTTGGCTCTAAATGTAACACAAAAACGTCTTGTGTACTGAAGCTATTTTGTATGTAGTGTTCTTAAGCTAAGAAAAGATTTAAAAACAGAAAAGGCTAATTATCAAATAGTTCTTTTGGTGTAAACACAGAAAAAGAACCCGAGGGAGTGGAGACACTGCCCTGTAACTCTTCACCAATACAACTTGAAGATCCTTCTTTTGCTGTCTGTTGCAAAGGGTGGCATTGATAAGACAATTGTTGGTCTGCAAACTGGCTCTCTCTGGATGTGGAGGATTGTATCTATTTAATACCTGGATAATATTCTTTATGGTGTTGGCTTTTTGTGTGGCAGTGTTTGTTTGGGGTTTCTTTACTGGGTCAAGGACTTTTTTTTATGCTTTTTCTTGTTTTGGAATGTTGTGGGGTTTTCTTTGAGAGGTAGGGGTATTTTCTTAGAAGCTATTTTGGCTAGCTGGTACTAGTAACTGTTAACTCAGGAGACCCTAAAAAGGGTGCCACATCAGCTTTCAAGACAGAGGCAAAGCCTGTGTATTTTTTGCTAATATATTATGAAAAAATAATGCTTAAAGCTTGTATTGTGCTGGTGATGCAGTTGGTGGCTTACAAAGATGGTACATTACTATGGGTAGGTGATGAAATGCAGTTTCTGTATACTTGTGAATATCCTTAATCCCTAAGAGCTGTGGGCGTTGGTGCTTGTGAAAAGTAGTACATCCCAACAAAGACAAAGCTTAACTTTACAAAATCTCAGCAGGAAACAGTGATGATGCTAGAGACAAAACCCTATTCTGAAAGAGCATTCACAGGGCTATTACCCTATTTTTATATTTCAGTATGGATACTACAGCTGCCCAAATTACTTGTATATATTTTATATACCTGGACAAAAAGTTGTGAGCCCTAGAGAACTGAAGAAATGTGTTAGCTCCTTTAAGCTGAGGAAGCATGTCAGTCTCTTCCTGCAGTGCGAAGGCCTGGCCTGTAGTAATTGGCTACTGTGCTAAGGGCAGACTCAGATTCAGCCCTGATGTGAAAAGGGTGGCTAACCCATGACTTCAGCAGGTCTGCATCAAGGGGGGACACCAGGCTTCACCTTCTCCCACCACCATCCTGGTGAGAAGTGAGGCGTTCCCTTACACTGGACATAAGCCTGCCTTAGACAGTGCCATTGACTTTGAATGTCCATGGAGGGAGGGCTTTAGATGCACGTCCCTGCTGTGGCACTTGTTTATGGTAGCTTATAGTATCAAGACATGAATGGGAAATGCGATCACAGGAAACAGGGTTGGATATATTCTAAGTGCCACCTATGCTTTGGCCACAGTTGATATGTGGCCACCAGGTTCTGTTCTCAGGTAGAAGAAGTCTACAGCTGAAGTCTACTGTATTTTGCATTGGAAGCCATATGGAGTGGAAACACCTGAGCAGGTCTGAGGGAAGAGCCTTAAATATGAACACAAGTCCAAAGTCAATGTTATACTTTAGTGCTGCCTCTAAGATTTATGTTAAACCCAGATTTTGTTCCTTTAATGTTTTGTGGTTGCCAGGGTTCCCAGAACAATGCAAGAAGAAAGGTTTCTTACAGAAGCTGCTAAATAGAACTGGATTGCTCACCTGAACCATACACTAAATTCTCAGATTTAGGGACTCTCTCAGTTATTGAGAGAGGTTTCTCTGAAAATGTAAACTACTGCCTCTTGTGATGCTAAAATACAAAAATGGTTTTACCCGGTTCCCAAAGGAATCTTGCCAGTCAGTTACAGCCA
This sequence comes from Eurystomus gularis, assembly GCA_013400335.1. Taxonomy (NCBI): domain Eukaryota; kingdom Metazoa; phylum Chordata; class Aves; order Coraciiformes; family Coraciidae; genus Eurystomus; species Eurystomus gularis. The sequence continues at coordinate 31,060 of VZZY01010604.1, forward strand.
GCAATTCTATCTCTAAAGACCAGATACTAGGAATATGATAAATTCACCCAACTTCAGACCCTGAAGAGAAAGAAGGAATTACACGGAGTTGCTTGTTTCCTGACTCATTCTAGCCTAAGCTGAAATGACTCAGAGCCACTATTTCCCACCCCCGCACCCCATTCTCTGCTAGGGGAGGAAACCAAGGCATATGTACTAGATGAAATGTTAATGTCATCAGGCCACACTTAGTGAATACACACAATTTCATTACTTGTATCGATTGTCACCCTAACATCTGGTGACAGCTCTGTATGTTAGGAAACTGTCCTACGAAAACAGGGTTCCAAAACTGAAGATTGGGATGTAGTCTGTATAAATATAAGTAAATATGGAAGACATGACAGTCTTAGAAGTTACTAATTGTAAAGCAATGTATACAGGGTTTGTCTTGGTGGTAAGCGTGTTTATCAAAGTAATTCTTGTCTCACAAAAATGTAAAGCCTCACAAGGGGGTTTCTACTAAGAAGCCATTTATTAAAATATCTTGCTGTTAGACTACTCTTATTTTTGCCTATCAAAGCAAAGATTTTATTATTTATTGCCTCCAGTAGCACCCATTTGACACTATGCATTTTCTCTTCCTTAGCTGTGTGCTGTATTTTGTACATATGCAGGGAAGGGTTTAAGGTGAAAAGTTGCAGATGAAGAGAAGCACAGTACCCATAAATGACAAAAGGTCGTGATAGAAAAATGAATCTTGTACCTAGATTGCCTGGCTTGGAAAACTAGCCTACTAAAAATAAAATTGGATTAGATCTACTAACTCAATGGTTCTACTTCTGTTGGAGGGAATCATTAGCAGCCCCTTATAGGAGTAGATTCTTACAGCAAAACTCTTAACTTCCTGGGATAATATGTTCAGCTGAACTGTGCCTCACTATTGCTTTAAACACAAAGCTGTGCTTCCAAGTGAACCAAGCAGCTTACAATATTATGTCTACAGCTATCTGTAAAAATTAACTGGTAGATATGGTGAATGGTCCTACTTAAATTGCACTTCTGTATAATCACAGGACTAACAAGTAATTTAAATGCAGATAGTGTAAATATAGAGGTCAGTGTTCCAAGCACTAATTTGTGATCAGAATGGTTTCCCTAAATTCAAAATAGAGCAGAAAATAAAGACTTTGGCTTGCAGTAAAATACTATGGCCACCTTAAAATAATAGTCTATTGCCAGCTGCCACATCTAAATAAACAGTGGTTTGAAATACTGGATTACAGCAATACCAAGCTGTGAGTTTACATTCCTGTCAAGAGCAGTTATTGCAAGGCTCACTGAACTGGTGCCAATATAATATTAATCGCTATACTAAAATGTGTAACTTGAAGTCCTTCAGAGCAAAGCTACAGTGTATCCTCACCCATAATCTCTTTTGAACATTCACAACACAAAGCAACCCGAAGTCTTTCATCCTGATGTATATAGCCTACCTAGCAGAATGGCAAGGGGAGCTGGCAGGGATTCAGGACAACCTGTCAGCACAGGCAGCAGTGGGTGGTGACTCAGCAGAGGCACTGTGTGTGTCTTTGCAGTCTGCTGCAGCACCGCTAGCTCACAACCTTCCTGGAGGCAAATCTTCTCTTTGACATTGAATGTGTCCACAGTTCCTGCTCATCCTTATTCTGATGGAAGGGAGGATGTGTCCTCCTCTGAACCTGAAAACATGAAGCTGCCCTACAGAAGCTAATAACTCAAGGAACAGAGGCTTTGTGTCATCTGAGGATTGTTTGAGGCTTAACCTGAGAAGAAGGCTGGCAATTTTGTAAAGCAACTCATTAAGAACCAGACCCTTACTTAAAGCGTAGCATTAAAGTTGTTTTAAAATGGCATAATTTCACTGCATTTGTTCCACACTGCATTCTGTACAACCCCAACGTGACAGCTGACACACACAAATTCAATGTTTTCTACATGTGCTGGGATTATTTAGAATAAGATTAAATTATCTGGTGTTCAGAAACAAGCTGTCTACTTTCAAAGGAGTTATGCTGAATGGTGAAAAGGACATCAACATGGCCAGTCATGTATTAAGATATTTATTTTTTTTGTCTCCGTTCTTTAAACTGCTTTTCTCAATGACAAGAATTTAAATGGCTCCCTCTTGTGGCAACAGAAATGCAGTATCATGTTCTTTGGCAAAAAACGGTCCTCGAACAGGAATTAAAATGTATGTATACCGCATGGTCTAGTCATCAGGATGTTGTGGTGGTTGATGAGGAGACCGCACACATTTATCCCTTGCTGCTTAGGTACTCTGGAAACCACCTCAAAAACGATCTAAGCATGACTTAAACTGTTACCTTTCAGTTGCGTGTGCTGAGGGGTAGGGAAAAATAGATTGTGACTGATATGTACTGCACCCCATCAAACTTGCTAATGCAGACTAGGCTATTGTGTCTCACAGATGTCTGGAACATCTCAGGACAGAATATCTGCATAGTACAGCTTAACTTATTTCTGATGTTTTTCGCAAGTGAGCAAATCTGAACCTTGTAAGGGGTGGGAGGAAAGCAATGAACTTTGGGGGATAGCTATGAGCATAAGTGAGCCAGTGAATGGCAGTGAGGAAGCACAAACTGGATTTCAAAAACTGCAAGCCTTCCTTCTTTCTAGTATCTACTAGCTGATAAAAGTTTCACTTAGGCTTTTAACTTGTGAAGGCTTTCTTTACAATAATAGCTATACAACTCTGAAATTAGGAACTGAGATTTTGTCATAGCATGGAGCATACTTTGGTAACTTTGGATATTAAGAAATAACCTTGGAAACAGTGTGTCTTACGAGGATTTTTCCTCTCCTGTCTAAGGTCTTGGTGACCTCAAGCTGCAAATTAAACATATACATAGGGAATATCTACTAGAGCTCTTGAGAAAGTAGTTCTGAAAAGCTTTTCTTTGAGATAACAGACTCAAGTTCTGTGGTTTCTCACAAAATTGGTTACTGCACAGTTATGAAATTAAAAGAAAGGGCTAGGCCAACTGCAGAGTAGGACTAATCATACAGATGGCTTTAGAGCATGACAAAGGTACTTTGCAGATTCAAGATGACCCCCATTTATGCTGATTCAGAAGTCTGACGGTACAGACCCAGGAGGCTATGTTTATGAGTTTGAATGAGTTTCAAAAATACTATATTGTAAACTCCGCTTTAGTTGCTTATCCTTCTCTGTACAAAGTCTTCCATTTTACAGCCTTACAGGTTTGTCTAGTTTGAGTTAGAACCAAACCAATTCTGTTCAGTGATTTTACTTTTCAGCTGAGTCTCTTCTAACTATCTGCACTTTCTGAAATTAACAGCATGTTTTTGCAGACAGTGTCTCAGGAAAAAAAGGTGATACTCTCTCAACTGAGTGAACCGGAATTCAAACTATTCAGGCACTTTATCAAAGCTTTAATGTTCGCCCCATGTTGGGCACCAATAAATCTGTCAAGGTTTAGGTTCAATCCACCAGACCTACAACAAGGATCTTAACAGAATGAATGACAATATGACTACCAATATCAAATTATAGATGCTTATCAAATCTAGGACTCAAAGTGAGAACAAATTATTTGGAGGTGGACAGACACAGAGGGAGTTGCCACTTGTTCAGTGAAGAAAAAAATTACTATGGTGCACTGAATAATCATTCAGTATCTTAGCTTCTCTTTTAAAGGCTTGTATAGTGGCACCCCACAATCTAGTTCCACACTTCAGAGAACTGATGAGGATAGACTTAACTGAAGAGTAACTGAAAGGGTTTATCAGACCTGAAGTGTGTACTTAAACTCAGAATTGCTATTCTGGAAAACATCTCCCCAGATGCCACCTGAGATTAGATACACCTAACCTCGAAAACACACCTTTTATCAACCCAGCCATGCAAAATTAGTTTTCTGAACATAATCACCGTCATGATCTTAATGGAACCAAGCTAGCTGCCTCTATTTCAAGCCTGTTGGGATATTGGATGAGGCAATTGGGCATTTCATTACTTATTTCTCTTGAGGTATTAATTCTAAAATATATATATATACACAAAATATCTTTTTAAAGGCTTTTTATCTTAAATATGACTAAGCACTGCTACTCTTAACCAATAATCTAGTGGCTGGGGTACCTGCCTGGGAACTGTAGGAGACTGAGCTCCTCAGATGGAGAGGAATTAATATCTTCCTTCCTGGATTCTGTATCTTTCTCTCCTGGGGTATCAGCAAACTGCAGGCTATTCTAGAAGAGAGGTGCTCTCGCAGACTTTAATATCTTGTGTGAAGAAAAGAATAAAAAACAAACTGATCAATAAAGCTCACAAAACCTGTATCCAGTGAAGTGGTAAAGGCCCTTTAAGTTAGGCTTTTGAGACCTAGCACTAATATTAATAATAAGCTAACACAAGAGTGTTTGGGTTTCGTTTTTTTTTTCTAGTATAGCTTTGCATTGTGAGATACTGGCATACCTAAAATGGGGCCACCACAAGCTTATTTCACATTTTCATTACTTCTCTCTCAATACTACAATGCAAAGTATTTTAAGAGGCAAAAGTCAATGTGTTAACATTTTTTAAGTTTTCCACCTGTGAAAAGGTTCTGTTTTCTTCCTGACTCAAAAGTGGAAGCTGTCATGCTGACTTCATTTACTTGTTTTGTAGCTAATGGGCAGGGATACACATTTGAGACTCTAGCCTAAGTCACAGATGCACGCTTGGGCTATCCTTCCCATGTCACTTTTCCATTCACATTAGTAAAACTGTGATTGTGGAACTGGTGAAAACGGTTATGCGAAAGGAAAACCCTTAGGGGAGAACAGGAGGGCAAGATAAGCATCTGCCAAGCTATAGGTTTGGAGGTTAGGTTAATTCCTTCATCAAGCTCACCTTGCAGTAGGAAAAAAGCTTATCCCAAAATAGTAACGGGTGACAGAATTTAGGATTTGTGGGCTTTAATACTGAAATGGGAAATAATTGTTGCTTTTGGTGTCACTGAATCAATTTGCACGAGATTGGAATTTGGGTGAGCTAAGCTAGGGTCCATCATGGAGACTGGTGAGGGGTGTGGAGGAGGTATGCCTTTATTGTATAGTCACCTAGAACGCTTTCCACCATGAGGAAAACATCATTCCTTCCGATGCCATTTTGTCTATGGCTAAGGTCTGGTATACTAGAAATTATGTAGTGAGACTAATATTAGAAAGCATTTCCAAAGAAACCTCAGGGCAGTACTCTTCACACTTTTCAGGAAGAAAATTAGGTTTGTGGTTTCTTAGTGAGCTTTTATACCTTGTTTCTGCTTAACCTCAGGTGATGAAACATAATTAATCTCTTAAGGTTCAGGTTTGAAATTTAATATTCCTTCCTTGTGTGCAGGATTTTAGTAAGCAATTTATGATGCATGTTGGTTTAAACAATTTTTCCAGCCAAAGGAGGAGACTTTATCACTGATACCATAAAGACATAGGGCAACCCATGGTCTCTACGAAGTGCCTAGCTGTTTTTATGTACTGGAAATCACATCATGAGTCAGAATCCAGTTTCCTGTGATTTCTTGTGTGTAACTCTTTACAGTGAATACTGTAGACAAAATGATCGGGCTTTTGTTAGTTGCATAACTGACTGTTGTAGGTGGCTGAAAGGCACTGCATCTTATTCCTAGACCTAAGCCAATAATCTGTGCTATGGCAGATATTTACAACTTTAATGGATTGCAAGATTAAAAAAACCACTGGATTTATGCCTTACATGCATCTTTGCTGAACACACACTGCATACTAAAGAACTCCTGTAACTAAACTACCTTATGCTTCTTTAAATAAACTCGCTGCAATCTGACTTAATGAAACAAAAAGGCAAAGGTTTATATATAACCAGCTTCCCACCACCCCCTTCTGTGCTATTGGTTTTCTAAGCAAAGCATTTCAGGAATATACTTAAATGAGTGGATTGCTGCATAATGTGATTTGTGTGTTTTTTCTAAACTTGCTGCATGTTACACACCACTGCCTTGATTCTTTCGTTGGAAAAGAAATTGTGTGATGACACTTTTCTGTTTCTGGAAGCTGTCAAATGCTAAAGCAGAGGCTATGGGGATTGGGTTGGTTTTGCTTTTCTGTGTACTGAAAACTAGTATCGATTATCTCTTATGCTTTTAGCTCTGAAGGGAAGGACTATATTTGATTCAGGTAATTATTTTTATTCTGTCTCATCCCAGTGCACTACTCTGACTTGTATTACAGGAATCCGCCACGTCTGTGTATCAGTGTAAAGAAAGCCCCCCTCGGCGGTGTCCACGGGCAGCGCTGAGGTGGGCTAGCCCGTCCCCGAGGGAACAGGGCTGTAAGCTCACCGACTGGACCCCCAGCAACCAGCTCCAGCCTTAGACCAGCTCATCCTCGAGGGTTAACCGCGTTCGTTCTCTTCCCACCTCCTTCCCCGTTCGGATGCCGTGATGCTGGCTCTCGCCGCAGGCCGAGGCTCACACAGCCCAGCGGGCTACCGCTGCGGCCCCTCTTCCCGCCCCCTCTGACCCTCCCTCCTTGGCCAGGCAGCTCTGGGACAGAGCTGGAGCTGAGGCGCAGAAGCAGCGCTGCCTCCTGCCCTTGCGAAAGCGCTTATTCACCTGGCAGCGAGGGGGCTCGGTGGCGAGGGGAGGCGCCGCGCG
>VZZY01010604.1:46756-89795 GCA_013400335.1 Eurystomus gularis
CCCCGCAGCGCTGCGGCTGGGCGGCGCGCCGCTCGGTCGGGCCGGGGGGACGGGAACAAATGGGGCTGAAAGCCAGGTGACAACCAGGTGACGGGCGTTACGAGACAGACCCGTCAGGCGTTTCGCCGCGGTTACTCGCAGCTTCCGAGCAGAGGAGGACCTCCCACGTTCCCTGTCGGGCCGTTGAAAAACATAAAGTGATTCTCTACAAAATGCAGATCAGTCTTTTCAAGTTCGTTGGCCCACCGCTCTATTTTCTGGTTATTACACTTAAAAGTTTTTATTCTCAGGCAAACTGCTTGAAATAACAGTCCAGAAACCAACAGAAAATAACATTTGCTTTTACTCCCCAGGCCTGCTGTTGTACAGGGACTTGACTTCATGGAATCATAGAATGGTTTGGGTTGGAAGGGACCTTAAAGATCATCTAGTTCCAACCCCTGTGCCACAGCAGGGACACTTCCCATGAGACCAGGTTGCTCAAGGCCCCTCCAACCTGGCCTCGAACACCTCAAACAACGTCCCCAGGCAACCATTCCAATGTCTCACCACCCTCAGGGTAAAGAATTTCCTTCTAATTTCCAATCTAAATCTCCCCTCTTCCACTTCCAAGCCATTACTCCTTGCCTTATCACTACAGGCCTTTGAGAAAAGCCTCTCCCCAGCCCCGTTGTAGGCCCCCTTCAGAAGGATGCTAGCATGGCACTCCACAGCAGGCAGGTTATGCACGACTAGCAACACGCTCAGATCTCACAGTTGTTCCTGCTTTTTTAGCAAATGGTTACACTTCTAAAGCATAGAAGCGTAAGTTGGACTGCTTCAACAGTATCTCAAGTTTGAAAAAATAGCTTTTGATTTAAATTTCTCAGAATCACGTGACATATCTACTTTGGCAAACCTGTCATCAGCGTATAAATGTTGCATTTAGTCAAACACAAGCACAAGCATACAGGGAGTGTTTCATGGGACCAGCATTCTGTTTATGTATGTACTTCCTTGAAAATTTCGTCTCATTCCTCCTTTTTAGGTTCCAAGCAGAAGAAACCTTCATATTAATGTTCTGTAAATCATACAAGTAACAAAACACTATTCACCTTTCACATTGTTATTTAAATATGAAGTTAAATCTGCAAAAATAAGGACCTTAGTATGGATTTTCCAGTCTATCTATTAATATTGAATTGAGAAGGTAAACTGTGACACTAACTGAAAAAATACAGAAGTACTGTACAGCATTAATATCCAGCGACACGATGTCTAACTCACCTTCTGGTGGTACTTAAACTGGAGGTACTAAACATGTCCCGTGTAGAAACTACATGATCCTGGCTTTTCACTAGTAAAAGCGTCATCCACTTTTAACTCTTTTAAAGGAGGAAGCTATCTATTCTATAATGTTTTAAAAAATTATTTTAATGTGTATTTTGGAAAAAATGTACCTAATACTGATCTGTTTGGTTGGGTTGATTTGTCTGCTGGGTTGCAGGTAAATACCAGGCAAGTATTTGCATCTCCTTTGAAAGTCCATTCTTTTCTTTATGTGCTTACTGCTTTTGTATGTGAGATTCCTAGCTGTTAGTATTCTCTCAGGAAAAAGAAATACAAAAATCAACACAGCTACTGTTTATAAAAACAATGAGAAAATATGACAGAACAATCAATGGTCATACAGAAGTTTTTAATGTTTGATTAAATCATCACAGTAATCGGAATGTTTACTGTAATGATGCGCAGCTCTACCACACTATTATAAATAAAAACATTAAGATCAATATTAAATACAGCTCTAGGCAACATCACAGATTAACAAAGAATGCATTCTTCATGAACCAGTAACTGAATGGTTTAAAAAAAAACAAAATAATGCTGACGCCCCCTCCCATCCACCACATTGGGGTTTTTTTTTCATATTACCAACTTGAGTAAGGCGCTGGAAGTTTTACGTTAGAAAATTTTTGTTGCACAGCACAGGCACACATACTTCATTACCAGAACCTCTAACGAATGTTTACCAGAAGACATTTCAGATGTCAACAGGGAAAGCTTAGCAGGTAAGAGGAGCAAACAGAGATGCACGATTTATACGCGGCACTCGGGCTCTGTACTGGAATTGTAAAACACGTCAGGGGCATGAACCGTATTTTAATTCAGGCAGCACAGGCTGTAGAACGCGGTGCAAGTTAATACAGCACCCACAGCGCTGTCTTCTGAGAACAACAGACATGGCAGAGGTTTCAAATGTGTAGTGCACTTGTGTTCTTCCACTGTAAAAAATTATAGACAACAGCTGAGCATCACAGACAACTTCCAGAGCTGCCTTCTGTAAATGGGCCAGATCCTGCTCTTTGTGAAGTTTCTGCTGCCTTGCTCAATAGAACCAAACAGATGTTGCATCACTAGCCCGGACTTCACATGGCAGAACACAGCGAGTTGCTGCCGCGCTCCTCTTTAACACAGCCCGATTCCCTGTTGCAGTTCCAAACCCGTTTTTAATACAGGGGCTGCTCCCCATGAGCTCACTGGCACATTTCGCTTTCTACTGGTTCCAGTTGCTGCAAGAGATGAGATGATGAGATGCAGATGGCAGCTTTATACTCAGAAAGTTGGTAAATATTCAGCAGAGCACTTAAGCACAGGCATTATTTTGGAGCTTGCCAGAAATACCAGAATTACTGTACTTAACATAAAACTATGGTGAGTACTTTGCAAATAAAGATGTTTGAGGTAACTGTGATGAATGCCTTAGAGATACCTAGGATTATTAATGGAGACTTTGACCATTTATATTTTTGCAGTCTTGTGGGCATAATTATGAGAAAGAAATTTTATCTAATCCCATATTATAAAGCATGTTTTTTGTCAGCCAGACTTCTGAATTTTTTTCCTCCCTATGTTAGGCTTGTAGTGTATTGCCCTTCTCCCTCTGCATGTGTTTGTGGTGGCTTGATACAGTGAATATGAAACAAATTAGTCTAGTGACTGGAAAGAAAAAAAAAAAAGCAGGTAAATTGGGGAATCTGTCACTTCACCTGCTACTGTGTGTGTTGCTGCTGAATTTTAAAGTCCTGCCAAAGTTTCAAGTACTGGATTTGATTCTGCCCTGCTGCTCATCTTCTGTGGTGACATATCACTTACACCTCTACATACCTGGAAAAAAAAGGTTGGTCAAAAGCAATCTAATAGTTACAGTCACTTTCATCCTATTATTTTTAAAACCCTGCAGTATTTTAAAATAAAATTGTAATATTACTGTTCCAGTTATCTACTAGTAAAGGAAAAAGGAAATCTGAAGGTAACGGCAGTGAAAGTTACATTTGAAAATGATCTTAAATGCATGTTGGATCATAAAGAAACCACTCTGTTTAAACCCTTCATCTAGTTGTAAACATTTGCTAATCCTCCGTTACTTGCAGAGGATTACGAATTATTCTATAAAATCACATTAAAAAGGTAATTAGTTATGTGAGATATTAACTGATTCATATTTAATAATTTTTAAATCCATACAAATATAAATAAAGAATGGTAAAACTTCAAGAAAAATAATATACATTTAGTGCAAGTTATGAGTTACATTTCTTCCTACCATGTCAGCAGTGGAACATCTTTTGTGGAGAAGAAAAAATAAAAATGACCGTTTGCAAATTTTACAGAGGGGGGAAAAAAGATCTCCAGTGTTGTAGCATGCAGTTTTTACCAGATACATGTATACAGAATTGTTCCAGCTCTTAACTAGTAGAATAGCAGTATTTTTCCCTATACTGCACAACATTGGTATATATCATAGTGTTTCCAATAATACAAAAATTGCATACGACCAGGTCACATTATTGATAATTTCTGCAGCAAAACCAGTATCTTTCTTTGAAACGCTAGTTTCATCTGGTTTTAAGTTTTCTCATCTCATGACAGCACGCAGGTTGAAAGAAGTCTCGCCTGGTTCTCGCAAGGCATTACCTGTTCAACCTGGTTTTGCTGCAGCGGATCTGTACTGCCCCGAGCATTTCACGATGTACAAACTTACGCGTTTCATGGCACAAGAAAAACCTCCCTTCTTGTGATCGAACCTCAGTAACTCACAGTACATCTCAATATGAGAAACAACTGCTTCAAAAAGGGCACACCAATTTTAAAGAGGCTTTGTTGCGGCTCAGGAGAGAGAGAAATAAAGCTCTTCTGGAATGTAGAAAGGTGACGTGTAATAATACATTTCATGAGTTAACACAACAGTGTTCAATGGTAAAAAGGGCAAGACCTTTCAGTCTCCGTAAGATGGCTCAATTCAGAACGATCCCTCCAGAAGCAGGGACTAGTTAACGCATCTCTTCAATGCTGAAGTACCAGGCTGGGGCTGGAGAATTGTGCCACCTCGCACGGCTCGCCCACTGCACTATCATGGCAGACCTGACGCCTCGGGACGCATCCAGTGCAGGACAGCAGCTCTCCCTTCCCACGCTCCCATCAGCCTTCCTCCTCGCCACATACTCCCCCAGACCAGCTCCTGATTTCCAGCAGCACTGTTACGCAAAAACCCGGCTCTCGTCTCTGATTTTAGAGGTATCCCCCAGACTAAAGTGTTGTGCTATTCAACAAATGAACCTCCTCTTCCGTTTCCTCTCTCTCCTCAGCTATGGGTTTCAGTTGAACATTATTGAGGCGGGGTCTTGGTTTGCCGTCTGGGCCATATGACGGAGGATATCTTTTTTTGTTATAATGCCAAGGAGGCGCCTGAAAAGGATAAATGGAAGATCGGTATTAATCCAAGCAGGAAAACAACACAGCAGAACAAATCTGCAGCCCAGTCCTTTTTGTTGACAGGAATAGAGCAAAAGTAAACAGCCTGATTTTCTTATTTCAACAAAAACATTTTATTAATCAAAATATTGTGGAACCACCATTTGTTAAGAGACAACAATGCTGAGACACCATATCAGATGGTCTCTGACAGCTGTAGTCCATCTTAATGAAATACAAGTAATACAAGCAGAGCCCATGACAATTTTTATTTAACTTTTTGTTTCTACAAAAATGAAATTTTGATTAGCGTATGCCAACAAAAAAGTAACAAAGAGGGACGGAGAAAAAAGAGGTATGAAAAAGAAGTGATATTGATCCCCGTTTCAGAAGGGAGGCATGTTCCAACCTGGCCATCAGAAGTGATGTACTGCTTGATGGCCCAAAATCCTGATAGCAAATCAAATTTCCCTTCCCTCCATTTTTAAATTGGAAGGATCCTTCCAGTCTGACGCACTGGCTCAGGCTGAATGCGTTCATAGGAGCACACGTGGAACTTTTTGTAAAATAAACAATATTAACTAGTTTTTGGAACTCACAGCTTTAGAAAATAAATTGTGAATAATAGAAGAAAATGTTCCAGTTTAGATGCTGTGCTCTTATGACAAGGTCTTCGTGGCTTTTAAAATTACAACTCTGTGAAATATCAAAAAGGGTGAGACTGTCCACAAGGATAATATCACAGGAGAAGCAAAGAGCAGAATGAACGAGCTGCTGCCCTTGTTATTCTGGTTAGTACATTTCGGTTTGTCTTATTAAAGGACGCATGAAATACTTGTGAAATATTAGCATAAAATGAGAACATAATTAGCATGTTTTGCACATAAGCAGCTAAACTTGGTGGGGATGTTTAGTAGAGATGTAACTAGCAACCCATGTCCAAATCAGGACAAAGTCTACCATCTCTCTAAGGTTAGTTCACAACATCATGGTTAAAATAGTCAATAGCACAGTAGCTTGCCACGTAGTGGCTTAGGATACCACTGAACGTTTTATAGAGGAGGACAGTAACTGCTGTAGGTAACAGCAGCAGAATCACAGGACTTCACTTAAAATCACAGGACTTTACGAGAAGTAAAATCATGTTGACAAGGAGGATGACAGGGAGGATCTAAAGCTGCGATACTTTAAAAACATGCTTGGCTTTGCTTCTCAAAACAAGTGATACTTTGCTCTTTAACAGCTATTTAAAGCTGTCAAGATCAGAAAAAGAAACTGGCATATACAAAAATCTTAATTTGCAGCAGGCAGGGATGAAGTATTCCCAGCTGCGTGCTTTCCCACCTGGGGAAATCAGCAGATCAGCCAGGCGGGACAAAAATACCAGAAAGTCTATTGTTTACTTTCCTTTAATGTTGTGACTAACGCTATATCCGTAGTAACAGCTTCATTTCTACAAAAGGATTTTGCACATATTGTTTTGTGCTTTAATACAAATTTTTAGCATTTCATTGTTTGGCCGATGTCATAAAAGCCCTGAACAGTTCACAAGTTTCATGCTTCCTGACTTCTAATGTGTCTAATTATGAGATCTGATATATCTAATCACCAAGGGTTCGACGTGCTGCTTTAGTTGCTCGAGATGCTCTAATATGTTCTTCTTTGTGATGATCCCCAAGACAATCCTGAAACAGATCATGTTATGCTAATAACTGTGTGTGAAATCAAATGAAAAAAATTCTAATCATAATGAAAAAAGATTAGAGCAAAACTAAAAAAAAGAAAGATAGAAAGAATGGTTGCAGGAAAGCTAATGAGATAATTAAAAGAAAAATGATTTGAAAGTCAGTACCCTTTCCCAGACATTGCCTTTTTTCTTTTCCTCCCCAAATGCTGAACACAACTGGATCTTCAATCACCCCAGAACAGTATGCTTCTCACACCAAGTACACGTCAGGGAAGCATACTTCATCCTTTGTCCCCAGATTCACGTCTCTTCAGGTTTTACAGGGACTGAAACTAAAATCTACTTTATTGCCTTTGTTTTAATAGTTCTTTCTCCTCACACATACAGGTAATTATTCACATTTCAACAAGCCACAGTAGATGAACAAAGTAGTAACTGTGTAAAGTCACAGCAATTGAGGTTTGAAGCTGCCCTATAAAGCAGGGTTATCTGGTGTTCCTAGAAACAGACAAATTCAGACAAATTTCTCGTTCATGACAGTATAAATCAAGAGCAATTCCCTGGAATGGCCATTCTGGTACAAATTAGGAAGAGCGAGGCTCAGTCTTTGTGTATCACTATGTTTGTCATCAGCACCAATTTCTGCACGGTTCCTATTCCAATCTGGATTGGAACAGGTAAGTTGATGTGTGTCTTTACGGGGGCATATTCAATTTGCAGGAAATTTTCCAAAACATAGATAAGTCCTTGATGTCCACATGGCTATGTGCCATGGCTAAATACCACTCCTAGTAGCATTTACTGTCTGATCTTGTAATGGACAGTGTACTCATGGAGTATCTCAAGTTTGTAAACTGAAGTAGGGCAACAAATATGAATGTCTGAAAATAGTAAATAATTAAAGCCATCCATACTTGCTGCTACTTTATCATAAAATAGTTAAAAATTTATAGTTTGACATAGCTTTGGATGATTAATCTTTCTTTAGAGCCAGTGTTAACATCAATGTCAATGTTTGAGCACTCAACCACAACAGAAACTAAGAAGAAAAACTGTCATAGTAAATACTCTTCAAGGAATTTTTATCAATTCAAATTTCCCTCCCCAAAGCAAGAGTAATTGCATGCCTGCGCTGCCTTCCCAGTATCAGATCATGATGTCCATTCCCCATCAAATAAAGGTTTTCAGAAGTCAGTTTATGCTTCTGAAAACATCTACTTGCCATTCAATGCAGGGATGCATTGAAGAAAACAAAGATGGGGGACATTTAAAATACATTCGTCTTAAAATACATCTGAAAAAATAAACTTGGAAACCAATGTGATATTTAAATATTTGCCACTTAAAGCAGCACTCCTTTTGCCCACAGCAAAACCCAGTAAGTCCCACCCATATTGCATGTTTCTCGGGGGTTCTGTCCCATGGACATTGATGTTAGGATTACTTTGGATCTACGTAACGTGGATTAGCAGAAAATGTTTCACTCCCCAGGTGCCTCAAAAGACATGCTAAAGAGAAAGCAAGATACTATGGCAGGAGCTGCAACGTTGTGTGTCAAGCGTTTAACGCAAGAGATACAGGAAAGCAGGATGTCAAAGGAACAGCTACACATAAAAAGATCATGTAAAAAAAGGAGTAGTTTAGATAAGAGGCAAATATAATGAACATTTATGTTTCCATGCCAAGGGCCGATATATTTCTATTCAATGGGTAATCACATGACAACTCCCTACAGCCTCATTTACAAACATTCTAAACCTTAAAATTACTTTCTTGGTATGTTTTGAAGTGTAGAAACAGAAGTTGTAGGTTGAAGTTCCAGAACTAGTAGCAGCAGTTATTTAATTGTTAGTATTCCAAACACAAGAGCTTGGTGGTAATTGCCAGCACTAAGCTCTAGAAGAGGAGATACTGACTGGATCATTTTCTCCCTTGCTTTTTGTGAGCCGAGGTATTGATAGATGTTCAACAGCTGCTGCACTGCATATTGCCAGACCATATGTAAGAACAAGGAAATACAGGCCTTAGACTGTGCACTGCACAAGACCAAACTTCTGCAAGACAAGTTGTGTCTCCTCCACGTGCAAACTGCACACTCAAAACTTCCTCATTTTTTAACTGAACACCTTAAAAGGACCGAGATCACCTGCCTGCTTACTTGGAACACATGGGAGGAGTAAGAATTTAAGAGAGGTGCCACAGCACAGTTAGGGTCCTTAGTTGTAGTACCATCTTACAGGTTCAAATACCATCATCCTGGAGTATAACCTGGTTCAAGTACTCCTGGAAGTGAAAAATACTGTATCTAACAAAACTAGCAGCATTGCCGCCACTTTACTCACCCGTTGTGTGTTACAAGGCACTGCCTCAGACCCAGCTTCCGGAAAATATCCACCACTATTTCCATTGGTGTGTGGTCTGTCACCGTGAAAGGGCTCATATCAAGTATGCTCCTAAGCTTCAAAGGTCGAGGGCTTTCTGCTGGAAGCGATGGGGTATGCTGGGCAAAACAGACCCTGGAACTGCCAACAATCCCCTCCTGCTTCTTTCTAGCACTTTCTTTAAGAAAAAAAGGGGAGTGGGGAAACAGCAGAGGAGGAAGAATTTACATTCCTGGAGTGAGATAATTTAGTGCAAACAGGTCAGTCAACACTACCAGACTCTGATGTTATTCTCCAGATGCTGATACTCTGCTATGTGCTATTCTGATGTGCTTCCATAGCCACTGCTTTATCCCTAAGAAGTATTTGTGAAGAAATCACAAAAGCCATCTACCCATACTGCTTTAGCCATTTTTTGACTTCTATCTTTCTCACTCCAATAAATATCTTTTATTTACTATAAAAAGGTGGAAGAACTTAATAACATGCAGGAAGCACACAGATGGCTGATGAATAAACTATCAAAGGGAAAGCCAATCTCAGGTGACAGCTCCCCTGTCATGATTCCAACAGCTGTAATTATTGTTGGTTTGAAACCAAAGAAGTAATTTCTGATCACTCTGAAAATGTTGTCTTCTTGTTTATAATGGATTTATTTAGCTTTTTGTGAATTGGATCCTCTTCCTTTTCACGTCTTCTTCACCTTGGTGATAACAGCATCCCCCATCTATTTCTTGAACTATTTCACAAAATTACTATCTTAAGCCAGCCAAAATCCAGGACTAAGCAACTTGCTCTGTAGAGTCTCAGCATCTGAAGTGAGTCTTACCTGTGACAGTATGTTATTGAAGAATGTTCTGCTATTCCCCCATTTAAACTTACATAAATGCAAGCTTAAACCAGTATGGTGTCTGTAAAAATTTTGACTTTGGACATTCCTGTACATCCCACATAGTGTAATATCCACAGTATACACAGTATTAAGACCACAGGCAAAAGTTCTACCGAAGTAAACAGTGTGTAGACAAAATATTTTTTTTTAAGTTTCAGGAGACTTTTGCATCTCTTTCTCAAGTGCCTTTGTTAAAGAGATAGTTGTCAATGCACGATCTTATAAATTTTTTTTTTAAAAAAAAGTAGTTTAAGATGCAACTTCCATGACTGACTTAATGCATCAAATTTTTCTTACATAACAATGATTTTTTTTCCATTGGTTAAGATGGTATCCTCAAAAACCACAGAATGTTTCTTGCCAGCGCACACAGCACTGTCACAAGTGTAACACAAGTTTTAATACTCACCCAGAGGAAGAGGGCCCAAGCAGAGCTTGTGCGCTCATGTGCCCGGGGCCAAACTTCCCATTACACAAACAAATTGAAAAAAAGAAACATAAAATAATTAGTCTTTCACTGATCTCTCCATAATACAGTCTTAGTTGTTATAACAAGTAAATAACATACTGTCAGAGAGAAGTATGATATACCTTTAAAATTTAGAAATTACTTGGACAGTAATTCCCACAGAATCCTGCTGTCCTAAAATGAGAATTACTCCATTTTGAAAAAGCACGTTAGCGTAGCATCGCTTGAGGAAGAGTTACTAGCAAAAGCCTTGAAACAAAAATACCAGACTAGGTGATGTTTTGGCCTACTTCAGTATGGCAACTTTTGTTTTTGTAGATTAAGATTTTCTCCATTTCAGAGCCTGCTACCGAAGACAACAATATACTTCAGTAAAGGAAGAGACACCCTGTGCAAGGTATCTGAACCTGAAATAAGTCTAGAAACACACAGAGTAAGTTCTGCTTTAAGCTATAAAATCATTGAAACTGGCACATATAATCACACAATACTGGAAGATAATTACCGATTGCAATAGTTAAATCTCTTCTTAGAGCAAAGCCCACTAGTCTCTGTGATTCTTTTGACATAATAACAGGAAAACCATTATAGCTGGTTTCGTTGATCAAGTTTTCAATGTCTTCGACTGTCATATTATCCTGCGTCAGAACTGCTAAAGGTGGATCGCTTCTCCGAGGTCTCATAACATCAGCAGCCAGTGTTGTGTGAGTAAATTCTTCCTTTGCATCCAAGAAAGGATATCCATTCAGTCGGATGTGTGCCTCATAGATGCCTTCCCTACCAAAAGCGTCTCCTACCCACTTACTGGTCATGACTGCAGCCATTAGGGGCACAATATATTCCAGCCCTCCTGTTAGCTCAAAGACAATAACGACCAGGGACACAGTCATCCTTGTCACACCACCTGCAAGAAAAACGGTGGCCAGTAACATTCTAGTATCAGAAAATAATGAATTTAGAATTTCCTGCCTTCCTGTTGAGAACTACAAGCATAACCTTACCATTAAAGATCACCTGACAAACTTCATTCTGAATAATACAAACAGAAGCAGACAGGAAAAATGAACACGGAACTTTTAAGGGAAAATTCCTGGAAAGTGAGAGAACACGGGATTTGAAAAATATGTGCAGATATTTCATTTAAACCAGCAATAGAACTATGTATGTCTCCACACCACACCTCGGTTAAAAATACTGTGAAATGCAAGGAATGCAGTAAGATAAGAATTTGGAAAAAGAATGGAACTAACACAGGGAGTCACAGGTAGCAGTACAACAGCTAGGCTGTCCAAAGGACTGGGAATTTAATGCTGATTCACCAAAGGTGAAGAAAATTCTGAACTGATGATAAGAAATCTCCTTCTTGGACAATGGGAGAAGACAGGGATTATATTTCTCTTTTGTTCATATTCAAGATGTTGTTTTTTCTGCCAGGGTTTCTGATGTCGTATCTTCATTCAGTAAAAGAATATGATCTTTCCTTCAATGCACTCAGAAGTCATTCAAGTGGAACTATTAAAAACCAAAACAATCTCTCAAAACACCAAATTTGTGCCACTAGTTTGATTGCTCAAATGCACTTTTCCTTAAGGAAAAGGTCTGCTTTTTTTCAGAATCTGTACTAGTAGCTCTCAAGTTTCATTTCTAAGGCAACAAAGTTAGAAGCTAGGACAAGACAAGGCCTTCAAAAAACCTCTCCTGGTTTAGGTGCCCAGTTTGAGCCTCTTTCTGTGATTTTCAACAGTTTATAAATCAGACTTGTTAAAACTACATCAAGCTGGACTCCTTAAATCATTAGACGCTTCTGAAAGTTCTGTCTGGATTATGAATTTCAAGAATATTTTTTGCAATTCACGTAGACATGGCAGCTGCTGACATCACCTCCTTGTAATCATTTCAACAGTATTTGACTCTGCAAATCACAGAATCACAGAATCTCTGTGGTTGGAAAGGACCTTCAAGATCATCAAGTCCAATCATTAGCTATCTCTACCAGACCACTTCTACATCATATCCCTGAGCACCTCATCTAGATGGCTTTTGAACACATCCAGGGTCGGTGACTCAACCACCTCCCTGGGCAGCCTGTTCCAGTCCCTGACAACCCTTTCAGTGTAGAAGTTCTTCCTAATGTTTAACCTAAACCTCCCCTGAAGCAACGTAAAACCATTCCCTCTTGTCCTGTCAGTTGTGGCGTGTAAGAAGAGGTCAGCACCCACCTCCCTACAACCCCCTTTCAGGTAGCTGTAAAGAGCAATAAGGTCACCCCTCAGCCTCCTCTTCCTCAGACTAAACAACCCCAACTCCCTCAGCCATTCCTCATAAGGCCTATCCTCAAGACCTTTTACCAGCTTAGTTGCCCTTCTCTGCACCCTCTCCAGAACCTCAATGTCCCTCTTGTACTGTGGTGCCCAAAATTGAACACAGTACTCAAGATGCGGCCTCACCAGTGCTGAGTACAGTGGGACAATCACTCCTCTAGTCCTGCTGATCACACCGTTTCTGATACAGGCCAGGATGCCATTGGCCTTTCTGGCCACCTGGGCACACTGCTGGCTCATATTCAGCCAGCTGTCAATCAACACCCCCAGGTCCCTTTCTGATGAGCAGCTTTCCAGCCACTCCTTCCCAAGTCTATACCTTTGCATGGGGTTGCTGTGGCCCAAGTGCAGGACACTTGGCCTTGTTAAAACTCATACAATTGACCATGGCTCATTGGTCCAGCCTGTCCAGGTCCCTCTGAAGGGCCTCCCTACCCTCAGGCAGATCAACACACCCACCTAACTTGGTGTCATCTGGTGTTTTCAGTCTCCTCCTCAACAATCCCTGAGGGACACCACTTGTGACTGGTCCTCACCTGGATTTAACACCATTCACCACCACTCTCTGGGCCCAGCCATCCAGCCAGTGTGCAATCCAGCACTGTGTACACCCATCTAGGCCTAGGGCAACCAGTTTTTTGATGAGAATACCATGGGGAATGGTATTAAAGGCTTTACTGAAGTCCAGATACACAACATCCACAGCCTTTCTCTCATCCACCATGCAGGTCACCTTATCATAAAAGGAGATGAAAATGCTGAAATCCTCTACTGCATTTCAAGAAACTGATTTTTCTGACTCATGTAATAATGACATCTCTTAATAACAGAAAGAAAAAGCAAACACTATTATTTAAATTCCTCTATTTGTCATCAACTTAAATTTCACGTTATTCCTCATAAGGATGACAGTCTCATGTAGAGTTCTGAATGTATTACTCTGAAGAAAGAGAAGTCCACATAAAAAGGTGTTCCAAAACTGCACACGTTTATACCTCCTTTCATTTTTCAATCATTATTTTGGCAACACACAAGAAATCAGGTATTTATTATATTTTATTTACCTAAGCACGCAGCAGCACCAACCATGGCGTAAAGACCAGGTGTGATACAGTCAGCTCCAACTTCACACCACTCCTTGAAAATGAACCAGTCGTGATGATAGTAAGCCAGCTGCTCCACTGCGATTCCTACAATCCTTCCTGCTATTGCTCCAATTGCCATACTAGGTATGAACAACCCAGATGGAACCTGCAACAAAACCAGGACAACTGCTGTCACGCTGGTGGGACACACCTAGTGCGTTGTTTTGCAAGAACTATTTTTTTTTTTTTCCTCCCCAAAAGAGATGCAAATGCTGAAACTGTCAGGTTAAAACCATGTAAAGTGACCTTGCAAGGTTAGTAAAACTTAACACAATGCGATTGGTAGCTCTGATCAACCTGGTTAGCTGAATCCATTTTCTGAGCATGTTTGTTCATATTTTACTGTATTTAAGAGCAAATCTATCACTAATAGAGGACCACAAACCAGATTCTCGGTGCCAACAGCACAATTCTTACCATATATGTGTCCAATCTGAGCTGTGCTGCTAGTACTGAAAAGTCTTCCTTGTTACTTCATGTTCCTCAGAGTCAACATTCACTTAGTAAACAAGCTTTGCACATTGGGCTGCCTTCCCAAGCTGCTTCCTAACGCTGCTGTAAGTTAGATGGCCAACTAAACAAGTGATTTTTAAAAGAAGCTTTGCTTACTATATTGCAGTTTCCCATACAAACAAGGGTATATAGAATGCTAAACAGAAAGAAAAAGGCAGGACAACTCTCCTTGCAAAAAGTAGGTAACACATTACTGTAAAAAAGTTCCTACTATAATTTTAGTTATTTAAACTGTTTTTCTGTTATTAACCGAAACCTGAACGAGCCACCAACAGGCCTGAGCAAAAAATTATTGCAAGCCTTGCTTTTATCAGCAGCTTCATCAGGAGTGAGAGTCCATCTGAGAAACTGCTGTTGTGTATCTTTTCTCCTCCTTAGAAAGCTAATCTTCCCAAAAAATATACCAGTGTCTAAATGCCTCATTAAACTGGAAATGCCCGCTGCTTCTCCTCACAGCAGCTGTTAGTATAAAAATAATTTCTACTGTGATTGAGGTACAGACCTGCCTATAAATAAGCAGTAGAGTTTTTACTTTTTGTCTAAATGAACCTAAACTCATCTTGTCAAAATAGCTTCTTCATTAAAAATTGCATTCCTGGTGTAGCGGGACACATAATTTAATTTTTTTTTCCACTGTACAGTTGTGAAATTTAAGTATTGTGCAATTCCAAACTACAGATTTTGCCATGGAATCCAATAGCTGGTGCAGAACTGTATTTCAGAATCTTTTTGCTGTTATTACACTGCAAATATTTACAGCTGCAAAGACAATTTCTAACAGACAAACCAAGGACAAACATAGCAAACTTTGTGTTTGAAAGCCAGCAGCATAGGTTCTTTTGGGGAAAAAACTCATAATCCTTCATTGCCATCCTGAATTACCTAATATTTCAGTGTTGGTGGAGGTAACTATTCAATGCTATCACTTTGTGTAACATCCAAATTATGCATTTATAGAATCATAGAATTATTTAGGTTGGAAAAGACCTTTAAGATTATAGAGCCCAACCATTAACCCAGCACTGCTAAGTCCACCACTAGACCACGTCACTAAGCACCACATCTACACATTTTTTAACTACCTCCAGGGATGGTGACTCCACCACTTCCCTGGGCAGCCTGCTCCAATGCTCGACAAGGCTTCCAGTGAAGAAATTTTTCCCAATGTCCAACCTAAACCTCCCCTGGTGCAACCTGAGGCCATTTCCTCTTGTTACCTGGGAGAACAGACCAACCTGCACCTTGCTACCACCTCCTTTCAGGGTGTTATAGAGAGCAATAAGGTTTCCCCTCAGCCTCCTTTTCTCCAGGCTGAACAACCCCAGTTCCCTCAGCTGTTTGTCATAAGACTTGCTCTCCAGACCCTTCACCAGCTTCGTTGCCCTTTGGACCCACTCCAGCACCTCAATGTCTTTCTTGTAGTGAGAGGCCCAAAGCTGAACGCAGGACTCGAGGTGCAGCCTCACCGGTGCCGAGTGCAGGGGACAGTCAATTCTCTAGTCCTGCTGGCTGCACCATTTCTGAAATTATGCATCTAAATCCCTTTCTAACTGTTAAAATCCATTTTTTTTTCCTGAATTATATTCTTTCGTGGTGAACAGTTCAATAGCACCCTGAAAAAATAACATTTCAGATATAAAAGTAGTTGAATAAATCTTTGAAACTGCCTCAGATTCTATCGGCTACAGCAGTTTGCCACAGAAATTCAGTCTCCACATAGAAATTACATCTAAGTTGTTTCTGGTCCGTTGTTAACATAACTTTTTAATGCATCTAGCTCCTCTTCTTTCTATCACATGTGGATAATGGTCAAAGTTTAACCATAATTATGATTTTACAACTGCATTCATTTGCATAAGCCTCTGAATCAGAAGTCACAACGTGGAGAGGAACTTTCACTGAGGAGCAAGGAAAAAAAATTAGGTTCTACCTTATCTCAGCTTTCTCTGCAATGCATGCCAGCCTAACTCAAGCTACACTACAGAGGAGAAGATTTGTTCTGTGGCATATCTATCATCTTTGAAACAAGCAAGGAATCAGGATGTGGGTGCAACTTTCCCCTTGTTCGGTAGTGCAGCTGCATACCAGGCAGGTTCTGAGGCAAAGCTGTAATCCTACCTCAACTGTCAATCATCAGCATTTAGACACATGAGTCTACTGATAATAAGCAGTACAGTATACATACAAAAGCCTGAAAGAAAATAAAAAAGCAAAGCAGTGCTCTACCAGCTCCCTGGTGACCCTTGTTCAGGGCAGTAGGAGCAGCAAGGATCACAATGCCCCACAGGCAGCAGCTAAATTGCTTTGCTCACCTCACAGGAAAACCATTCCTGTGGGGGAGACCTGTGTCTGCACATGGCTACAGCTCTAGCAACACACGTGGAGAGCCCAGAGGATTCTTAATAATAATTTAAATAACAAAGTCATCTTTTTTTTTTTTAAACTTTGAATTTTCTCCTCCTTTCATAGAAATAAAGCTTAAATGCAAATGTTACACTAAAGTAACAACCCCTTCTCCAGCTACTGCCTGACATTCTAACCAGCCATGTGCTGTGAAGTTTCAGAGAAACGTATGTAGCGAAGTCCCATCAGTGACAGCAACGTGACTCTTTGCCTAGTGGCAAAATAATAAGTATATACTCACAACTTCACAAAAATATTTCCAACAAACTGCAGATGCTGAAGTTCTGAGAAAATGAACCAAAACCAAATTAAGTGTAAGCTCTACCATTCTGTGATCTAGTGAATTCTAACACACAAAACCTGATCCTGTGGTGACAACCCCGTGAGAAAGAGCCAGATACACATGAATGGTAAAAACTGTTATAATGTTTAGAAGGGCAGAGCCCTACCCATAAGTGAAATAGAGTAAGTGAATACAAAACAATACAACAGATTGGAGCAGTCATGTTACAGAGTTAACGGCTGAAATTTTGACCATCGGAAGACGAGCATTTAAAATACACACAGTGGACTTCTCTCTATCAGCACACGAAAAATACCACATGATGTTGTTTAATCAGTTACAGAGTGACAGAATGGTTGAGGTTGGATTTGACCACTCCAGATTGTCTACCTCTGCTCAAGCAGGGTCAACTACATCAGGTTGCCCAGGATTGCATCCAGTCAGGTTTTGAGTATCTCCAAAGACGGGAACTCCACAAGTTCTCTGGACAACTCACTCCAGTGTTCAACCACCCTCACAGTAAAGATGTGCTTTCTTATGTATGCAGTTACATGGAACAGCAAAGTAGACTGAAAAGTTAAAGCCAGTTTAAACACAAAGCCTGCTTAGTGAACATTCGACAATATGTTTGTGTTAAGACACATTTGATAATGATGTAGTTGCAAAAACTATGAAGGGAGTCTGACAAGACAAAAAGTGATGAAGGCATGACAGTTATACATCATTCAGAAAATAGCCACAGGCTGGAGAGAAGCTGAAGAGACCTCCAAAACAGATTTATGAAATGACCAGGAAAAACAAAAATTATGCTGTAGAAGAAATTCCCATTACGGTCACATGAATAAAGCCTGCTTTCTAGACATGACATGCACTACCGGAAATTTCAGGAAAGAAATCACCATCAGCTCCCTCTGACAGTCTGCAGTAATTACACTTAATGTGATAAATGAGGAGAGGGGATTGATAAAAACACCTACAAGCTGTAGGTTGTACAGTCTTTTCTTCTTCCACTAGGCAACCTGTGTGGTTATGTTTGAACTCAGCTGAACTTTAGCTCTTGGAAATTTTAGAATCATCCTCATGGCTAAATCAGGCCCGTTCATGCACCCAGCCACACAGTTACTGTTCCCTTTGAAATTTAGCATGTTTCTATTCAGCCAAACAAAGGGCTAGTTTGAATTTCATTAAACTTAGTATTATTTTCAACAAGACTTGCTTATTTAATCAACAGTAAAAAGACCTTTTTTAAAAAGAACCACATGTGAAAAAAAAAATTAAACAAGCTAGCTTTGAGAGATGGAAAATGAGAATGGTAATAATTAAATAACCACAGCAGTCCCATAAAGTCCCAGCAGTCACGCTTACCTTGATACCGAAGGTGAAGACTGTCATGATTATTTTAAATATGAGTGCTAAGCACAACTGCCATATAGCTGAATAGACTCCAGTGCCTGCTGGACGGTCAGGAATATCATCTACTATTTTGCTTGCATTCATATCATTTCTGTAGTCACAGAGGGAGGAGGATTCTAACGGCCCACAGTCTGTGAAGAGCTCTTTAATAAGCTCACTGGTGTTCAGCCTTGTATACGGATTAGGAAATGCAATGACAGCTGTTATTGCTGCAACAATAATAACCTCCAGGACAGGATACTTCCCAAATTTGGTAGATTTGCGTCGCCGACACCATGCGATGTTTGCTCGGATGAAAAACGCTCCCCAGAGCCCACCAAATACTCCCAGAAGAATGAAAGGAAGCAGTTCAAACAGGTACCAAGGAGTGTGATATTCCACGTAAAAAAGAACTAGGCGGCTATTACCAAAAGGATTGATGGACCTTAAAACAAATGCAGCTACTAAAGCAGCAAAAAACGATCTCCATAAAGTTTTCAATGGGAAATAGTAGCTGACCTGCAAAAAGCAATACATGAGAATTATTAGTGATTCCGTTAAAAATACTGGACAGACCATTTTATGCACGTGTTACAGCGCTCCTGCTCACATGGTATATGCTAAAAAAACAATACTCTTAAACTATCAGTGTTATTCCTGTCACTCAGAGCACTGGCACTCCAGCACACTGTACGTTTTTAAAATGCCCTACAACAATTCATACTTACAGCAGTTCTAAAGTCAACACTAAAGCAGTATGGAAACCACTGCTGGCTTAAGACTGTTAGGAAATAATGCATAGCCAGTTCTGGTTAAAAGCTTCTCTGTTTGTGAGTATCTCTTCCTAGCACTGCTAAGAGCCAGACTGTGGACCAGCTGCTCTCTCACATTTCCTGCTAATACTGTTTCATCTCCAGTCAACCCACACTGAAAGGTTTCTGGCAGATGTGTTATTTTTATGAAGTATGATTAAAACATTAAAAAAAAATTCCTCAAAATGGAACAGGCAATTTCATACTTAAGCCCCACACAGCCTGAGCTGAATTTCAAGAGAGTTTTCTTCAGAGCTGTTTTTTATTTTTTTTTTTTCAGCGACAAAGGGATCCTCAAAATCCCCTAATGATATCAGAGGAAAATTAGGCAAAATTATACATTAAAGAGCATTTTTCTTCCTTTTTTCAATTCAGAGATTTTTAGTTTTCTCTTAAAATGCTAATTATCTAACTAATTCTTATGTATTTTGAAAACAACTAATGAAAACTAATTTAATACAAAACATTTATTGGGAGAAGAGCGTTTGGTTGCCTTGGAGGTCATTTTTATAGCCTATCTGCCTTTTCAATAATTAACATATTCAGCTGCATTTAGTATCTGAAACTTTAAGAAAAGTAACGTTTAAAACTTGCTTCACAAAACTGTCACACAGATTTCTAAAGCCTCTTTCAAAATGAAAAAAAAGCCCTTTTTTTTTTTTCAGATTACACTCCTAGGATTAAAAACCGCTGTATCTCTACGTGTACATAAACTGCAATTATTAACTGACTCAGGCCTTCTCCAGAAAAATCTAGCTGTGAACAGAGCAAAGCTGACATTCATCCAAAGAAAAGAAAAAATATCTTCAGGAGTTTGCTGGTAACAAGACTCCTGGCTTTGAAACGTGGGTCCAAAAATAATTGCCTTCTCAGAAGAGACTCCGTTAACTCAAAGGAGTCTGAGATTATTCATGCTAGAAAAGATTTTTTAAAAATACCTATCTTTCAGTGCCACCTGTTGACATACCTCCTCCAGACTGAAAAGGACTCCGCCAATGGGGGCACCAAAGGCTACAGATACTCCTGCTGCTGAGGCCGCTGACAACACCTGGAAAAGAACAAAGGTGAGGGGTGTTCTGTAGTCTGTGATATGCTTTAAACACGAAGAACAGAGTCTCATTACAGTTATCAGTTCCTTTCATGTTTCTGTCAAGGACACACAGACTTGCTAACAGAAAAGCATCAGGTGTATCAGAATGTTCACAAGATGCAGCCACAGGAGCCACTGACCAGGTAATAGCCATGACGAAGCCAAGGATGCTGTTCAAAGCCTCCCCAGCAAAGCACCTCAAGGAGTGTAAGCTTCAGTGTGAAAGTGCTGATATCTCATTTTCAAGAAATTGTAGTCAGCTTTCTCTGTGCTAGCGCAGGCAGCTCCACTGTGTCCTCAGTCAGGCAAGCGTGGCAGAAGACCAGCTTGGCTGAACAGGGAACTCCTTGTGGAGCTCAAGAGGAAGAAGAATGAAGTATGAAAAGTGCCTCCACACCAATGCACGCAGCATGGGCAACAAACAGCAGGGGCTGGAAGCCACCATGCTGCTAGAAAGCTACAACCTGGTTGCCACTACAGAAACTTGGTGGGATGAATCCCATGACTGGGATCCCTCTTCAGAAGGGACAGGTGAGGAAGAAGGAGCAGAGGTGTTGCCCTCTATGTCAAGAAATGGATAGAGTGTGAAGTGTCCCTAAAGAACAGCTGTGAGCAGGTCAAAAGCTTATGGGTAAGAATTAGAGACTGAAGTAACAAAGGGAACCTTGTGGTTGGTGTCTACTACAGGCCACCTGATTAAGGGGAGCCTATTGACAAAGCCTTCTTACTCCAGCTGCAGGAGGCTTTGTGCTCACAGGCTCTCATCCTGCTAAGGGACTTCAACCACCCTGACATTTGCTGGAAAAGTAGCACAGAGAACTGTAGGCAATCTGGGAGACTTCTGAAATGCATTGACGATAACTTCTTAAGGCAGGTAATAGACAGCCCTACCAGAGGGGATGCAATACTGGACCTGATGGTCACCCAAGGAAGTAAGCTAATTGTTGACATCAAGATTGGAGGCAGCCTGGGCTGCAGTGAACATGCACTGGTCATCACAGTCCTGAGGGATATGGGTCAGGCAAGGAGTAGAGTCAGGACCCTGAATTTTAGGAAAGCAAAATTCAAGCTCTTCAAGGAGTTAGTCAATAAGACCCCTTGGGACACAGCCCTCAGAGACAAAGAAGCAGAACAGAGCTGACGGATCTTTAAGGATGCTTTCCATAGAGCACGAGAGCTCTTGATCCCCACGTGTAAGAAATCAGGCAAGGAAGGCAAGAGACTGGCATGGCTGAGTCGAGAACTGCTGGTCAAACCAAAGGACAAGAAGGAACTGCACAGGCAGTGGAAGCAGGGACAGGTGTCTGGGGAAGGGTATAGGGACACTGCCCAGTCCTGTAGGATGGGGTCAGGAAAGCCAAGGGGCAGCTGGAGCTGAATAGGGCAAGAGATGCAAAGAATAGTAAGAGGGGCTTCTACAGGTATGTCAGCCAGAAAAGGAAGGCCAGAGAAAGCGTACCCCCTCGATGAGCAAGACTGGCAAGCTGATGACAACATACAAAGAGAAGGCTGAGGTACTCAACAATTTTTTTGCCTTTTTGATGGATCACATGGGGACCAGGGGAACAAAGTCCCTCCCACTGGGAGAAATGAGATTCGTGACCATCTGAGGAACCTGATCATACACAAGTCTATGGGACCTGATGAGATACATCCCAGAGTCCTGAGGGAACTGGCTGATGTAGTTGCCAAGCCACTCTCCATGATATTTGAGAAGTCATGTCAGTCAGATGAAGTCCCTGGTGACCAGAAAAAGGGAAACATTGCACCTGTTTTTAAAAAGGGTAGAAAGGAGGATCCTGGGAACTACCAACCTGTCAGCCTCACCTCCGTGACTTGGAAGATCATGGAACAGATCCTCCTAGAAAGTATGCTAAGGCACATGGAGGACAGGGAGGTGATTTGGGACAGCTAGCATGGCTTCACCAAGGGGAAGTCCTGCCTGACCAACCTAGTGGCCTTCTATGATGGAATGATTTCATCAGTGGACAAGGGCAGAGCTATGGATGTCATCTATCTGGACTTCTGTAAAGCCTTTGAAACAGTCCTCCACAACAACCGTCTCTCTAAATTTGCTAGGCACAGATTTGATGGGTGGACTGTTCAGTGGGTGAGGAATTGGTTGGATGGTCACATCCAGAGGGTAGAGGTTAATGGCTCAATGTCCAGATGGAGATTGGTGAGAGGTGGCATCCCTCAGGGGTCTCTACTGGGACCAGTGCTGTTTAATATCTTCATCAATGACATCAATGACATAGATCTCCCCTCCATGGGGAGGACCCCATGCTAGAGCAGGTAGATGTGCCCTGAAGAGTGGGCCTGCAGAGAGCCCACGCCAGAGCAGGCTCCTGACAGAAGCCATGGTCTGTGGAGAGGGGCCCATGCAGGAATAGGTTTTCTAGCAGGAACTGAAGCCTGTGGAGGATCCAGGCTGGGGCAGTCTGTTTCTACAGGACTCCACCATATGGAAAGGACCCATGCTGAAAGAGTTTGTGAAGCGCTGTCTCTCATGGGTGAGACCCCACTCTGAAGCAGGGGAAAAGCATGAGGAGGAAGGAGCAGCAGAGACCAAGCGTTACAAATTGATTGCAGCCCCCTTTCCCCATCCCCCTGTGCTGCTTTGGGATGGAAGAATCAGGAGTGAATTTGAGCCTGGGAAGAAGGGAGAGTGGGGGATGACATAGTTTTGGTTCCTTTTTTTTTTTCTTTTTTTTTCTTCTTATTTCTTACTATCCTACTCTGTTATTAATTGCCAATAAAGTAATCCTCCTCAAGGCCAGTCTGTTTTGCCTGTGATGGTGATTGGTGGGTGATCTCCCTGTCCTCAACCTATGAGCTTTTCATCTCATTTTCTCTTGCTGTCTTGCTAAGGAGGAGGGGTGAGAGAGCAGCTTGGTGGGCATCAAGGCTAACCCACCACACTCTCACTAACAACAACAAACTGAAACAGAGCAGAAACACTGTTGTCACCAACCCTCTCCCAGGAATACTTGTTCATGGGTTCAAAAGTCCTCTGCTGTCCTCCCAGCTGAAGACACTCATCAATTACCAACATGCAGAGCCAAAACCAGGAAGAATTTAAGTAAAATCAAATGGTCTCTGAGGTGGGGGAAATGCAAACTTAGTCTGACATGGAAACAATTTACCTTGAAAAATGCTAGGGATAATACAATGTTTTTAACACAGTAAGTAACTATTAATAATCCAAGCCTAACCCCTGTCTGTCATCTTCTAAATAAATCAGTATAAATGCAAGGATAGTCAACACCTTCTAGAAATGCTTTTACAAGAACTTACCTCTCTTTTTTTAGCTTCATTTGTGCTGTACTTTGGAAAGAGGTAGGAAAAAATATTCCCACAGCAGCAGGCAACATGTACCAAGGGACCCTCTTTTCCTAAACTCAAACCTGACGCGACAGCCAAGACTAAAGTAATTGTTTTTATCATCAAAGTCCACTTCCCCAAGTAACCTCTGATGATGAAGCCACTCAAGATAGTTTTTATCTGGAAGAAATAAAAACCAGTATCTGTTATTGTATTCTGCTTTCTTCAGAAAATAATTAATTTACCATTTTAGCTGCATAGCTTCAAAACCAGCCTTTTCACATGACTAACTTTATCACACTTTAAAACGTGTTGTTCAGATTGCTACACTGAGACCATTTGGTCACCAGAGACTTTCCATTTGTAACTTACTCTAACATACTGGACAATAACCCACAATGACATTATCAATTACATTTAGTAGAAAATTAATCTGCAGTAGCTTCTAAGACTGCAGCATTCATTGGTTTATGATGTAAATCATCAAGTGCAAGTCATAAAAGTCCAGAAGGAAAAATAAACCTGCAAAAACCCTACTCAAGGTCACCTATTGTAGCAATAGCACATTTGCACCAATTTTACCCCTCTATGTTTTCTCCTTACGTTTTACCATCTCTACATAAAAATTTCACAGAAGATTCCTTGACATAAATATGTACAAGATCAGTCTTTTTCCACTAGAAAAGATGTGCTACTTACCAAAGTATTACTTTGGCCAACAGTGTCATATTATTAGCCTGGAAACTATGCCCATATGCAGGAAATAATACAGTTATCACAGGCAAGGACAACATGTCTATAAAGAGGATGTACATAGACAGTGGGCAGCTGTGTCTAGAAAGTAAAGGTTAGCTAAATTTGGAAACCAATTTAGGATGAAATCTCTTCTGGAATGACGTCACAGAACTACTCCAGGCTTATTCAGAGGCAGGAGTTGTCCTTCAACTGCTACAATACACACACAAAGAAAATATTTACAGAAGGACTGGAGAAGTGAGAGTGACCAGACTTTGACTTTGGGTTTTTCCCTCCCGTTCTGTGTAGAGTAGCAGACAGCAATTGTAAAAACAGATTTTGAGCATATTATACATTTTATTTTGTGACTGCCTGATGGTTTGCTCTAGTCAAAGCGATTAAAGTCAGTGCAACAAAAGATCAATTGCTGTATCAAAGGACCTGTATTCTGTCAATGAACCACTGCTCTCCTATCACCGAAGGGAGGGTGGTGATTGGGGTAAGTTTGGAAATCACCCTTCAGAATTAAGCTAAATACATCCTCAAAAAGTAGTTCGACCAGAAGCACATAGCAAAATCTACACATTCAAGAGATTCTCTGAAACTGGGGGCATTTCTCTCAGCAACAATTAGCACAATTACATTATTTCAATTTGAATACTTGTATTAATTTATTTCAGCAAAGTCACAGGTCACTCCCTCTTGCCTTCCCCCTGACCCTGTAAGGCAGCAGAATTTTCACATTAATATGAAGCATTTATAATGTATTTATTAGATAGACCTCACCTCAGGTATCCCCGAACCACAGGCATAAGGAGCAAATACCTTCACCAGAGAAACTGCTAAGAAGGCAAAGCTCAAAGCCCAGAAAATGTACATTATGTAGTTCATTATGTATGAACCTGGACCCTAAAACCAAAAGAAAGTATGTCAGAATATAAATTTGATGTAGGAGCAAAATCACTACTTAAAGTAACTCTTAAGTTATTGGAGAACACCACAATTTTCATTTTTAGTTTTTTACGTATAGCTGTGATCAAGAATAGAAATTTTTGTGTTATTAACATTTCTATACTCTCATAACTTCCTTACACCCACAAGACTCCAAGCCCCCTTGCAGTGCATGAAATGCACATTTATCACAGTATAACCTGTTCATCAATTCAAAGGCTGAAAAAAGGAGCAGACACTATAACCTATATCCGTGTTTAGCACCTTAACCTTAAGACCATTATTTTATTTGCTTGTTCAGTCAAGCTGTGGAGCAAGACCATCAAAGAATGTGTACATACTTACTTCTGCTTGCCCAATTATTAGCTCTGCCCATGTTTTCCACTGGGGGCATTTATCTCTCTCTTCAAATGTGGTCTCATTTGAACCCCAACAACACTGTTCGTGGTTAAACCACAAAGCACTAAGGCAAATGCCTTCCTTCAAGTCAGTCATCCAGTCAGCAGCAATGTCAATTAATCCTGCCAACGCTCCTGTTGCAGAAACAGTTTTGTATTAATATTCTGGTAAATGGGAATAATACACACAGCTAAAATGAAGAAATATGCTGGTATTAACTGATGTAAATCAAAATTACAGAAAACCTAAAGAAACAGACATTTAAAATACTACTGTTTTCCAGGAATATACCCTATTTTCAATACGGTAAGATCAGTATTTGCTGAAGAATCTAGTACCTTGTATATTCCAAGTTAAATGTATCCTTTTTTTCTTTATTTCTTTTTTTTTTTCCTATGCCACATTTCACCAACAGTCCACTGAAACTAAGGAGCTAAGAGTCAAAAGAGGACTGAGACATTTTTGTGATGAAGACAATAGACCTTCTGACAAAACTACCTTGCCATGCCTCAGAGAACTCATGAACTATTCTACTAGGTTTTGTACAGAACAGCATATTTGGAGAAAATAATTCTTACCTTGCCAACAACGGTTTTAGAACAACAAATAAAACACCAAATAAACCCTGATGACATTCCTATGATCCCTATACAAAATTACTTAATTCTGTAACACGGTGAGCATGTAAAATTCCTACTGCAGGTAACAAACATTATAGACACAACGCAGTTCACAAACTGAAAGCTTAAGAGTGACATTGTGCTTTAACTACATGCAGAAAAATTGCTGAAAAGTCATCAAAAATAGGCATTACTTAGGAAATTTAAAGGATTTTTTTAAAAAATAAGTCCCCTTATTTTACAAAAGCAAAATGTTCTCATGGTAGCAGTATACTGAAAAACTATTTCTAAAGTCAGTATTTTTCTGAATATGTACAACTGTTAATTAGTTATAATCTACTATTTTTAAGCTATTACTCACTACTAGAGATAGCCATCTAGAGACAGCCACAATTTACTTGGTAGTAGAGAATTTCCTGATTTATTGATTTGTATGTATTAATCTTGACAGACCCTCAGTTTGAGATCCTAAGCCAATCAAAGCCAAAGGCAGTATTTCAGTAGAACAAAGTTTCAAACAGATTAATTTAAATACATAGATACAACCAAGGCTGAAAACAAGGTTGTACCATGTAAGATTCACTAGACACATACAACAGAAAGCAATTGAAACTGAAAAACTCAGGAATGTTCATGGCCAGAATTTGCTCAGTTTGTTGCTCAGAAACACAGTAAAGCAATTTTAATAGACATAGTTTGGGGGTGGAAACACAACACTGCATATTCCCAGCCCAGTTATCACAAGCAATTTCCAGTAATTATACACTCCCAATTTGTACATTCAGATGTATAAACACATGCTACAAACTTTGCATATATATTAATTTATATGTGATTTGTGAAAGTGATTATGTATATATCTAAGTATAAATTATACAGTTACCATGCCCTTTTAACAGGCACACTCATACTCTGCAACTGATCCATTTTTCCTAGCACTTAACCCAATATCTCCATTTGAAATACTTTTTTGGAAAAACTGGGCACAAAGTTCATTCGTGCCCCCACTTCTGCCCATTTTGGTCACTCCAAACTATGCCGATAGAAAACAGCACTGCATAATAGTGGAGCTGCAGACTATCAGATGACTTTAGCTGTAAAACGCATCCTAAAACACATTAAAGATCAAGTTGAAGTGGAGGCAAACGAACTCCACCTGTTAAAGCTAATATTTTCTGTTTAACAACCTCTAGAAAGGTATGACATAAACGTATTGCTAGACTTTGCTCATGTATAAACACATGCCTTACAAGGAAGTGTGTTTATCAAAACTCTGCATACATCAGAGCTACTTTTTGGTCCATATGACATAAGCTAACGGGTCCAGTAAAGTTCCTAGCAAAAAACCCACAACAGTCAAACCAAAACAACCAAAAAACCAAAACCAAATCCATAGCAGAAAAACTATGTAGTAAAATCAATTACTAAGCTTTCACAAATTCTATATGAAAAAAGCAAAATTTAACAGAAAGGGAGAAGACCAATCTGAATCACAAGATTAAAGAACACTGATAGTTTAGTAGGTGGAAGTTCAATAACTCTGAGAAATCCTCAGTAAATTCAGTAAGGATTTTGTTTCCCATTTGATTAGTAAACCCCTCAAAATGCTAAAGCCTGTAAATCAAGACAGTCAATCTCTTCCTTCCCACATGGAATTATGGCAGTAGTCTGAACCAGCTCTTATCCAGGTTGATGGGTAACACACAAAAGAAAAGCACAGTAACTATACTTGCTGACAAATCTAAGAAAGAAATCCTCTGTTTTTTTATTTACCTGATGCCAAACCAGTTAGTGTGACTACCAGCCATCCTGACCAGGCATCGTACAAACTTTTTGTCATCTCCCATGCTGACTCTTTCTTCTTGCTGTTAATCTGCAAAGACAAACTGTTACCTATACTTGTACGTGTTTCTGTAATATGAATAGGAGAAAAAAAATCTAAGTATGACATACAAACTGCATGATGCAAGCTGCAGGCAAATATATCCTCTCTTTAAACTACAAACATTCTCCTTGTATTTAGTGCTTTACACAGATAAATCAGCTTGGTTATTTAGGCATCAAACAACAGACAGAGGAAAGTAAATTTGCTTATCTTAAAGAACTAAACCACAGGAAATGCATTATTAGGATAAACGAATACTTTCCACAATACACATGTAAAACACGTAATTGTAAAATTGTTTCTCTCCTAAATCTTAAGTTATTTCTGTTGAACCTCAAATAAACTGTTAGTGTACTACTAAAAAGCTATTCCATACAATTCAAATTCCTAAACTTCTATTTCAAATAGAAACATCTTTCTTTTTGCTTTAGACTAAAAACCACACAAAAATAAAACAAACTAAATAACTACCCTATAATACTCCTAGACAACTATCACTAATGACACCTAGTTATTGCACTAAAAAAAATTGTAATTCTTATTTTAGCCTTATTTACTTTGTGCACTTAGATGAAAGTTGTGTATAACTTGATTATTAAATCTTCTTTATGTAATTGGATACTATTCTTACGATTTTTTTCATATTGTAAAAGGAGGGAGAAAGCACGTGCAACAAACAGCCAAAAATCCCCAACCAACCAACTCCAAACCAAGAAAGCAAAATAGTAGACAAGGAAATCTAGGAAAAAATAATCATCCCTAAAGCAAATAAATATATTTGATAGTTTCCTCTACACCTTTGATTACATGGCCAGATAGTCTCCTAACATTCAGAGCATATTTATAAATTTTACAGTAGTTCTGAGACTATAAACTCTGAACTGCCTTGTCTGACTTTTCAAGTCTCAGACATTCAAATGGGTAACAACCATAAGACTTCACCCTAGATAACCTATTCCCAGGTGTGATCTGCCTTGCCAAGATGTGTGGTCAGGCTCAGCATTCTGTCCAACAGCATATCCACTAGACACTAACCTACACATCTCCTGTGTAAAGATGGCACTGTATTAATTACTGCTTACAAATCAAATTATTAAATAAAGTATTACATGGGAAACACTTTCTTACTTTTCATTAAAAGCACACAACTAAGGTACGTGTTCTCAGATCCACTGTCCAAGGATCTCTTTTCCTTAAAAAACCACTAGATAGTGCAATTGTGGATGTTTAGATTTTTAAACTAGTGTAAGACTTTTTTTTTTTAACCATGTCAATCAGCAAATACACCCTACATTTGTTTCTAGAATGGTGTTTCCAAAGGAAGCAGAATAATGCTACAGTGTCGTATGTGAAGGAACCTCTCCCCTGACCCCCCCATACAATTACAATTAATTTTTAACTATGCATTTTGATGATTAGGAGAAATCACATGTCCAAATCTGTTCTGTTTTTAAGGTTAATTAACATAAGCATCACAAAAGTTTTGCAGTAGGGCTCTAAATGGAATATTTCCTCCTAAAATTCTATTAAATAAGTCTATTACATGAATGACAGTATCTAGCATGTTACTAATACAACTTCAGACTATTTCATGAAAGAACTTGTTGCAGAGCACTGATAAAGATGAATGACCTCAACTCTCAAGATCAATGAAACAGTGCTTTTTTAAACAGCATTCAAGCAGTTCTAGTTGATGTAACTACTTACAAATTTATAAAGTATGCACATATTGCACGTGTTACTAGATCAGACCTTAATTCCAACATGCAACAAAAAGTATTTTCCGAGTATTGTTATTTATCTCAAGTACCCGTCTATGCCTTTCTCTGTCTTTGCACTTCTCTCGAACCCAGTCTATGGTATGGAAGTCATCGTATGTTCCTACTCCAGGAATTGGTTCATCCAGAAGATCCAGTAAATGTGTTGAACTGTTGATACTTCCTCCATTTGTCATTGTATAATGAGTTCCTGTGGCAAAGAAAGGAATTCATTAATTCTGCAATAAACGAGGTATTCTAATGTTCATAACAGTACAGCATGCAAAATCCTAAACAACTAGGACACTTCCTATAATATGCATATGTCACTTCACTTAGGTCTCTCAGTGTTGCATGTCACTATTTTTTTCTGTCACTCGTCTGTAAGTTAAATTTGCACGGTAGTGACTTTGCATTTCCATTGGTTAAATGTGAATGTACTAGGCAAACTGCTGTTCTGTTGTGTGTGCAGCCTCCAGAGAAACTTCCATAGAACAAAGGGGAATAAATGAGCAGCTTCAACACACATTTAACTTGAAGTTTATTTCAGTTTATGAACTGCCAGAGGAAAATATGACTGTAAGAAAACAAAACCAGATGATTAAAGTTCACAGCACTTCCATAAGTTGCCAGTTATTTTTAAATATACATACTATTAATTACCAAACTTTCCAACACTTCCAAACCAAACCTAAAATACATTATCGACAGATTATCAGTGCAGCAACAAATAGAAAGCCAAGCACTCTTTTTTTTTAATGTATGTATTTATTTCAGGTAACTCACAGAACAGCTCTCAGTCGTGAAAAGTTGGAGATACTGTATAAAGAAAGTGTTTTCTACTAATTTGTCATCACTAGCTAGCTCCTTCACAAGCAGCTTGCACAGCAACATCCCCAACAGCATTTCTTTTAGTGATCAGAATAAGAAAAGCAAGAGGAGTACCAAGAATTTTTCCCTCTTCACAAGTGATCAAGAAAGCTTTATTTTTTAAGCTTTCAAATGTCATCAATTATGTAATATCTTGGGGTTTTTTTGAGTTCCTGTGATATATTTACAGGCCCCAAGTATAATTTTCTGCTGGATGGCTGCTGAAATACAGCATGGCCACGATTTGCCCACCCAACACAAACTGCTTCTGCAACAGTAATTGCCATAAAGGGAATGTTTATATTGAGGTTAATATAGACAATGATTTAAAGAGTGATTACTGTTGCTTGTTTGACTAAGAGAAAAATAATTTGGCCAACAGCATATGGTATACCACAATAATCACTATTCTTAAAGGTGTGGGCCCAAGTAGGCCAAAACTTCTATCAGTTCCGACAGGCACTAGAACACATTTCACTAGA
Organism: Eurystomus gularis; assembly: GCA_013400335.1. Lineage (NCBI taxonomy): Eukaryota > Metazoa > Chordata > Aves > Coraciiformes > Coraciidae > Eurystomus > Eurystomus gularis. Next base: position 77,902 of record VZZY01010604.1, read on the forward strand.
CTGATGCTGGGATGGTTAGGCAGGTGTTGGGGGGAGTTGAGCTGGGTCTTCTTGTTTGCTTTTTTGAGGATTTTTAATTGCAGGCTCAGCTTCTTGGTGTTGTCAGCAGAACTGTCCAACTTACTTAAAAAAAAAGAAGTCTTCAAAGGGCCTACCTTTAAACTTCCAAATGCTACAAATGCTGAGCTCACCTGCCCCACCAGCAACTGACAATTAGATTTATACATGGGTAAAATGTGCCTTTTCCCTTTAAATCTGTGAAGTCTGAGATCTAGCAGAAGCAGCGTGACACCTGGCATTATACCCAGACCCAAAGGTGTGCCTCAGCCATCCACTGCTTTAGAAGTCTTGCCTATGCCTGCTATAAATTTGCAAAAAGATTAATTTTTTTAATAATCTTAAAGTAAAAGAAGAGAACGCAAATGCAGGAGACAACTCCTCAACAATGCCAATCCCGTTCTCTTGTGCTAGCCTGGCTGCCATCTTTCTCATTACCATTTTTTTTCCCCAGACTATGCCATATGAAATTGTCCCTCACCTATTCACCACAGCAAAGTCCTGTAAATCTCCTCCCAAAGCTGCTGCTAGTGTCTCCTAAGGCAGAAGTAAAGAAGCATTACCCATGCTTCCATTAATGAAAGGCTAACAACAACAAATTAAACCAGATTTGCTAATAGAGGTGATTGTTAAAACCTTGCTCTAGGACAAGACATTCAATTCTCTCGTATTGCCAATCTTGCAACTGGAAAGGAAGCCTAAGATACACGTCTGGTTAGCTGAACAGGCAAGCCCATCTTGTGGAAGAGACGGTAACAAAATTCACGCTGTAATTATTAGTTTGACTCTAAAAATTAAAAGAATAACAACAATACATTAATGTAAAAATAGCATTTTAATAATCTCCTTCACAAAGCAAGGGGACATAAATTAAATTCAGCCACAGTTTAATTATTAATCTTCTACAAAGTTACAATGTGATCAAGCAGTTTCCTAAATGTATGTGATCATGGTAGGACAAAGGCTTGCCTTTGCCCCAGGGGAGCTGGTTTTACGCCCTGCTTTATCTGAAGCAGTATCAAGCTCTAAGGAGCATGCAATCCTATGCCACACAAGGCAAAGGAGAGTGGAGAGCTATGAATATACCACAACAGATGATTTTATGCATATCACAAGGTGCTGAATTGGAACTCTCTCTGGGGAAACCATCAGAGATGGCAACATACTCGTTACACCAGACCCCAAACAGAACTTGGAGTAGACTACAAAGAATGGTCATCTCCTGGATACAATAAAAATCCCACCGAAACTGTGTCAGGTTCCTACTTTTCCAGCATTTGCTGGCACACCAAATACTGGAATATAAACTATTATTGTATGATGGGGAGGAGACACAGAACAAGCTGTGAAGCTGTAGAGGTGGTTTTGTTAAATACAGAGCTGCCATGAATGCCTGATGCAGCTAAACTGCTATAATCTTGTACCAAGTGAGAAACAAGAAGCAGGGATAACCTGCATTAGTGTGTAGTAAGAGTCTGCCCTATAGAGGACCACGAAGAGGACAACCGTAGGAGATCTGGTGCTCTGTATCTAAGATACGTAAGTCTGACAGCAGTGGGAGAGTACATTCTCCAGCTAGTGTTATGATCCATGTAGCATATAACTAGTTTAAAGGAGAACTTAGAGAAATGAACCTTTACCAATACTCAACACTTTTCCCAAAATTCCACTTCCCTTTCTGTCCTGGTTTGAATTAGAACCAAACCAATTCTGTTCAGTGATTTTACTTTTCATCTGGGTCTCTGCTAACTAACTGCACTTTCTGATACTAGCAGCATGTTTTCACACTGTCCACTTCCAGCAGTGATAACACCTGATGTTTAGAGTTAGTACCAAGGATTGGTGTGCAGACCAAGGTCACTGCTAACTCTTGTGTACCACATCAGGGGATGCAGAAAGAGAAAGGCCTCACCTGTGGGGAGGTGGTCACGAGGGTCTCAACAGGGGACCTTCTTGCCTTCTGGACCCTTGCCTTCATTTTGGCCTTCTTTCTTCCTCGCCCTGCCTTTGATCCCAGTTCATGTGTTTCTGAACCCAGCTCCTGAACCTGGTTCCCATGTGCTGCTGAGCCCAGTCTAGGACTTTGCCAGTGCCTGCACAGCCTCAGTGGTGACAGTGACATAACTGCCATCAGGGAGAGGCTGGGTTCGATACTGGTTTTGTATATATTGTACATATCCCATTTTATTATCATTATCTTCATTACAGCTGTTTTCTAATCAAGAAGCTTCTCTCTCATTACCCCCCTCTCCCATTTAGGAGGGGAGGGGGCCAACAGCAATCTGTAAGTCTCTCTCCCTTATCCTCTTTCTCTTCCTCTATTTGGGGAGGGGGTGGAGGGGGGAGGAGGGGTTAACAGAGAGCTTCTGTTGTAGGTCTAGTGGACTGACCCTAAACCTCCACACTTTCTTCCCTTCCTTCACAGAAACATGCTCCTTTCAGCTATGACAATAACGATTCTCATCAGCATAAATCAAGCAAATTCTCACCATTTATTGTCAGTTTCATCAGTGTTATTAAATTTATTTTCAACTCAATGGATTTTGTTGTTCAAATCCTTACCATAACATTGATTTTTCATCATAACATTCTAACCTTCAAACAGGAAATCATCATTACTGTGATAAATGGTAGCACTTAGCAAATGTAGCCTGGACATTCCCAATGCTTAGAAATTATTTTCCCTTCCTTCCTCCCCATTATCCCCAGCCCTCAAGTTTCAAGACTCTTTCTCAGGCCACAACTCAATGCAAGTGCTTTTCAGCAAAACAGAAGAAGCCTTAGTCTTAAAAACCACAAGAAGCACTTAGCACACAAGGTACATAAGCACAGCCTCTAGTTACGATAAGAGAACACCTCCATTTTCCGTATGTACACACCTGAGCCATTCTGCAGCTGTAAAGAAAGTAAAGCCTTCTTCTTCTTATGTATGAGTTTGCTTAAGACTTTATTAGACTGAGAAGCAGATGGTAAAAGAGGCAGGCAGAACTTTTACTATTAGTTACTCTGAACTAACCCATGTTACTACAGGGAGGCAAATAGTAATATACTGATCCTCTTAGAGGCTGAATACAACTCTCAGGAATCCTTACAAAGCAAATTCAACACAATCCTTCTTTGCAAAACTAAAGTAGTGACCTCCCTTTATTAGCACACTCTTCTCCAACAGCATATTTAACAATAATCCTATATTCTCAACCCATAACTAGAGTGGCTGCGATCACAGACTGCATGGCTTGCAGACAGTAAGCTTCCAGACAATAAAAGCAATATGTTTCTTCAGAGAAAAGAGATTGTCCCTTTTAGCTGCTTCAGTCACTGTAGGTCTTTCCTGAACCACCTTTGAGGAAGGCAGCTGACTTTTGTTATCCTTCCATGCGTGTAATTCCAAGCCTTCAGCACAATCCTTCCCCAGCAATCAGCTCTGGTAGTGCTGGAGAACTGCTTCAAGTGAAGCTGTTAAAATAAAAAAAGCCAAACCAACATAACAAAAAAAACTAATAAAGTACATTGCTTGTAAAAAAGAAAGAAAAAACCCCAAACTGTAATAAGCTCTAAGGTTAACAGTAAAACTTGGTACTTTGGGACACCTGCTCAGAAAGAATTACAGCAAAAAAAGAAATGCTACATGGACAAAACTGGAATAAGAGAAGTAGATTTCAACACCATAAAAAAGCTCTCAATTCCGAAGAAGCAGGAGTTTTGTTTATTTGTCTTTTAAATGGTAATGAAAAAAATTAAATCCAAAAATCACTTGAGAGGACACTATGCCTGACAGAAAAAGCAGTCCTTACCATATTGCCCTCCTTCATTTCCCTCTGAATATGAAGTTATATTGAATGACCATTACCTCCCAATGCTGATTCAACCTCCTGCTTTGCTTTGCTAGTCCCTCCTGACATAAACCAGGAACAAAGAAATTACAGAACTAATATTCTGCCATACTCACACAAGTTGTTTTATACATTACAGATTCCTCCTTGCCTTAAGTCCCTCCTGAGGCAAAGAATCTCTCTTCTTTCATATTCTATATATGGGCCTAATACAAGCAGTCTTCAGTCTTGATTGATGTTGAAACTACGATAAAATGTGACAGAAAGCTGATTTATGTAGATTACACACAGCATTTTTCAGGTGCCACGCACAGCATTTTCAAAGGCTGCCTCACCTCCTCTAGTAGTGATCCCTTATCCTTTTGCAACTCAGTGGATTTCTTTCACATTTGAAAGCAGCTCTGGGCAATGTGCAGCTGACAGAAGTCATGGTATTTTAAAGAAAAATACCTGTTAAGTTTTTAGCTAATTCATTTTTTAAAAAAAATATAATGTGAGCAAGGACTAATATCTTTAAAATACAAACAGATCGTTACTGACTATTTATTATGGTAGTTAAAAAAATCTTCACAATAAAAGGCAGTAAACCACTAACAGATCAAAACCTGAGTTGCTAACAATCATACACTGCTGCATTTTTTTCACTTCACAGATCTCTTCGAACAAGTCCCTGTGAAGGAACCCAGTAGATTATAAAGTTCTTCAGGGTCCTGCTATCCTGTCCCTGGTATGGAGAAATGAACAGCCAGTGGTGTTCTTTCTTCCAGGGAGGCAGTGGGTTCCAGGTTCCACAGTTTATTAATCGAAAATCCCACTGAGAGCGGACTTAAAACACACTGAGGTAAAGAAATGAGGGTGCTAGTACTTCACAGTTACCTAAATAGAGTTTCACACCAGAAAGGGGTTTTGCAACATACTTGATGCTCCTGATTCCTGCACAACAATCCTTCCTGACTTTCCTTATGTGCAGCATTCCTTCTTTTCTCCTAAGAATAATGGGAAAAGAAACATCAAGATTTAAGGTAAACGCTGCATCCTGGATAACCAAATGGTGCACAACAGATTTTTATGTGGTTCTCCACCATGTGATTATCTGAACAATTACCCAGTATTACCTAAAGAACAAATCCATACAGCTACAGCCTCCATAGCAAGTAAGGCACAAAACTGAGACATGAAAAGGCTCAAGAGGGTGGCTAGCAGAGTTAACAAGGGACCATAATTTTATGATGAAGTTTAAGACCCCTTCTATATGCTACCCAGCATATGATACACATCTCCTGACTGCACATCACAAAATACACCACTGTCTCTAACCGAGCATGTATCAGCTTACTCCATTTTATGAAATGAGACACATGTCTCAGGACATAATTACATAGCAAGGCTGAGCTGATCTAAGAGACTGCTGCCACCCAAATAGCAGATCTTGCTCCCCCCCTTTCTCCCTCCCATTCTTGGTCACATGCTCTCACTCTCATCCTTGGATCAGTTCCGTCACCCTTGGATCCGACTGCACAGTAAACCAAGTAACTTGCTAATCCAACTAGGCAGACAAAGCTAACAACAACAACAAAAAAAATTGCCTTTATACAGAACCGGAATCAAACTTCTGTTAGACAAGAAACAGAGCAAGAACTGAGAGAAGAGATGGGGAACAACAAGAAAGTTCATTCCCTTCTACAGCAACAAACTGTCAGACTAGTTATAGTGAAATATATAAATGCACCCTTGGGATCTTGTTAGATTTTAATCACGTCTTTCTGCTGGAAACAATTCAAACTTCTATATAAATATTAATATCCAGACACTATACAGGAATACCCATTTCACAGAGCTCAAAACTCCCAAAGGTGACTATATTTAGAAACATTTCAGAGTTGTGAACAACACAATAGATAAACAATGTCAATATCGGAGTCAATGGCAGTGCAATGATAGGACCCAATTTCTCAAAGGTATTTCTCTATCCGCTATGTAATTGTTAACTCCTACATCAACAATACACTAGTTTGCTGCTGCTCACACATCCCTTTTTATAGACAGTGCACAACTACACAGCAATCCTCTCAGCAGCCATCCTTCTGGCTGACAGCAGTGCAATGCCTCTCATTTCTGCTACTCCGAGCAGCATGAAAGCAGGGGGAGGAAAAAAAAAAAGCACTTCTGTGAGTGAAAATGAAGCTAATCAGTTTACATGCAAGGCTGGAATAAGCTCTCCCTGACATGACCATCCAAACCTGCTGAGTGTTAAAATCAGCAGGGGCTGTAGCTTTCCAGAGGCCAGATACTAATCCAAGGCTTTGCTTCACCCATGTGTCCTTGGGTATTAGGTGGCAAGGGGAATGGAGGCGGGGAAGCACTCTGAAGGCAACTGCACACCATAAGGATCACTTACACTCGTAACAAAGATTTGTATACATGAGATACGTGTTAGTGCCTCCGTTTCTTTCTGTCTCTGTATTCAGCCCTCAAAACATGAGGCTTTCAATTAAAAAAACAAAAGACAAGAAACAATTGTCAATTTATTTAAATTTGCCTGTAACCACTCAAGAAGAGTCATTAAGTACTATTGTCTTTTCCTGGCTAGAAGTAATTTTTACATTTCAAAACGAGAAGCATAGCACACCCTGCCAGAGTGCTATCATTCACTACTGCTGATGATTGATTATTTTAAAGTCTTTGTAATCAAGTAATATGTTCCCCTTTGAGTGTAACTGAATTTTCAGCCTGTGTCTTCAGATGGCTCTTCTAAATTGCACCAAAGGATCTAAACATCTAAACAAGCACAAATGGATCTCTGCATTACAATCAAAAGGCATATACAAATAATAACACTATATATGCATGCAAAACTATGTATGTACAAATTGAAAAAAATCAGCTGGAAAAATCTGACAGGTGGAAAATAGGAAGACTCAGAACAAACTTTGAAGAACAGCGAAAAGAAATAAAATGCTTTACCAAACTACTGAGTGATAATCCCCTCCTCTCCATTTCTTCTGACAAAAAAAATAAATAGTGTAGGTTTAAAAATAATCTTTAAAGAAGCAGGAGAAAAACAGTAGCACTTCAGACTTCTGAAGACTTGCCTCCTCTGCAAATGCACAGGTATCTGAGAAGAAGGCAGAGCTGAGGTCAAAGTATTGCTCAGTAAGTATACCATAATTTAAAAAAAAAAAAAAAAAAGAACATAAATAGCTTTGGCTTTTTACTTTAGGTGTAAGAAACACTTGTGTTTCTATGATGCAGCACAAAAAATGGCTTTATTAATACAGATTTCTTTTTGTGCAGGTAGAAGAGAGGCAGAATGGAGTATATTTATTATGTCTATAATGAACAGGGTCTTCAGATATGCAAATGACAAGTTTTGGGGATCCCCACAGTAATAAATTTACAACTTAAAGCTAAACAATGCAGGAAGAAGATGAGAAAAATAAAAGGTATATATGAAGTTAAAGCAAACATTACAAAAGGGAAGCAATCTGTCATTTAACAATGGCCAAGGCAGCAAGAGTCAGAACAACAGAAATTTGGATAATTGGATTTCTAAGCACTGCTTGCTGCTCTACATACGTAAGAGCTACTTACTTATATGTTGTTTTGCAGGACAAAGACAGGATGCAGCAAAAATAATAATTCTGCTAATACGATTATCCCAATCAGGCCGAAGGAGGGCATAATCTTGGTTTGTTCATTAGCGTTCTAATACATCAGATAATAGTACATCTCAAAATTATTTCTGAAACGGATAAATGCATGCCTAACAGAGAACATTATCGGTCACACAGCACATGCATACAGATGACCTGTAACTACCTACAACGAACTGTAATTTTATCTCATGGCACTGTCTGTTAATGACCAAAGTCAAATACGCTAAACTCATAATTGAAAATCCTTGTCCCCTTTTTAACCTGAGAAACTTAAAAGTGCAGCACAAGTTCAGTGCTGTATGCATGGTGAGTTCCTCCAAATAATGCTTCTTCTCAAAGCACTCAATGTCAGACAACTATAATCATCTTGATCATATTTTCTGTCACAAAGCTGTAATTAGTCTAAAAATTAATATTATTACTCTTCCTCTGCTACCAATAAAACTTCAGGGTCAAACTCTAGCTCTGAGCATGTGTACACAACTTTCACACCCATTTACTTCAAAGATCACACTGAGAATTTCAGTCTCTAGTGGCTTTTGATTTATTACTAATTCTTAAACATAAGAGGCCCATAAGCAGAAACACCACCTGAAATACAGAAGCGTAACTTTTACCACTTAGAGGATCTGAACTGGCTCAGTATGTTTCTGACTCAGAAGCTTCCTACGATATTATTAAACATTCTCTGCCCCATAGCTTAAGTTAACAGGTGAAGCTGGGGGGGCAGAAAGGTTTCCCCAATGTTACTGTTAGTATGAAAGTCCAAGCAATAAGAGTTCCACCTACATGCAGTGGTGACTGATGCACAATAAATGAAATTGTGAGTTATTTTGTCCCTCAAAACCAATTAGGTTTACTAAAACTAAGTCATCCGTAAATTTGGTGTGCTCATAATTTTCACATCTCCTGACTACTGACTCAACAGCAGATTATCAGTGGAACAGCATATCATTAATTTTCCTAAGGACCTCTAAAATCTAAAACCTAAGACGTGCTTATGAATAAGTAACAAATAAAAGAGTGTTAGCAACCTTCATGCTCACTGAAGCTCAAATTTTGCTACTTGGTAGCCTGGCCCTGATACACGTACTGCTGCTGCTCAGATTTCAGGTTTTTAAAGAATGTAACACTAATGCTTATTTAGGAAAAAAGCGGGGAAGGCAATGAAAGTGTGTGAGCACGTCTGTGAACGGCTGAAGGACAAGCAAGATACTGATAATCTGGAAATTTCAAAAGGGTTCAGCTAGCAAAAATGATGCAAAAATAAATAAAGGCTAAAGAGTTGAGCAACATCAACAATTTGTTTACACAACATATATTCCAGCATACGGTTTCTATATTAAAAATTCTTATGAAGAAGTGTACATTCTAATTACTTATGATATATGCAATCCTAAATAAGGGCTTTAAAACCCCTTCTCAGTAGTAGTACTTTAAAATCTTTTAGTTACCAGAGAATAGTAGAAGTTAACTGTATTTGTGCAGTTTTATTTCAGTGTATCAGGGATGATAAAGAGGTCTGGAACAATGCATTTAGTGTTACTTAAATTGGCATCTCAAGCCAGAGAAAGTTAAAGTAACTCCTGATAATAAGTACTCAATAATATCTGTATTTTTTTTCAAAGACAAAGATGAGTAATCAACATTAAAAGGTAACTATCATTAATAAAGACATATTTAAAATGTTTTCCTTTGATGTTTCAGACTGTATTTGCACTGAAAAAATTAAAATATCTTCTTAATGCAAAACCATGGGTTGGGCTTTTACTAATAATAATGTATGATAATACTTTATATTTCATCTCATTGAAATACAGTTAGTAAAGGCCGTTAATTAAACCCCAAAGACCCCTAATGATTTAAACAGTCATTTCATCATTGCTGAGGTACAGCCGCTTTGGGTGAGCCACTGCAGTCAATTAGTGCAACAAATGCTTTGATGTTACAAAGCAGTTTTGCATGACGTGAACGTTACTCTGCAGGGCAGAAGAGCTGTCAGTATGTGAATAAGGGAAAAAATTCCACAGGCTTTAACAATTAAGCTTGTTTTCTCCAAATATCTTATTTTCTCTTAGCTTGTTATTACAATGCTCTGAAATCTACATGAGAGGAAGAAAAGTCTTGGTAGTACACTTTTCTAAATTCACAGATAATAAGGAAACGTCAAGAATAGACTTTAAATTTCTGGTTTTCCCTGCTAGCATTTTAAGCCTTATTGTGATAGCTAGATGACAATTACAGATTACTGTGGTATTTTAAATCAGCAAGAAATACCCACAAATTGTAATGAAATCTATGGAACAAACTGGTCTGGAGATTCAATTTTCTTATGAGTCATATGCGCTTCACAAATTAAGATTGTCAAGAGATGATGGTAATACTGTTAAGGTTTTGTTGCTTTTGTTTGGGTTTTTTAAAAATTGTTGGTGGTGGTTGGTTGGTTTTCTTCAAATGTAAACTCGCTACAGCAAACCCAAGAAGCACCAGTAACAATGGTTTTGAAACACAGTATTAGAACATAGGAAGTACAAGTCCTAACAGAATTCAGTGAAACTGCAAATAGTGACAAGTCGCAACTGGGGGTTCTCTTGCTGGCTCCTAGCAGTGTCACCACCATGGGAACAGTGGGTGAACCTCGATTGTTGTCATTAGTATTTGTGAACATTACATTTAATAGCAATACTCCAATGTGCCAGACACCATTTTGCACTGCAAATATCTACTTTCTGTGTTGTAAAATCAACCAAAATCTGGTCATTTCCAGGGACATACAGCTGATCGCATTTCAATGACTAACTATAATTTCCCGAGTTTGAAAGTTTAATATTTGGGCTGTCCTGCAGTTTTCGTCTTTACCTACAAATCTAAACTCACAGAACGGTTGAGGTTGGAAGGGACCTCTGGAGGTCATCTGGTCCAAATGCCCCTGCTCAAAGCAGAGCCACCTACTGCCAGTTTCCCAGGACCATCTCCAGACAGTTTTTTAATATCTCCAAGGAAGGAGATTTCACAACCTCTCTGGGCAACCTGTTGCAGTGCTCAGTCACCCTCACAGTACAAAACTGTTTCCTGATGTTCAGAGGGAACCTCCCATGTTTCAGTTCATGCCCATTGCCTCTGGTTCTGTGCACTACTGAAAAAAAGCCTGGCTTTGTCTTCTTTGCACCTTCCCTTCAGGTATTTATATATGTTGATAAGATCACCAATTCACACCTTAGAAATGTCCTAATAAAATATCATTCTTGATTTCTCAGAAGAGATTCTAAAATCTGACTTAGAGCTATCCAGCGCTTGCTTTATAATAATGATCTGGTCAGAGAAAAGTGTGCTTGTCTTAAAACAAACCACACTGGAACTTGTTGATGTTCTTAACATATGCTGAAAAAACATTCTAAGAATCATAAGACAACAAACAACCTTTTATGTAAACTCCTACAACACTAATAGAAATGAACACTAAAAAAATTGGGACCTAATTTATTTATAGAGGTGAGAGTTTATACGGAAAGGTGAAACAATAAATTAACATGGAGAGAAAAAAATTAACCTTATGTAAATCATTATCTTCAGCCTACCTCCTCTTGAATGCCATCACCAGCAGCCATAAATGTTGACAACTTACTAATTTTAGATTAGCTAATTTAAACAAAACTCAAGCTAGAACTTACCACATTTACTGTTTTTAAACATGAAAGTGCAACCACCAAATCCAACAAGGAAAAAACCTCACATCCTCAGCATTTGAAGGCGTAACTTTAATTTGTTCATACTACAACTTCTCTCAGTACAAACTCAAATCTTTATAAGACGTATTCTGCTCTAGATTTGCAGTAAGAAACAAAAGGCAAGTTCAAAAGAGGATTTTTTTCCCCTCGAACATTGATAACACTGTTTTCTTTTTAAATCTGCTTTCTTGCAAGCAATAGCGTAAAGAACCTATCACAAAGCTCCAGCTTAAGAGCAGATCAATATTGGCTTAACTGACATATTACAGTTGTATCGCTTTCTCTCCACACATCAAAGACGCCAACAAAGAGTCAAGTCACAAAGCACGTATGGAAACTTCAAAGCTTGACAAACACTGTTCCTATTCAAGCCAGTGAAGGGCAGGAAAACAGCCCGTTTACTAAACGCTTACCGATCTGGTCACGGTCAGACACAACTACAATTTAGGGGTTTTTGCGCACGAGATGGTCTTACTGATTTACAAACAGGAGAGAGGAGGAGGGAGGGAAAGGGAAGCCTGCCACATCTCGAAGATGGAGTCAGAAGGCGATGAGATGCGAAGCTGGGCCGACCTGCCCGCAGAGAACGCCCCTGACAGCTCCGGCACCAGCCGGAGCCG
>VZZY01010604.1:90236-110402 GCA_013400335.1 Eurystomus gularis
AGCTGCCCGCCCCGGCAGCCTCGGCCCCGCGGCGGCGGTAGGAAGGCGGGATCCAGAGACGGTACATCGGCTTGCATTCGAAACAAACGTTGCTATACGCTGTATCCACGTATTCATGAATATTTACTGCATGATCCTGTGGTATCTTGTCCTATCTTGCAAATACGGATAAGAAAATCACTTTACATGAGATTTTCACAGTTAGTTCAGTTGTGATGAAATACATATGTAAGATGTGCATATTGTTTTTCCTTTCCTTCCCCTACAGCAGGCAACAGAAAATTGTTCCCTGCTTTAAGTGTTCCGCTTCAGGAAGATGTGTCGTACATTAACTACACAGTCACTTCAGCTGGGGAGAGCTTCATCAAGCTACATTTTAAAAAATGAGCTGCAAATCGACTGCCATTAGACTGCCTCTGTGTAAGACTCCAGTGTAGCTGGTACATACGTGTGTGTGTGTGCGTGCACACATGATTTACATACCTGAGGGGTCCCAGTGAGATTACCGAGACAACTCGGGCTTCACGAAGCTGAGAACACTGCCTCCTGCTTCGGAGTCATTCACACAGGACACGAGGAAAGAAACTTATTTTATTATATATGCTTTTCCAGCTCTGTATGACAGACAAAGCTATTTTAGCTTTCAAATGCCCTGGCCTCTAAAGTAATTTTACAGGTTATTTCTTTTATAAGACAATGCAGATTTTACAAGCTGGAATGTCTTAGAACTGATAAAAATAGGTCACAGCAACAAAATGGGTGATTTGGTGGCCTAAACTTGTTCACTGGACTAAGGCATGTGCAAAACTTATACACAAGTCTAAAATTCAGTCAGAGTTGGAAGAGAAAGGGTTTAACTACCCAGAGGATAGATATGACAGAAAATGACGACAAGAAGTCTGCAGCGTAAAATGGACAGAACTTCATATTTGCTACATAAAATTTCAAGAGTCCACTTAATATGAAATTGCAACAGCTCTTCCAACATCACTGCTTATAGACTGGCTGCCAAATACAGGCCTCTATCTAGTCTGAAAAACCAGAACAGTCTTTTTTTTTCCCCTCCTCAATCAACTACCAGCAGTTTGTATTCCCATTCCTACCACGCCATGAAAAGGTGGGAGTTAAGGCAAGAGAGTTACTATTGCACGCTAACCTGACCTAGTTAAGCCAGTCTTTTTAATATCTGAAAGTCTATACAATTTAATGTTTCCAAATTACTCTTTCTACCTGGTCTGAAATAGTGTCTGACAATTTTATGTTCAAAAGAGTATCAGTTATTTTTGTTGTGAAATTCAGCACATTCCAATTGTAGTTAGTGAAATGGTGTCTGTAGTTAACTAGGTATTCCGGGTGTTACGGAGTAGGTAACATTATGAACACTTGTTGGAAGGCCTAAACTTAGTTTTACGATAGCCTTATTTTCAATGACTGAGAAATCCTTAAAATAGCCAATATAGCACATAGAAGAGCTCATCGGAAAGCAGCAGGTCTGTACAGCAGCTTGCTTTCAAGCAGATTTCATCACAGTAATTACAGACTAAAGGCCTCAATCCCAGAAATCCTCCATGCCCAAACAACTTCATCCATTTGAGTGCTCCCATTGTTCTCAACAGGCACATACTGTTGAGATGCTTCTATCTTTTTGGAAAAGGGCTTTAAGTTCATTGTTCTAGAAATATCACAATGTATATGGACAATAGATCTTTAGAGCATACTAAGAATTAAGAAAAACACCCTAATCCTTCCTCCACAGCTTATCTCTTCCCTTTTAGGAAGGGAGAAGAAACAAATTCAAGATAAAAGTATCTGAAAATATAAGAACATATCATAGGTCAGACAAATCAGATACACTCAGGGAAAGGTGTTTTGAGGTGACAGAACAAGGCCAATGAAAAGAAGGGGAGTATCACAGAGGTACCCTGTTTACCCAAGGTTGGAGGAAGGACCTTAATTCTGAAGCACTGTTCCCGCATTTCATATTAAAAAGCAAGCTAGGTTTAAGGAAGACAGCCAAGCACCTTGTTAAATAAATAAGCTGACTATATTCTCTCAATTCCCTCAATTACATATTCCATCACCAAGATAAACCATGTAATTTTATTGCACCAGGTAATAAAAATTAAAATGTCTTTTATGAAATTCCAAATGTAATATTTGGGATGCTGAAGGATTTCATTAAATAAGAGATGCCAAAAATGTGCCTGATAATTACAATGGTAGTGTGACTAATTCAAAAGTTTTTGGTGACTCTTAACTGTCACTTTCCTTCCTATTATTATTCAAAACTAAAGCTTCTCCTTCAGCAGAGCTAGAAGATAATATTCTCTTGAAAAATGCTACATAATAGAGCACTCCTCAAAACAGCCGCCATCTCCAACCATGCTGAACAGAATGTAACTCTTATGCCCCCTCAGCTGAAGGCTGGGCATTTACAACAGGGTGCCCAAATTACACACAAAATGTCTCAAAATCTACTGTGTCCCATTCACCTTTCTTCTATTACTTTTCTTCCCAGCTTTCTTCTCCTGCCTTCTTTTCCAATCTCTTTTTTCATTTACCCTTCTCTCAATCTATGCAGCCAAATTAAGCCCAGGTCTAATCCATCTACCATACCAAGTCCTCCTCTTAACTTGTCTCAGTTCACTGATCTTGCAGTGCTTTTAGTCTGACTTTATTCATTCTGCATAGAATCATACAACTTTCTTATCTGGGTCAAATAGAGCCAGCAGTGGGAAGACTGAAAATGATAAAAGGACAAACACCCTTCTCCCAGTTCCAGTATCAAGACATGGTCCACTATGAATTAACTCAAAAATACAACCACAGAAAAGGAAAAACAGAAGAAAAAAAAAGGTTCCATTATACACAGCTTCAAATGAATACACAGTAAAAAAAATTCTTTTAAAAATAAATTATTTAAAAAGTCTTAAATTATGGAGTTCCAAGCTTCATTCATTTACCAACATTGCTACCTCATCAAATGCCTCAATGAGGCAGACAGACAAGGACAGAAACAAGTTTAGACCAAATATAACGTAAACGCAGAAGAAAAATTTGTAACACACGCTGTTGAGTAGTTCAAGGCAGATGAGGTTTAAACAAAACAAGAGTCAAAAAACCCCAGAGGAGTATGCTTAGCAGTAATACACAATAAGATTTTCTCTATTTACATTTTATTATACAGAAAGAAAGTAGGTTCTTAATCACAGTTTCTTTTTCCATAATAATTTGTCTCCCACAAATTAATTAGTTAATTTTGCTCACAATCATTTTACCCAGCAGAGAACACTTTATTCCAGGATCTAGTCTAATAAGCTTGCTTCGTCACTGGCCAACCACAGGTTCTTGAATTATGCTTCTACAGTACTTTATAACTTCCAATGGTGCTTTTACTGACTGTTCAGACGCGGAAGACGTTAACTGAAGTCAAACCCAACCAGCAAACAGAATGCAGTAGAACAGGTCACATAGCCAGGAGCATGTTGTGTAATCAATTCTGTGACTGACTTCCCTCCCAGGGCAGCTGAACCTTCACTTTGAATCAGTGAAGTACAAGTAAAGGCTCCTCACTGCCATGCAAAACTTCAGGGCAGGAGAAGAAAGAGGCAGAAAAAAAGGGAAATAATGAAATAATAATACAACATTAATGCCTAAGGCCAAAAATAAACTGGAAAAAACCCTAAGTGTTTGGTCCCTAAAGACTGCTTTGACATTTTGGCCCAAAAACCTGAAGACTACACTCTTCAGTTCTCCTTTTACTTCTTTCTGGAGTTGTCCCTCAGACTCTTCTTGATCTATAACCCAACAATGCTGGAAGAAAATCCTTGACCTCAAGAGACTATAGTAATCAGCTGTGAGAGGTGGAAGGTTTTTCTTCTTTTTTTAATTGGTCAGCTTTACCCTGACATAAAAATATCTACTTTTACTGTACTAATCATGCAAGGACTTGGAAAAAAAAGCAGGCTAATTTCTGCAAACAAACTGCTTTCTCTGATTCTCTAAGAGGATCCTAACTACATTCTTTTTTCTTTACAGGGTAGGCTTTTACTAAGAAAGTCCTGCTGCATTTTCACCTTTGCATACCTGTCTTATTCTCACACTCCAATCTGCTAAAACTGTAATTACAACTCATCAACAAGAAGATTTGACACCTTTAGAAGAAGTGATCCTGGCTTACCTAGTTTTTCTAAAGTTTACTGCTCCCTTTTCTAGGGCTAGCCAAGTTCTACTACTGAGATCATTCTGGTTTTCCTCCTACCTAAATGCATATAAGGAAATAGGTTTTATCTGCTAAATTGCCCCTATTCTGTTTTAGGGTTGTTTATTTCTGGCCACTGTTTCCAACTTACGGTTCAAAGTACATGCCGGGGATAAAATTACAGCATCAACACACATTCCTCCCTAGATATGCCATATATATTAAACTTACTGCCCATCTTCAAGAATATTACATCTCCATACATACATAAGCTGTGTGAACACAGTGCCAGCAGCAATTTTGTACGTTAATACATAATACAACAATATGTCAGGCATATTTCAGTCCTATGAAACTATGAGTTCAACACTTAGTAGTTAGTGGTCAGAGTAAG
This sequence comes from Eurystomus gularis, assembly GCA_013400335.1. Classification (NCBI taxonomy): domain Eukaryota; kingdom Metazoa; phylum Chordata; class Aves; order Coraciiformes; family Coraciidae; genus Eurystomus; species Eurystomus gularis. Next base: position 94,832 of record VZZY01010604.1, read on the forward strand.
ACTTGCTACTTTACTTCCACGGCATGCTCATCTTCCAAATGCTTTGTGACGTTCTAATCCCTCCCTTAAGTTACAGATAATAGAAAAGGTTCAGAAAGGGGCAGTGAAAAGGATCCAAAGCATGAGATAGCTGCAAGGTCCAACTTAGCAAACCAGAAGTTCTTAACCTGGAAGAGAGCCAACTGAGGAGGGAAAGAAATAAGTAGCAATCGAAATAAAATTTTCAACATCTGTTCTAATAATAGAGCTCTTAAGATAGTTACTGCTTTAGAGAATCAAGACCACTACAAATTACAAGTGCAAGGACAAGAAATCTGTTAATAAATATACACTGTACACAGGTATAGCAAAACATAAGCTATGAACAGTTTGATACCTCACACTGGTGATTAATAAGTATACCTGCTCACTGATTTGCTATAATTAAATCACTGTTCTGAAACTTGGGATTTTAATCTGTGATTCTTTCCTCTCTTCTCTTATCACCTTGCACAGTGACAGCACCAAGCTACCCATGTGTTAATCCTTGCTCATTTCTACATGCATATGGCCAATGCATGATAGGCCCTATCAGAGTACGTGTATTTGGCAAGACAATCAAGTCATTCTAGTTTCAGGTCATCTTGCTCTAGTTTCGTATCAAACCTTTGTGTTGCAACAGTAGTTTCATTTCAGTAAGCTAACAATACTCCCTAAAAAACCCTGTGTATCAGCAGAAAGATCTTTCATAGCTGCAACTATCAACAACAAAAGAGTTTAAGCGTTTATGCTGTACAACGGTGAGTGACAAGGAAGTCCATGTGTCAGTCCACCTTAACACATAAGCCACTGGTAGTCTAGGCAGGACTCTTGAGACTCTGGCAGTTACAGCTGTTCTCAGCAGTATTTATACCTGAATTTAGATTCAAAACAAAGAAAAGAAGGCGGTTCCTCACATAAAATGTAGCTAAGCTGTTTGAGCTTGCCAAAGGATGGCATGGATGTGAAAGAACCATTTCAAGAAAAAGTGGAAGAAAAATGCACTGATATGGACTAAAACTCTACAAACCACCACTCTGGAGAGAGGCCCTCAGCCACACAGAACTGCTGCATGAGTACTCAAATGCCTACCACTCACCCTGCTCTTACTCTTCCTAAGTACTGACTTTTGACCTCTGTCAGGAACAGGATGTTGAGCTAGGTAGATTTGAGGTTTGACCCAGTGTAGCTCTTCTTCTGTTTCAGGGATATCATGATATCCTCTTCCAGAACAGCATTTCTGTTTAATCCAAGCAGATGAAAAGCTTTCACTTTAAAATGTATTTATTAGCTGGTAAGCAAGAATATTAACAAAGGTAGAAAGCAAGAGCACAGCCTGACATCAATTTGGTTAAAATCATATCTGCTTCCTTTGGCTGACTTGAGAGAACAAATCAAAAGTAAAATGAATAAATCAAGTATCATTAAAGCTCTAGTGAAAACTGTTTTAGTACCTAAAGAATTTATAGTCATATTAGACTTTATTTTATTGTGCACTTCAGACTCTTCTTTCTACACATGTACATATATGCCATCACATTTCCTCTGCTTTCACTCCATCTGACACTATTCATACAGCATGCCTGGGAGTAGGACATACAGTAACACTCCACTAGGCTGTCAAGTCAGTAGTAACTGCCTCAGCAGCATCTGTTAACAAAGGCAGTGTGCCTTCTAAGCACTTCAGCAGAGCTGCACAAGGCAATCAACAAGATTATATAATATCAGAAAGATGGAAAGAATACTAGTGTTACGATTCATCTTCTTCCAGAGTATTGGGCTAGAAATGCATATGTTTGTGTGTTTTGGAAGATGATGAAATCTAATTTTGTAATTACAGCTTTGGCACAGAAGACTGGTGAGACCGTTCAAGGACTGCTGGTAGGGTTAAGTTCTAAAACCAACACAGTTTTCATATCCTGTAAACAAGTCTTCAAAGACCTGACCACGACATTTGTAAGAAACTGAAATAGTCACTATTTGGCTTTAAACATTTAAGAGGGTAAGAAACTAATTGGTTACTACAGCTTTCCATACACACTGCCACAGTTTCCATCCCTCAAAGTCTAATGCCACACCAATCCAATCACCATCTGAAGGCCCAGACTAACACTGTAACACCGTTACAAGCTGTTCAACTAACACAGTATCAAATTACTTTTCATTTCAGACAATAATTGTTTAAAAAAATACATTCTAGTTCAGTAAAAAAAAAATCACTGTCACAATAAACAAAGTAAGATGCAAAAGACACTAAAAACACTTGCAATTCACTCATTCAATAATGACATCAGAAAACTAAGAAAAAACATTTTTTTCCCCTCAACGTAAGAATCTTCCAGCCAATTTTTTTGTTTTCTGTCAGGAATATTGAAAATGAAAGGAAGAACTTTGTTAGTTAGGCCAGTTATCCATGTAAACAGAATGTATAACGGCTTGTGCTCAAGATAGATGGACAAAATTAACCTCATGCATTACTAATAAAAAAATAGAAAAAACCATTGCTCTGTATTGTCAGATATCCTGTGTTCAGCTGCATTAGCAGTACAAAGTACGGGCAAAATGTCTGCAGCTCTAACTATAACAAAAAAAAGTAAACAACAATCAGTTACTTACGATTTAACTAATTAAAATAAAGTAGCTGTGCCTCATGCTTGCCCTTATGATGAGAGCACGTCCTGCTATCTCATGCTTCTATTTGTATGGCAACATTTGAGAGCAAATATATGTTCCTTAAGAAGAACAATAAGCCCTTTAATGCAAAGATTGCTAAACTTGGACAATAGATGGTATATAACTTAGGAAAGAGATATGTCAGACTGTCACAATGACTGTTTAATCAAGTCAGTTTTACACCACATGCCTGGAAAACACAAACAGTGCCAATGGTGCAAAATGACTTCAAAGAGTCTCCTTCATATCAGCTGTGGACAACAGGAAGTATCTCTCAATGCAATTTCCACACACAAAGAATATAACAGGATCTTAACGTCTTTATTCAGGAAATAAGTTATTTTATTCTTTTCTTTGTATTCTTTCTTTTCTTTATAAGCTGTGACAGCCAAGTAGAAACAAACATACATGTGAGAGAACATTCATGTGTTCTTGGAAAAGTCAACTATGTCTTGAACAATTAACATCTGCGGTGGCATAAATTTCTTGATTATATAGAACTACCTGCACCTGCTGAAAATTACACTCTGTTCCTCAAATAATGCCATAATATTACTTCACATATCATATTTTTAGTTCCCGTATTTAGGGTGCTGAAAATGGTTTGTTTTGGTCTCTCACTGTAGGCAAAAACTCCAGCTCTTGGGCAAGGACAATTTAGGAGAGCTGCAGTATTTTGCACCATGACCTATTAGTATATTCTGTTTTTCCGTGACAATGCTATCACTGCAAGGAGATTGTAGCGGCTGTAGCAGCAGCTTTTGAATTACCACTTTACAGGTTGTCATATTAAGGTTAACTATTGCCAATTTTATGCTAACACCATATGCCAGACTGTAAACTGTCTTCACACGGAAGTCACAATATAAGCAACTAAGATCCTTCAGCTGAAGCAGGAATCCCTCTAGCTATTGAAAAGAACACCAAGCTCGTTCTGGACTCGGACTGCCACAGACAGATCAAAGTACCTTGAGATGTAAGTACCAGTGAGATCATTTGTTTGCAAACCATTTTTAGTGCAAATAAGGTTTAATCATCTGATTTCAGTCAGTGGCTTGAAAAATTTGCAGTCTGACGACATCATAAAAATCCACCTCCTGCTGAGCTGGCCTTACATGTAAATAAGTAAAATAGTGAAAAAATAAAATAAAAACAGTGAAAACTGATGCAGCCTTCTCTTGTATCATATAACAAACCTATATTCTGAGCAAGCATTATGGAGATTTCTCAGTTTTACCTCACTAGCTGGCTAACGCTGAGTCAATAAAAGGAAGTTTGAACTTTTGAAGATACTTGCTGCACCCTTGAAGCCCAGCCAGTAGCCAAGAACTGTGTCTCTCAAACTTTAGAGACAGGCAAGGCAAGCCTAGCTGAGAGAAAAAGAATGGCCACTAGAAGTCTGCAACTTCTGCAGAGAAACAGCTACTGAAGAACATAACAGCCATATGATACACTATATAATTATGATATAATTATGATGCACATTTACATATGTATTTAGTATATAATACTACTACATATTCACAATTTCTGTATTCTTCTCAGATGACACAGTGAAGGACAGGTAACATACATGCTTTCAGATGGTGTTAAGAGAAACAAGATTGTTGTACAGCATTGCAAATCAGAAGTGACACTAAAAAGACAAATCTCTATCAACTAAATATTAAAGATACTTAAGAGTCTAGGCAATAAGACTTTCTAAAGACAGGTTTCAGTTAACATTCACTTGTTTAGTCCCACATAATAGAAAAGATTTTCCCACATAAGACAAGTAGTATATATCATTAGTATTCTCTCCCAATATCATCCAATTCCCACATGCTTTCAACAGAAGGCATATTCACCGTTGAATAATAGCCTCAATGGCTTTGTAAGCCTCAGTTAAGTGCTTAAGTATGAGCAGTAATGTGAATGGCAGCACTGTGCAAGCTTTATAGAATTGCTGTCCTGACAGCCAAGGGACTTGGGAAGTCTACTGAAACGAGCAGACTTCTTCCCTGCCCTCTGAGTGAGCAGGGTGGAACGACACTTACTTTAGAAATTCCCTATTGTTAGCTTTTTAGCTGCATAATATATGTGCAGATATATTTATGGTTTGATTTTCATTAGCCAAAAAAAGGCAGATAACTTCTTAATCCTTCATTTTCTCTTCATTATATGGTATTGACTTTTTAAAAATCTGTAATTTTATACTTTATAAACTGTAATTTATGAACTGTATATTTCTACACTGTAAAATTATGACGAAAATCTAATGCCCATGGCAACTTAACCAGACTGTGTAAGTTCATGTGTGTGATCATTTGTACTCCAAGCTTACATCCTACAGCTATGCAGACTTCAATTTAACTACATTATTTGAACAATTATTTTAAGTATAGATACATTATTGCCATTTGTTCATGTTGCTAAGAAACCAGGTTCATAAATTCTTCAAGCCCTACAGACATAAAACACAAACTAGATGTTTAAATAGGGCTCCTGATTTTGGCAGGATTCATGAGCTTGTCAATGAGATCTGCTGAATTCAAAAGACACAAGAAAAGCCACCTTACATTTGGAGACCTAAGAAATGAGAAACAGATGTTCACCTCTTGTCACATAAGTTAATTTAAAGCTTTTTTGGAAGTATGTTCTCACCACCTTGAAAAGAAAATTTACATCAGATTCTCATTTACTGCTAAGATATTTAATATTGCTTATAGAATCATACAACATTTTGGGTTGGAAGGAACCCAAAGGAAGGTCATGTAGGCCAGCCACACTGCAGTGACCAGGAACATCTTTAACTAGATCAGGTTGTTCAGGGCCTCATCCGACCTGACCCTGAATGTTTCCAGGGATGGGGCATCTACCACCTCTCTGGGCAAACTGTTCCAGTGTGTCACCGCCCTCATTGTAAGAAATTTTATTCCTTCTATCTAGCCTAAACCTACCCTCTTTCAGTTTAAAACCATTACCCCTTATTGTCACGATAAATCTTGCAAAAAAGATTGTTCTCATCTTTCTTACAGACCCCCTTTAAGTATTGAAAGGCTGCAATAAGGTCTCCCTGGAGTCTTCTCTTCAGTCCTTGATGAAGCCATGCTGGCTGTCTCAAATCACTTCCCTCTCCTCCATGTGCCTCAGCATAGCTTCTAGGAGGATCTGTTGCACAATCTTTCCAGACAGAGGTGAGGCTGACAGGTTGGTAGTTCCCAAGGACCTCCTTTCTACCCTTTTTAAAAATGGGTGCAATGTTTCCTTTATTTTATGGCACAAGAAAATATTTTCCACGCCTAGAGACACAAATTATCATTCACCTAAATAAAACAGTGCTTACTACTATTGCTGCCCCTTACCAAGTGACCAGAATTGTGGCAAGGAGATGTGTCATTTGCAAAAAATTAAAATCCAGGAAAGAAAATACATTAATATTTATGTTCTAATGCACATTCTAATACTTCAGCATTACAGTAAGATAGAGGCTGCTGGTATTTGCAGCAATTAGCATTGCTTTTGACAGCAGAAACAAAACAACCACCTCATCTGTTTGGACTCAATTTATGGATCTAATTTCACAAGTAAGGGGCAAAACCCTGGCTCTGAAACTACTTATTTTGCTGCAAACTTATTTCTCCTTAAAGCTTGAAGTGATTGAGAGAATTTATATAAATAAATAACCAGAGTAGCTTCAGACTTTCAGTACAAGTTTCAAATACTACATTAGACAAGCAAGGCACTCGCTTCATCAGAAGTGCCAGATATTCAGAATGAGACATTACACAGGGAAGCCCATTGTTCACTTAATTTCCTAACTATCAAGAACTTGACTTCCTCATGTTACTGTTCTCTTAAGTAATTCAGCAAAATTCTGTAGGTTGAAGATGACCTGGCTCTTGATACCTGTATTGGTATAAAAGTTAATTAACTGCACATGCAAGACATGTCTAATTAGGCAGAAGGAATAGATGAGAAGTATGCTCATGATGATACTACAACTATCTAGTACAACACCAACATCCAAGTGCTAAGCATGGCAAAGGGAAAATGCATGAAGGAGGAGACTCTGCAGGGAAGGAAGACAACAGAATATTAATGCGGAAGGAAAGAGTGATAGAAAAATGAGACTCAAGAGGCTGAGTTTGATTTTAAACAAAATAAGAGGAAGTGACAAGAGTATATACTCTTACTTAACCAAGTTTACTGTCTTAAACAGAAATTACTTTCCTTCCCTCCTGCTCTCCTCTTTGACCATTGCTAAAATAACGTTAATGCTGTCACTCCACTAATTGCTTAGTCAAAAAGAGGAAGAGCTTCCCAGTTCTTTCTCCTTTGTATTACTTCAGTGCTTTTATCAGTGCACACAGTAGCAAGTTTTCTTTGCAACTTTTCACCTAGACAGAAGCTCAACTCATGTTTTCTGTTGCTTCTAACAACACCTCTACTTACAAGGTTTTTGCCTGTTTTACAGACCTGAAGCTGAATCAAGCAGAAAGATTTGTCTCTCGAAGTAACACTTAAAAGGGACTGTTAATTTCTGCCCCAAAGAAATATTGAACACAGTAAGGCTTCCAAAACTCTGCTGCAGTGAAGAAGGACCAGGTAGCAACAGAATAGGTATGTCATTGCCCTACTTGTCTGCCAGTTTGTCATTTGCCAGAACTAACTTTAATATCTGCCACCTATAGAGCCATCCCATGCAACGTACACGTTAGACAAGCACACAGAAAAAATTCAGCCACTTTCAGGTTTAAAGCATTTCTAGGAAGGGCAGATAAGCTAAAGAGAAACATTAGTTAGCTTCAGAAAAGTGTCTGTTTCTTTTATTAAACCAAAAAAAGCCCACAAAAATACAACCCAGAGAAATATTTAAGCTAAATTAATCTTAACTTACCAATCGATGCATCACCATCCAAGAGATTGTCATCTTCAGAGGTCTGAAAGTCCATAATTACACCTGCTCCATCTAGAAGTTCCTCATCGCTGCTGGCACTAGTTATGCTGTTATAGCTGTTTCTATAGTAGCCTCTATGAAACAGCTGCTCAGACTCCATTTAGCTGCTTTATAACCTATATAAAGAGAATTAGTTATTTTCTATTTGAATATGCACAAAAACCTGGTAAGTTTATATCAAATAAAACAAAACACACGTATTTCTTGCTTTAGGGAAAAAATATTAAGGTCACAATACAACCAACAAGTTACAAAAACCAGAGCAGTAATACACAACATTTTATATATAGAACATTTTACACAAATCTTTACTGATCTTTAACTGGATGATGCTTCCTCACCCCCTTTCCTGGGCTCTCAGTAGTTCAATGTTATAATAATGACAGTATTTCACTTTCAGTAGAAGCAGTTGGAATGTGCATACCCTGTGTGTATGAGCATGCTCCACCACAGAGCTGGTGCAAAAATCCAGCCAGTGTTAAGGTTAAAAAATTAGTACAAAGATACCACAACTAAAGAAACTGTGTCTGCTTAGAGTGAAACAGATGGCAAGCTGAGACTGTAGTCCTCTGAACGCAACTGTTCACATTCTTTTGCACAAAAGAGTGAAAACATTAAAGTGGAAAACAGTTCAAAATTTTCGTGTTCACATACAGGTTTCAAAATCCTTACCTATATGTGCTTTGTTTGTTATTTTATTTTTAAAGACAATGAGGTGTCAGCAATGCATGCTTTTGAACATTCAGTGCAACACTAACACATCAGATTTTCACAGACTCAGGTCAAGTCCTTTGCCCTTATAGAGTCAAACCTACAGAAAACTTGACTGGAGTGGGGAGAAGACATGATCACACCTTGATTCCATGCTCCTCTTTACACAAAAAGTCTCGTGTTTGCCATTTCTCAAGCATCATCACTCATTAACATACATCCCAATACATGTTAAGAAACCTGCCATTCCCTCCAATCAAAGGAGATGCCCCCCCAATCATCTCCAAATCTTTTAATTACAACCTTTTTCCTCTGCTTATCTGCAAATTCTGCAGCCATTCACTATAACTGCTACAAAGCTATACGCACTGCAAACATCCAGCCAAGTGGCAGCAATAAGAGCAGACAACAGGACTGCCACTGGAGATCCCTCTCCTCTATCCAGCTGCTGAGCCTTATGAAGTGCAGCCAAACTGGTTGGCAAATATCAAGAGTTACTAGTGGAGCTCAGACAGCTTTTTCCTGTTGGCAAACAGCTAGCATTCTAAGTAAGTTACCTACAAGGGGTGAAAAATGAAGCAACAGGGTTTGCTGGGTGCTGCAGTTGGAACTTTCAGCACTGTGCAGTTGAGTGATAACATGAGATAAAATTCTGCACAGATAAATATGAATCATGTCACATGGGAAGGGGGCAGCAGAACCGATACCAACTCACCTTATAAAGCAGTGGGCTCTGACCCAACTGCTACCACTTACAAATGTACTAATCAAGTTACAAGAAAGAGCTTAGCATGCCTTAGTAGTCCAAATTAATGATACAAAAATTATCAGTTAAGAGGGAGAACTTTGTTAAACTTCTATATAAATCCAAAGCTTGTCCACATCTGAAATACTTTAAATAGTGCCAAAAGTCCAGAAGGATTACAGAAGAACAGAAACAGGTTACAAAAGAGCACAATGATAACGCAGTACAAAATAGCTTTCCTTTTACAGGGCAATAAAATCAGGACTCTTCAGCCTGGGAAAGATGTACTGTAGAAAACGACACAACAGATGTCAGCAGACTCCCAAGTGGCATGAAGAAAGTGAAGAGCATCAGTTGTTTTTCAGTAGTCCTTTACACGTTACAATGAAAGAGGTAAGGTGATGAGCAGAGACAAAAGGGCTGATTCTTCACACAGCATGTAGAGAAGCAGTGGAACTCTTTGCCACTTTGCAGAAGTATGAAATGGTTCATAAGGTAGCCTGACAAATCCACAGAAATTAAAATAATAAACAAACATCACAAGCCTTTAAAGATAACACCTCTGGTGGAAGTGCTAGAGGCTAGGAGACATACTCTCTCTCCCAGTAACTTTCTTCTTCTAAATTTTTATGTTAGAATTCTTCTTGATCTTCTATCATTTTATAGGCACTGAGAAAAGTTTCTTAATGGACAGCCAAAAAAATGTACACTGCCATATTACGAAGCATATCCTATTTGAAAATACAGTTGCTTATATCTGGAAACAATGGAAGAATTTCCATTATCCCCCCAAAATAGACCAGATCACAATTTATAGTTTATTCAGAAGCTATACTTGTAACTGTTCAACAGATACTAACTTCTCACACAGTAATTTTCAGCATTTCCAATAAAATGGTACCTACAAAGAATATGGCTCCCAAAAAGTCACATCACATCACATCTATTTCATTATTATGCTTACAGAAAGTCCTGTTAATATCACCCAGCTGGGCACTATCATAAACAAAAGCCACACAGCACAGCTGGAATGAAAAACTGGGACTTCCTAGAAGCGTTTCCACTCACTGCATCATTTGTCACCTTCCTCCACCTGCTTCATGCCCCAAAATGATGTTCTAGACTCATATGCCAACTAGCCTCCTGCTCAAGTGAAACGTTTGTTACTTTCACATTCATCTGATTTTTCCCACATTCTGATGAGGTTTGCAATGAGACAGAAAACTCTCCTGCATTGTCCATAAAAGTAGCACTAGAGGACAAAAAGCACAAGACACAAACACCTCCCAGTAGCATATTGTAAGTTTTAGTCTACTCTGTTCTTTTCCTGTTGTATAGCTGTTGTGCTGGTTCAGCCATCGTCATTTTATGCTGCCACCAGTTGCCTGATCACACAGGCCAACACTGAACTCAGCAACATCCCCCCAGAAGTCTTCTTTCAGACAGTCCTGACATAAATGCCTGTGGGCCCAGCTCCTCTGCTGCCCACTGTGGTGCCAGCATCACCTGCTGGACACAATGGACAGAGATGGCTCCCCCAGTGGCCCTTCACAGGGAAGGACACCACCCAGAGAGCTCAGCAAGATACAACCAGCCCAAACAGAAGCCACACCCAACAGGAAGCTCTTCCAACTGACCAGCTCCTGGTTGATGTAATCCTGGCCTCACCCATCACCACAACCACCTGGGTGAGGGCCGAGTCACAGGTGGGCCAGGTTCTGCCTCTGCAACGTGAAGCCCAAAAGAAAAACAAAACCGTCTGCTAGGTCGTGACTCATTCACAGGTCAACTCCAACTTTTTTAAACAGCTAATCTTTTTCACTTATGTAGTACTCTTTATTACAGAGAGGAAAACAATGAGCATGCTAGAGAAAGACTGCTGTTCAGTTAGCAATCACCAGAAGTTGTTCACAAATGTATTAAAACAACAAAGAGGTAGCAAATCTAGACCTCAAAAGTACTTCTACTTCTGTGAAGAAACGTAATTCTCTCTTTGGATGTCTTTTAAATCACTTTAGATAGATAAATATCAGAGCAGTGGATTACAGATATTGCCCAGGCTACAATAGAAGGGAAAATTTCATCAATTAGTCTGACAAACAAAACCAGCAGACTCCCCATAGCCAGACCAGGCATAGATGCAAGAATCCCTGCATCATCTCTCCACAAACGTGATTCCACACACCAACTCTTCTGGCACATACATGCCTACAGTTACACGATAGGCATGATGCTACAGGTCTTCTTTTGAAACACTACATGTCTCCTGATGCAGAAGTACTGCTGCTGATAGATCTCTCCAACAATCAAGCAAAAGCCATTAACACCAAAATCATTTGTTCTGAGGACCCTAACCAAGATAAAGAACTGTACATTAATTCTCTGCATTCCCAGGGAGTCAAGTACCCTAACTGCTTCATATCCCACACTGTTACAGGTACTGCCTTACAGCATCATGCAGCCACAGTGGCCATGCCGGGAAGTAAAACCATGAGAATTGTACCTGTTCCATAAGCTTCACACAGGACTAAGATTTTACTTCTTGAGAGCATGTCAGTCACTAATTTGTCCACCACTACCTGCAGTTAATGAGAGGGAGGACAGCTTAGGCCAACATACAACACATTTCCTTTTGTGACTTTAAGAAAAAGTTTTATCAAACTAGGATACAAAGTTAGGGATGCACTATCTTGAGCTGTGTTAAATGTTCAAGACAAGTGTATGCTCATGTGACCTTGAAATACAGCAGGTAAGAGATCTGCCTCTCCAGTGAGGGAAACTGAGTGATGTGGACAGAGAGTAGACTCCTCCTCAGAAACAGACTGCTGGGAACAGCAATAAAAAGAAAACAAAGGGCTGGGAAAATGTTGGGTTTTTTTCCTATCACTACAACAGTCAGAAGAGCACCAGAATCGTGCCTAACCCAGTCTAGTGCAGATTATCCTCTGTGGATACTGGGAGAGCACATTCATTCAAGAGAGCCTGCACAAATGCTTGTGGAGGTGTGAACAGAGAACTAACCAGCCAACTGGCTATTTTATAATGCCAGATTTGTTTCACAGATTCCCTGCCCTATCCAATGGGCACTAAAAGGCAAGTGGGGAAAGATGGAAGTTACTCAAGAGAAACTGCAAACATGGAGAAGAGGTACTGGCTGAATGCTAGCCAAACCTAGTATCCTAAAAAATCAAATAAAAAATCCTACACCAGATTTCCAATAACCACTAGTTACACTAAATATTTAAGTAATAAACATTTTCTTCAACCTAGACTACTGTAAAAATCCAAGAGATGTTACAAAGGACTAATGAGAACATTGATATTACATTTAACTTATTTTATGAAGCATCATTGTTTTGATCCAGAGTCCAGTACAGATACCTCAGAAAACATTCAAAAATGCTTCAGATGATCTTTGAAGAAAAAAAAATTAAAAGTAGTGAAGTAATGCATTGTAAGAATAAAAAGAACATCTAAGCAGTACTCAGGGAGTTCTTGGAACAATGAAGGAATTTGACTCAACTCACAAAAAAGACTGCAGCTAACCCACTGCGCTTCCATTACTAAGGTATTTCCAGGATGTTCTGACCCACCGAAACTCTTCTACAAAGTAGGTTAACAGAGAAGTCCCTGACACTAAAAAACAAACAAACAACCCAACCAAACAAAACCAAACCAACCAAACAAAAACCCCAAACAAAACTGAAGAAGAGGTAGCTAAAGCATTATGTCTTACCTGCTATGACTAGAGAGAGGGAAGAAAGTAGTAAGCTTACTGGCACATTGAATTGTGAAAGACCTCATGAAATACAGTGCGGGCAGGAACTACATTGGTAAGTGAGAACAGCACAGAAACAGCAACATCAATAGTGGGAAAAGCACATAAGGCTACTGCAGTTTTCTGCACAGTCTAGTACACTCTCTAACATCAGACATCTTGCTTATCTTTCAAGCTCTACAAATAAAAGGTCAAGCATAGAAGTGAGTCAGCTGAGGGAACCACTTCCAGTGCAGTCAAGTGTCTCTGGGAGAAAACAGAGTAGGACAGTAAGAAGTCTGATTTACAGGACATTTTTTTGTCAGACAATCTAAGTAATCTGTAAATCTTCGGTATGTGCTTTGTTGTCCAGAAAAAACCAAACCAAAACAAAAAAACACAACCCGCTTTTCTATATCCCAAAGGGGCGGCAGGAAACAAAAGCATCTTAAGTTTGTTATTTCCCCAGGAGGGGACTGGAGTGAAAACTTAACTCTTGCAAATTTTAGCTAAATAGCTGAAATGAGGAAAAAAAAAACCAAACCAGCACAATGTTGAAGTACAACATTGAAAACTGACATGAACTGAAGAGCTCTTTTCCAGACCAAGAAGAATCTTGATAAGCCCCCAAATGAGTTTAATGTTCAATTTTCCTATTCAGTACTAAGAACTAAAAGGCAGTCATCTATCCCCGGACTCACACATACCTTCCTGCAAACCCTACAGGACAGTAGCTAGTGAGAAATGCTATGCAGACATAAAACAAAAGCAGATGGAATGAAAATTAGGAATACAATCTTTACATAAAAGAATGTGTTCCACAGTAGAGGAGATGCAACAACAGCAATAGAGGAGCCATTTGCTGAAAGTTTTGTTTTAAAAAATGTACAGTTTTAAAGGGTTTAACTAGCAAGAATTTTCAAAAGTGATTGTTATAAAATAGTCAGGAATTCTATGTCGTCTTATTAAAAAACTATCCGACTACCATATACTTTAAGAACAGGTAAAAACATTCCCCACAACCACACTTAACTGAAATTCTAACATACATATAATGCCAGAACTGCTGCCTAAAAGATGGAAACAGTCAAGAGCAGCTTGAGGATAGTTAAACAAGTTGAGAACATCACTCAACTTCTAAACTTCAGGTGTGGAAAAGGGGTGAATGAATCCTGAGGAATTTCTCAATGGAAATTTTAGATCACTAGCAGGCTATCTCTTCACAAAAAGGCTCAAAAAAATCTTGCACTTCAAATAAAATACAGAAGGGAAGATGAGCAAAATAGCAGCTTTCCTGAACTTTCTCAAGTCAGCTTAGAACACAAAAGAATATTCAAGAACCCAAAGTGTTATAAATTAGGAAAGGCATATGGTAACCTTACACAAATATACAGAAGATCATTCTCTGTAGCGATGAAGAAAAAAATCCATCTGAAACTAACTTAACTGATACCTGGCACACTGCTGCTCCTGTTGCAGCCATTTAGTGAGATAGGATCTCAGGCAATTTTTAGGTCATATTTAGAAAAACAAAGTCACAAAGCAGCACTGCTAGTTAACTGAAGCTACTTGACTTTAAAATAAAAATCTATTTGAGTTTATGTAGTAGATACTCTTGGAAGAGAAGATAAAAAGTCAATTTCCAAAACCATACATATGTAAAACTTACCTAGTTCCATTCACAGCTACTTCCAAAATAAATTTAACGTTCAAGGAGGAAAGTATTCTTTAAACAAAAAAGAAAGCAAGGACGAACACAGAAATAATAAACAAAACTACATGAAAAGATAATACTTGGAAAGCATGAAGACAATCCTAGCTTTGAAACTATAACCAGACTCTAATATAACATAAAAGTGGAAAAACTTTTCAGACTATTATTATGATACGTACCAATACAGAATATCACCACATCTGATCTTCACAAAAACAGAATCAATAAGTACTCATTTCTTATTGCACTTTTTATCTTCTCATCTTAAAAAAAAAAGAAAAAAGGCAAGCTGACCAGTGTAATTACAGGATGAATACTGAACTCACGCGTCTAGTCATATGATTTCAAACATTACAGGCACTGACGTTAGTTTGTATAAAGTATTCAAAACTACTTCATCTCCACACTCTAAAATGCCTTAACCACTACGGCTATGGCTAGCCATTGCTGTGAGAGCTGAAGACACGTACCACCCAGTACAAGACATTAGCCACTTGATGGAAGGGATCGCTGTTTTCACATTCACCAAGTTACTCCTGTATTCACATTACTGTGCGAATTCACTCATTCAGTACATGAGTGAATACTCAAGTATTCACATTTGCTTTCAACCAAAAGTGGCTGGATTAGCTGAAAACGCAGATTTAAATGTACTAGCCAAAGTTATTGATACCTTAGAAACAATTCTGCTATCACAGTTGAAGAGTTGTCTCCCACACAGACCCAGTAATAAGCCACTACATGAGCGGCAAGATCTTTAAGTGGTTTTTAGTTATTTTGTTTCTTTTTAAACCATTAAGAATATAATCCCTTAGCACGAACCCAAACTAAATATAAAACCAAACGTAACTCAAACGGTTAAGCTTCATAGGCAAGTACTGATCCTTAGCCAAGTCATGGTGAACAACTGTGTCCGTGGCTGCCACTCTGGCTCAAGCCCACATAGGATATAGCATTAGTTTCTAAACTACTGGGTGTTGCGCTGGTTCATCCATCATCACCACATGCTGCCAT
>VZZY01010606.1:3338-55889 GCA_013400335.1 Eurystomus gularis
CCAAATCGCAGCAACCCCTGGACACAACTGGAGCTCGGAGCTGAGCTGCTCGAGACATTCATCCGGACGTTCGTGTGGGCATCGCCACAGGCTGAAATAAAAACGTCCCAAAAGGACCGAGTTTGTGCTTTGGTTCCCTGGAGCAGCCAGGAGACACCAACCAACACCCCCGGCCCCCGAGCAGCCCCTATCCATGGCAGTTGCATTAATTTTGTAAGCACTTTGTAGCAGCGCGTTTATTAAACCTCTTCAGACCATGTTCTGTATGCTGCAAAAAAAAAAAAAAAAAAGACTGAATTCAGAGGTGAAAGGGACCAAAGATAATTATTTATGCTGCTACGTGTCACCACTTCCACTTGAATCCCTTTTCAAGGCTTTGGAGCTTTGAAATTTACAGGCAGCAATGCAAGAATCAATTATTGCGTTTCGCACCCAAAACCCTTTACGGTAGCTCCTAATTTTCCTCCAGTGCTGTCGGCCCCCGGGAAACAATGACATTGGAAAGTTCATTTAAAAATAAACAAAAAAAAAAAGAAGAGGGAAAGAAGAAAGGTGATAAAAAAATTAAAACGAGAGAGAAACCGGTTGGAAAGCAACGCGACCGCAAAGGAAATTTAAGGGAAGCAAAATTTACTGGAGCTGGGAGATTCGTCCCTTCCCTGCCAGGCTGGAGATGTCCACGATGCTCCGAGAAACCCCTCCAGGTATGAAGCAGCTTTCCCAAGGTGGGCTAATGGTGGATGCCCTCCTGGAGCCTTCCCCTTCCCCTCTGGGATGCCGTTCACGTCACGATCTAAGGCTGGGAGGGAACTCGTTCGCGCCCCGATTCCCTTTGCCAACCCACCCACCCGAGCCCGGCGCAGCAGACGGGCTTTTGGCAAATATCTCGTTTTTCAGCCCGAATTAAACACCACCCGGCATCGAAATCCTCCCCTGATTTTTCTGCGTGATTCCTACGGATTAGGGCCGTTACACATCGATCCCTTTGTCTCCAGCCTTTGGGTAACACAAAAGGAAAGACTTTTCTCGAAAACCGATCTTATCAATACGCTTCAACCAAATCTGAAATATACTTAAAAAAACAAACCCCCAACCACTGGGGACTAGTTCAAGCCCCACTGTTTCCTCATGAAGCCTAACGTGATCACAACCCACACCTCCTAGCGCTGCTGATAGCCCAAACCAGTCCTGGAAGGATCTGTACTGGGAATGCCTCCCCGTCCTACTCGGAGCAAGATGCTGTGTCTGCTTCCCTCTATTTTTCCCCCATTTCTTGCCACACCACCAATACAACAACAGAAGGAGCTAAAGAGGATCCTTAAAAGGCTCCTCTGCACTAAAAACGCATCAGGGCAGGGGTTGAGGGGGGGAGCGGGGAGCCTCACCGCTGCCAACACGGGTTTAAGGGTTGGGAGCTTTTCCGCAGCACCCCGTAACCTGCCGGCGAGAGCGGCACTGGCAGCTCCCAGGCTGCTTCTGCCGCGCTTCGGTCCTGAACCGAAGCGAAAACCTTCCCCAAAGGCTCTCCTCTCCCGAACCTGGTTTAACGGTGTGTGTTTTTAGTGCGTTCTCTGCCTCAACCCCCCGCCACCCCACCCCATGCCATCCCGACATCACAGTGCAGAAGTGGCTGTGACAGACAGCGCTACCCGAGCCTCCCTCCCTGAATAGAAAAGCCAAGCACCAAGCAGACAAAGCATCAGAGGAGTGCTAAAAACGCTCTCAGAAGGCTTTCGGGCAGTCGGAACGGCGTTCCAGCTGAAACGGGCTGTGCCCGCGGCCCCTGCCGGACCAGCACCGGGGCGTTATCCTGCGCACACGGAATTTATACCCGTGTGGAAGCGGCTACAAGCTGCCAAGAGCATGGAGAGAGCCTCCCAGAAACCAAACCCCAACCGGACCGTGCCGCTGCCGTACCGTGACACGTGTCCGTGTGCCGGGGAGAGGGAAAGGAAACCCGACCGTCCGCTAAAAAGCGACTCCTCTTGAGCACGGTTATGAGGCAGAGGAAGCAGGTCCCAACAGAAGGCAGATCTCAAAGAGTTTTGCCTCAGTTTCCATGTAAAGCCCTGGGGAATTGTGCTGTTACCAAGAGGCCGAGGGCTCTTCCTCCTTCTTACAGGGTCATTAGGGCTGGAAAAGACCTCGAAGATCATCCAGTCCAAACACTGCCATGACCACCAAACCACGTCCTGAAGCGCCTCATCTCTTTCCCCATTACTGGCCAGCAACCCTCCCACAGCCGAGTGGCAGTTCTGACCTTCCAAAGCAGCGACAGGACTTCAAAGTTTAAAACAAAACCTGGTTATCTACAGAACTAGCCTATAGCATCGCAAGTACTCACAATTCCAGCACAAGGGAACACGCAGGTTACATTCCTACTGGGAACACACAAACACCACACAAGCAAAGTCACCCGCTGCAGCGCTTTAACTCGGCGGCATTTTCACAAACCCATGACAAAGTCACCGGTAATTTGGGATGAGGTTGCTCCTGTCACGTTTACTTGGTCTCACCCAACCCACTTTCACGCGGACTTCCACAGACGTGTTTATTTCTCCGGCTACTGGAGTCTAATACTGGCATTGAAGTTGTTTTTCAGCTAAGAGAAAGCCAATAAACATTCGAGGAGGGGAGAATTAATGAAGTTATAAGAATCTACGTTTTAAAGATACCGGGGAGAAACTCCTCTACCCCAAAACTGTGTAGCTGAGAGATTTCCTTAGAGAAGATGACGGCTCTGGTTGGAACCCTCGCCTTGGGACGGTGTTTGCTCTACGTGTGTGAGGTGTTTTTAAGGAGACGTGGTGGTGGCACAGTCATGGCACGGGCCCTTGGCCAGGGGCTGGGCAAGCCCGGGAAGCTTGCCCATCACTGGGGACACAGCTTTGGGGCTACAAACCAGCCCAGGAACGGCTACCTCCACTGCGCTCGCTCTCCACAGCCACGCAGGAAGGCAGCCTGACTCAGGGTGGGGGGAAAACGTGCAAAAATGGGGCACCGCCTCCGTACCTGTCTTCCCCTGTCCATCCGGTCTTCGGGTCTCTGCGGGTAACTCATCGGTCCGCCCAGCCCCTGGTACTGGTTTGGCTGGTACTGGTTCTGGGATTGCAGCATGCGGTTCCAGGCGAGAAGAGGCGCAGCCCCGGCAGCTCTGCGTAAAGAGGAAACACACCGCAGCGTGAGCTCGGCTTCACACCACAAACGCCCGGACTTCTCACACAGTGAGCGACGGGATCTGCCCACAGTTAGACACCGTCCCGAGCCGCAGGCAGCCAAGCCACCAGAGAGAAATCAGCGAGGGGAGGGGGGACAATATCTGCCGTGATTCTCCCAGCACAAGGGCACGTTTACTTACTGCTCCCCGCGCCACGGCTTGAGAGCTACAGAACCAGGTAACTACCACAAGCGGCGAATTCAATTTTACAAGATGAAGAGGCTTTTCCAAACTCCTTGGCGGGATCCTGCCCATCTTTTATTTTGAGGGGCGCGTTTGCCAGCTCGCCCGCACGGTTCCGGAGGGTCGATTAAAGCGCGGCTCGCTAAACGTAACACGCCATCCGAAGAGTAAACATGTGCGGGACGGGAGAATGAGCCTTTCTTTTCTAAATGTCCAGACTCTTTCTGGGAGTCCATTCTTCCTAGCTAATTGCAGGTTGCAAATGAATTCTTACTGCGAGTATTCTGAATCTAGGGTAGGGGCCTTGGCCGCTTTTTCCCATCCATTATTCTGCTCAATATGTCAGAAGGTCTGATCGGGAAGAAACCTTTTCAAGTTCTATTGATGCCGTTTTCAATTGACCACGGTGACCTAGCAACATAAGCACTAATTGGCCCGGACTGACTGACATTTGGTGTACAGTTTATATGGGAACGCAAATTCAACATCCATTACAACCTCGTTTGCCATCCTAGATTACCGACAGCAAGAAATGTTTTAATTGCCCTCAAGTACCTATTCTGACGTTACAATTATAAAGCAACAGGTATAATGCACCAAATCATTGTTTGATCAAAAATATTTAGAAAAACGATATCGCCATGATATAGTCTTTAAAGCCGTGCAGGGGTTAAGGGTACGGCTCCTCGCAGAATTCCGGGCGGTTATGGTCCGTGGCACGAGGTATTGCTGCGCAGGAAAAACACCGTTAGTCAGGACCGTTAATCTTCTCCGACCCCTGCCTAAGAGCCAGCTGAACGGCTGGATTAACTGGTGGGACCTCGGCCTTGGAGGAGGAACCCTGCCCAGAGGCTGAGAGGCTCCTTCCAAGGCACACGCAGTTGAGGGAGGAGGCAGGACCGTGAGGACCAAGCGACGATGGGAGAGGGAGGGCTTTTAAACACGGCGCCAGCTGGAACAGAGGCGAAGCTTGTAAAGGTAAGGTCCAAACGAAGGACAAGCCGGCGTCTTGGACGTTATTCCTAGAAAACAGGAGGCTCTCCAGGAAGAACACGCTGCTGAGCCGTAAGGAAAACCCCGGGGAATTACCTATATGGGCCCAGCACCAGGGCTTCCGTCAGCAGTCACTCTGTCTCTACAACTTTGCTGTGACAAACACCCTCGGTGACCGATGATCCCACTTGCGGCGTGCCTGGAGCAGGCAAGCTGGACACTAGTTCCATTTCACATTAACATGGCACAGAGTTTAAACTCGATTTTTTATGAAGTGCTGCTTAGTGAGGAGTTGGGATATTTAACAAGTGAAACACGTGAACACAAATACCACTATTACGTTGAGGCATTTTGGCTTCGAGGCCACTGGAAGAGTGAAATTGGTGATTTGCAGTTAGACACAGGATATCTTCTAGAGCTTAAACCCAGCAGAAAAACCAAACCCATGACGCAATGTATTTTCTGATCTTAAAGCTCAAAAAGCAGCACACACCTTTTGGCCGCTCTTCATTCACAGAGCTCTGTGCTGTTCTAAAAAGCAGAATTTTAGATCTTTTTTTTTTTTTCTGGTAAACAGCAATCAGGAAATTCTAGTCCTCCCAGCACCAACTTCCCGTTCGTCTAGCGGGTGTATTAATTGGTGATTCGAATTACCCGAGGGTGGAGATTTGTACGTGGCAAAGCTGTGCCTCACGGGTGACAAGAAAAAGAATCGTGCCCCTTGGAACTGCACGTGAGTTCACGATGGCCGAGCTAACTCGGATGCACTATCCCGAGTTAAATGGTCAACTTCGGATTCAACTAAAGCATTTACGTACGGGTTGGTTAAAAATGCAGCTTCAGGAAACTTTACACAGTAAAACACTTCTGCAGTCCAGCCTCAGCCTCTCTGGAAATCTCTGCTAGGAGCAGGTTAAGTGAAAGGGTTTGATTGCCTGGCAGGAGCAGGGCTCCTCGCTTATCCCTTGCTTGCTGTCACAAATGAAGGGTACGGGGGCCTCCTGCCAACCCACCCCATCCGAAAGGGCTGGAGCAGGAGCCGGCCGCTCCCTCAATTGCCTTCTTCCTGGGAGCAGAGGTGCTGGAGGGCAGAAATCCCTCGCTGCACCTCGTTGCTCCTGGAGCACCTGAAACCACAGCAGCAGCAAGTGGGGACAGCCTTGGGCATAGCAGGAAACCAGCAGCTCCCAGGGAATTCAGCTGGGAAACTGAAAACCTCATGGGGTGGGGGGGAAGTTGGGCTTGAGTGGTTCAGCCGTTTTTTCCTGCGCCAAGCCCATCCGTCCTCATGTTTCCATTTAGACTTTTGCTGAAGTCTCCGGGCCTATCTCTCTGTGGCCACTAGCTCCACATCAGCCCTCGGTATCCCTCTGATTTGCTTCCCAAACCAAACGCCTTCTAAGAACATGGGAAAATTACTTATTCTCAGCACGGGAACCAGCAGGTTGTGATTTTCATAAACCATCAGGGGTGTAACAGAGCACTGGAGAGGCGCTGCTGCCGCTCAAAAGCTAAACCAGCGTTCTCCAGGCTCCTCTGAAGCTCGTTTTCTAGGTGAAGATGATACATCTTCAACTGAAAGTCACCTTGGGGTACATCGGTTTCCTCAGGCTCAGGGACTGAGGTGAGGTCAACAGCGGCAGCACGCTGGGCGGGTTAGACCCCGTCACCCACACCCTCCAGCTGCAAAGACGCTCTGAAGTACCTGGGCAGCGTGTGGTCACGTCTACACACACCAGCACAGAGCGAGCACAGCGACCTCGGGACTGGGTTCTGACTAGAGAGACTGCCGATGACTGCAGCTGTAACGAAAATGTGTGTTGCAAGGGAGAAACAAACAGAACTTGTGGCTGGAGGAAGTCATCTACACGTGAACTGATAAACCCTTCCGTAAAACGATGGCAAGTACAGCACGATAAAAGCGGCGACTAGTTAGACCTGCAGCAGTATTTCACGCTACGTAAACTGGATTTAATTAAGGTGTGGGAATAGCAGCCCCGATGGATCAAGTAATATTAAAAGTTTCCAATGCCAGATTTGTTTATAATGCAATATTCCACTGGACAAGGAAGCCATTTCAATAGGGATCAGAGTGGTTGCCATGGAAAGCGCGACTGTGGAGAGCGCAATAAATTCTCCCAAAGCTCATATTTTCAATGGTTAACATTTGCAAACAAAACCATGGGATGGGGGAAAAAAAAAAAGAAAGAAGTTGTACCTCAGAGAAGAAACTTCAAAGATCTCACCCATGCTCTCATTCCCCCATAAACACAAATAAATATCATTATTCATCGCTTGCACAGGTACGCTGGGGTTTATACCGCCCGACCTAAGGACATACAACCTACCAACGAAGGAACGCACGGAAAACATCCCTTATTACCAAACCATGTCACATTCCTTCTATTCGATGGCACTTATTGGACTGCGGATTCCATAATCCTTCCCTGAGTCCCTTCTGCATTTAATTCAGTTCAGCCTTAAGTAGTTAAAGAAACTGTTTTCAGTGGCAACTAATAACTACTGACCTACAGTGACACTGCCCTACAATAGGCTTGTCAGGCCTGAAAAACTTGCACCAAAGAAGCTGATTAGGACTTCAAGAGGTTTGTAGCAAGAATCAATGGCTGGTCTGTACTAATGCTGCGGCTGCGGCACAGACATGATAAAAGTGGAACACCATTAGTTATGCCTCATTAAGCTCCACAGCCCTCCTAAAAAGAAATTTGTTTAGCCTGTCCAAAATCTAATGCAGTTTTAAGCTCTCTGTGTTCCATTTCATAGTATCTCAAAAGCTTCAATAAGATAAAGGCCAAAGAACCAAGAACGGTACCAAAGCAGCAACAGTAAAGTTAATTTTGAAGCCTGAGTTTTAATGGAAAGTGTTTTTGCCTGCTTTTTTTTTAATACAAAGTACTCAAGCCTTTTAAAGGATGAACGCCGCACGGTGCGCTCGCAAAATATAAATAAATCATGGACATTAATTAACTTAGAAAAGCCCTGCTGTACGGCGTGATTTCAATAAATTTAAACAAAGTTCAAAACAAAGAGGGGAAAAACGCCCTGGTTGGGAAGCCTGGCAGAACCAAGAGCATCTTCTTGGCCCTGTTTTACCCAACCTCAGTCCCTCCTGCCTTACCTTTGCGGGGTCTGTGGAAACAAGGGCGTAGGACCTCGCCAAGACTCCTGGGGTCTGAGATCTAGAGGGCAAAGCAACAGGTTAAAATTAAAAAGAGCAAGTATACTTAAGGAACCGCGCTGTGCTTAGTGCCACACGTGTCCCAGGACTTGTTTGAGGAGGTCAAACAGAAAAGCTCGCGCTGGACACACCACCAAAGATGTTCAAGCAAGTCGTGGTTACTGCGGCCGATGTTGACAGAGCCCTTGTGTCCGCCGGCGGCAAGCTCAGTATTAATTAATAAAAGTCAACTCTAAAAAAATTACATCCAATAAGCTTCAAGTTATAAGCAGGCTGGATGTTAATTGCTAGAGCTAGCATTGTTTAGCCCAAGTTTCCCTCAGAACAGGTTAAATTATCCTTTAAATCTAACCAACAACCAATACGTGCGCAAGTTACCCTCGAGCTAGGCAAAGTTATTCTATAAAGCTAACTAATAATTCAAAATACGTGCAAATCTCCCTCCTATTAGGCCAAGTTAGTCTATAATGCTAATAATTAAAATATACACAAGTTTCCCTCTGGTTAGGCCAAGTTATTCTATAAAGCAAACTAAAAGAATGAAATAAAGCGAACGGCTCCACTTCATTCACATTTAAATGAAGTTATATAGAGAATACATTGAAAGACAAACCCCAAATAAAAACCTTAACCTAGATAACGATAACAGAGTAATAAAAATCTATTCACGGTCTCTCGGATAACGTAATCAGACTGAATTAAGCCTTTTTGGGTAAGAACTTGGCCAGAGACCTAGCGCTGCAGTTGTAAGAAGCTGCGCTGAAGAGGACCACCCACTTCTCAATTGTTTCTCCTACCCAAATTAACTCCTCACAAAGCCGTAGCAGTAACAACATTGCTTTAACGGGACACGCAATTAAACGCTTGTTGTCCTTCTAAATAAACTGGTCGGTAAACAGGATAAAAGGAACAGCTAATCAATAGCTCCCCGGTCGGCCCATGCCGCTCGGATTGTGCACCCATCAAAAGCCCCAGTTTCAGTGACACCTTGGATTATTCTCGATGGTGTTTAAGCCTGACCTAATTTCAACAGCTGGTTCCAGCAGTTGTCTCATGGACGGGACAGCAGCGCCCTGCTAAACCGCCAGCGCTCAAGGACACGAGAGCTTTGAAATAACGTGAAAGAAAAGAGGGGAAAACCACGGACTGGGGGGAAAACCCGCGGCTAACTCCGGCCCGTCAGCAGGCTGCGGTGGTGTGACGGCACAAAACCTCCCACCCGTACCCGCAGCACCTGCAGCTGCCAGGGTGAGGGCTGGGGTTTGGCTCTGTCCCCAGACCAGACCTCCTACGCCTGGCTCCGCTCTCCTTCTGCTTGTTAGGAGACTTCCAGAAAAAAACCACAACCCTATATTCCATGAAGAAGATGCCTCCCCCCTCCCTTCTCCGTGCACGCTGAGCTAGCCGAGAACCCCGAGTATCAGGACAATTAGACTCATCATCTCTCCCTCCCTGGTCAGAGCTTCACATTTTAATTGAGTTTATCATCACGTTTTTCCATGCCACTGGTCTAAGTGGGAAATCCAGTGGGGTGATGCTGGTCTCGCCCTGGTTCCAGTTTCCCATTCCCACAGATCTCTGCTTAAGGGCTTGTTAAAAACACGAGTCCCTATTTAATCGCTTTCTAGCTGGAAAAGAAAGGGCCCAGCTCTCCTGCTGCAACCACAGCTTTGTGCAGCTCTAGGGAAACAGTTTATGAAAGAGTCTAATGAAATCATCATAAAAACATTAAAAGCCACCTTATTACTATTCATTCGTGGGGCTCTGACAGAGAACAATCTTTGAAGGGAAAAAGCTGGGAGCAGCAAATTGCACTTCAAAAAGGTACAAAATCGGAGGAGAAACGACAATTAATATTTTCTTTAGTCTTCAAAACTCAGGCATTTCCTAGAGCTATAAGGCCAAATAAACTGCCTTCTCCAGCAGCCCCTCAAGTAACAATTTATCTAATCAGTGCGGCAATCAAAGACAAGATTTTGTGTTTACTGATTGCACTAATCAAAATCACTTTTCAAATGCAGCTAATTGACAAGTTTACTGACTGAAATGGAAGTCATAAATCAGATACCCTGTGCGGCGGAGACCAAATACGCCATTCCCAGAGCGCTGCCACACCGCACTTGACTCCCCCAAGTTATCAGCACAGACAATTATTCATCAGCTGGAAATCGGCACATCACAGTCAAATCAGAGAACAACAGCCAGGAACACCCACGGCAGGCTCTTGAAGGAGAGATGGCACTTTGGTTGACCGCATTGCCCTTCTAGAGTCTAATTTTACTTCATCATACGTATAGAAACCTAATGCACAAAAGCTGCCCGGCGTCAATCCCGCGCAGACGCGGGTGGAATCGGCTCAGCCCTGACCACGCGTCTCCACTGGAGCCGAGGCGCCTGCTCCTGGTCAGCAGGATGACCACCACCTCCTGCAGCGAGGTTCAGAGAGCTGCTGGCACGCTCCCACCTTGACGGGCTTGCTTCATGCTCAACCCAGCCCATCCAGGACGCATTACGGTGTCCGGGTGTGGTCCCACTCTGATTTCAGCTGAAATTTGGGGCTGTGACATTTGGAGGTGTTCTAACAAGCAAGGGGTTAACCCTTTACCAGGGTCTCTACCTGGTAAAAGAGGACTTGAGACGCTCGTGGCCACCTGGCATCAGGTCATCTGCTGCTGTAATTAGTTGCAAAGACAGCACGCTGCCATCGGTTTAAATCGGAAGTTAATTAGAGTTTAAGGCTAATCTCCTAGGACAGCTCGGTAGGGTTAGAAGAAGAGGAGGAGAAGCAACAATTAACTGCCAAGGACGGCATTTGCAGCATGTTGCACTGCAGTCTCCCGTGAAAACAGTGCCAGGAACCAGCTTCTCGACTGCGGGAAGAGAGCAACAGCAGACGCACAACCCCTGCTTTGTGAAAAAGCCTTTGGAAACAAATTTTAAAAAAGCCTCGCTTTTGGATGTGCCAGGCACACCTGCGGAACAGCAACTGGGGATGCCCGAGGCAGTCTGAGGGTGAGGAAGGGGCAGGAGATGAGGGGAGGAAGGGACGTGCGGAAGAAAGCCACCTGAGGCCGACAGATGGGATTTTGTATCGATCGGTGGATTCAAGCCTCCTCAATTTGAAAGAACGATGGCATCGGGGCGTATTTGCATGTGGAGTGCTTCCTATACAATGCAAGGTGCTCAGATGCCACGAGGACGAGAGCTTCCCAAGTACCTAATTGGCAAGATCAGCTCCACGTACGCAAGGCAGAGAAAACTGCTTTGAAGTATTTCCCACAAAGCGTCAAGACTTGAGCTTTAGAGATATGAACAGCAGCACAGGGACTGATGGGCTCACAAATACTTAGATCTCTCCCCAAAACCACACAGACTTTCTCTTTTTGGAGATTAATACAAAAAATGTGACGCCTGTCTGGTAGCTCTGCCTTCCTATTCCCCACACTCTTCTTTTTAGATCATATTTATTGTTTAAAAAACCCCCCACTTGTTTTCCTTTAATCACAGTCAATAGCCCCAGGCTCTCGTATCCAATCCATCTCTCCACTTAAACCAATCAGTTCCTCGCACGAGGAAGCTTCTGCTCCCACTACTCAATTACGCTTCTTCTACTTTGGGACTGGACATTATGTTTAATTCAGAGTAGCCATCGATATTACTTATTTGCCATTTCATACGCAGCAAAAATGCAAGTATGTTACGGTGGACAGCTTCATTAGGCAGCAATCTGGTCTTCTCCATGTGACACAAGGTTAGAGTTCAGATGTTGTCTGTGTCAGCTGCTAAAACTTCAACTACTTAATTCAGTATCACAAGAATTCAGCTGAACAGTGAGAACTTATTAAAGCACCTTTTTAGGCAGTTTAGCCAAGTTTCCTCCCGTTTCGATCCCACCATTACAGGAACGCAGCTCCTGATCACAGGCAAGGAGACAGGACTCGTTCCTAGCACTGGTTTTGGGAGCCCTTCACACAGGCTGAAGAACTCCACTTTAGGTCACGCAGGATTTATCTTGCCACTTTCAGTGACCCACTTGTTCACCAAGCCAACAGCAGCGGCACCCCTCACCCCCTGGCCACCTTGTACCCCCTCTTTGCCAGGAGTTGCAACCTTTCAGCAGGAGAAGCCAACCCAGGACCGTGGATTAGCAGTTTTGGTCAGTCTGGCACCTCAGCACCACCCACAGCTCTTCTGGCAGTCCTACAACCTCTCCTGACCTGCCACCATCCCTTATGAATTATTTTCTGGGGCCAGCATGCTCCTCTTGTTCCCTTCAGACACAAGGCACCAAGCTTTGGCCAAGCCTGGTGATGCCGAGATCCAGGCACACACCGAACACCTTCTGGACAGCAGACCCCAGGAACCCACTTACTTGAGAGCAGCTTGGGGATCTGCTGCTGCCCACCCAGCAGCGGCCTGGCGTAGGGGCTCCCGTAGGCTGCCAGAGGTACCGCGTTGGCGTACATTCCCGGCATCCCTCGTTCCCTCGGCATCGTGTGGCTGTTGCGCGTGAGAAAGAGGAAGAACAATGAAACCTTACAGCAGAGCTGCCACCTGTAGTGACAGCCTCCTTTAAAACATTCTCTTCGCTCGCTCTGATGAACGTTGCCCTGCCCAGTAAGGAAAACCATTCCACTTTGCCTGTGACATAACCCCGGCTCACTCTCCCACCCCGCGCTCCGAAGCGTCTCACACTACACTGGCAGCTCCTCCAAGTTTATCAGTCCCCCAAGTAAAACTGACCGTGGTGACGCCTTGAAAAACGACAGTCAAACCTGTTCGTACTGTGTAACACACGTGGCTTCAAAAGGGGTTTTAAAACAGACACTAGGAACCCTCGGTTCCTAGTATTAATATATACCCTTGGTACTGTTAATATCCTTGGTATATATATACCCTTAGTATTATTAATACCCTTGGTATTATTAATACGACAGGAATGTCTTTTATCCCTTTAAAAAGGGGTTCTAACCCCTTTTTAAAGGCATTAAAGACATTCCTGTCGTATTAATAATCTTAATTATCGCTTGTGTGCAATATTCTCATTGTCCTTCTGTACCACCCATGAAACAAGTTGAAAAAACGCAATGAGAAATTTAGTTAGAAATAATTAGAAGAAAAAAAAAAAACAAACCCCAATCAAGAAGAAAGCAAAATGGCAAAATCACGGTAACAGAGCTTTCACTGATACTCAGTTTAAACATCACACCCCAAATATCTGAGCATGGAACACCTAATCTCCAACAATCCACCCCCACCCTCTTTGTTTCCTTTTTTAATTAAAAAAAGCAATAAATGAGTATAGCTATCTCAGCGAGGCAGTTGGGTACGCTGCCTCCAGGCTCACCCTAGAGTTCTAAACGCCGCCTGGTCCAAATGGACTGGTTTCCTGTCTCGGTTAAAACCCAGCTGTGGTCTCCACGGCCGGCCATCGTTATTGGTCTTCTCCCAGTCTCCCGGCTTCAGGACTGGAGCAGGTTTCCTTAACATTAAAAAAAGAGTTCCATAAATGCTTAGCAGGGCAAATACTCAAAGAAAATGGAGTTACTTGAAAACTAACAGCTGGTACTTACTTTGCCCCAGGTAGGACTATAGCCTTGAAAACAAAGTTCTCATCGAATTGCGGGTCTTTGAAAGAGATGCTAGGAGAGAGTATTCGAGAATTAGGTCTCTTAGATAACTAAGACAAGCAAGATTAAGAAGCAATCGATGCTTTATTAGCAGTGACGTGCACAAACAAAACCCCAGGACAAACTGCAACGCGTGTTCCTTGCACGTGGATACCCTGACTGCGTTGGACAATACTGGGTTTGCTCCAGGAAAATCCATCCACGCTTCTCAGCAATTCCCATCTCCCGCTCCAAGCGTGCAGGTCTCAGGGAGGTCCCAGCAGGGACACGTTTGAAGTAGATGGCACCAACTTCCTTCCTGTTCTCTCCCTCCCTTCCAGCCAATATAGAAGGACGCTTGGGATGCCAAGAAAGATAAAAAGCGAACAGCCCAGCAGAACAATCTCACTCTTCCTGCAGAAATACATCTGTTTCTCTGCACAGAGGATGAATGAGACTTGAAGGAAAGAATAATGGTCCCTTGGAAAACCCAGCCAAAGCCACAAGAACTGGAGAGCAGAAACATGACTGCTCATAACATCTCAAAAGACAGGAAGAAAAATCCTTGCAAGGGAAAGGGGCAGAAGCGTAAAACAACTCAAACCTCCTGACAGCGGCAGATGGAAAGCCCAAGACCACCTTTAACTCATCACGCAGAGTAACTAAATCCCCAGTTCAGAACATCCTTTCTCCCATATCCTGACAAGCCACAACCTGGCATTTCTTACTGCCTGGAGACAGTTGTTCTAGCTGAAGGAAGCTGTGCCTCCTTGGAGGGAAAAGTTACACGCACAGATCATAAAGTGATTTTCAGTGTCTTGAGCACCTCACGTGGCTCGGGGAGTGAGAGGTTGCAGGCTCCAGCGTTACACAGCTATCATACCGTGACAAACCAAGCGAGAGCGATACACGACACGCTAGAGCAGCAGAAATTTCCTGCCGAGTGCAAGAGAGGCATTAAAACCTGTGACCACGAGATTTACTCGTGGAAACTCTGCACTGTTTGTTATTCATTATGAAGTTTCTGATCATTCTCCCAAACATCCCATGCAGCAAAGTTAGTTTTACTCCTTTATTTCTTCAGGACACGCGGTTTATATTCTCCAGCAAAAATCCACTGCTGGAGGGCTTTCAACCAATACCCAATTCTGTCCTGGAGGCTTGCTCTCCAGAACTTTGGGTTATCTTATAATTTAAAAGGCTCAATACAGACCAAGTTCTGTAGGTGCATCTCTTTGCTTGCCAAAGACCCAGAAGTCCCCACAGAGAGTGAGCAGAAGAGCAACAGCAGGAGACATGAAACACACCGTGTCTGACACGCCAAGAAGTATTTTGGCCATCCCTGCAGGACACGCCACCACACACGCTCTGCTTGACCCAAGCGACTGCTACGTCACAACGTCGTATCTGGGATTTGGTTCTCGCAAAAAACCGAAGTTTAAAGTACAAGCTCCAGTTTTATTAAGGGATGGATTCTGTTGCATATTCAGCCACACCAGAATAAAAGGAGTTTTGACTGCTGCATTTCCTGCGCCGCTGCCTTAAACCCCCGAGCTTACTGACCTGACTGCAGAGTTCTGTGTGAGATCACGCAGCATGGGAACAGGAGACTCCACCGTCCTGGCAGAGAGAAAAACGTCACATCATGTATTTCTCACCAAACTACCTCTCCAGGTGACAAACCAGCCATTTCCCAGGGCCTATCTAGGGAATTCTGGAGAGTTTTCTTTTTCCTGCGCCGCTGTTCCCTGCAGTCACAGCTCTGACCACTCGTGTTCTCCATGAGCCATGACAAGAATAGAGCAGTGTATATTAGTGAGTGTGACCCAGGATACATTATCTTCGTGCATTTAATGCAAAGGAGTGACCAAACACCTGCCGATGCCTCTAAGCAAAGGTAGATAAACGGATGCGTATCCCACAACGCAAAGATTGCGCCGATAATTTCTCAAACTAAATGCGCTATCTAGAAAATAAAAAATATTAGTGTTATTTTTTCATGTGTGGCTGGGAACAGCCCCGAATTTAGCGCTGAATGGAAAATGGTAAAATATATCTAATATCTCTCTACTGGTATATTTCTTTAATGCAATTAAGATTAGCATACAAAAAAAGGTCACTTTTTTAAGCAGCATGCACTCCTGGAAGTTACATCAGACTGCATTAGATTAGGATTCATATGAAAACAAAGAGGCCAAACCAACACGTCCTTACTGAAGGAGACCACTGATCACTCCCACTTTTATTATCCAGCGCCTGCTTACCTAGAGTTCAAACACCACTAAATACACAAAAATCGGTCTCCCATAGATGGGCTGACCAACCGAAAAGATTCATCAGCAGTTAAACACATCAGTATTTCTGACGCCGCTTTAAGAGCCTAGTTCTGGACTAAAGAATTGCAGGATGACGGTTTTACCTGCTTGGTTTTTCAGACAGGCCGATGACAATACACACCGAGTGACACCTCACTGAAGCTCAGCCTCAGAACCAAAGGCATCGCCCCGTCAGCAGTTTTAGGTTCCTTGTCGTGGGCACAAAGATATCTTTATTTACATGCCGACACAACCAAAGGAAACGTCCCGCAGCACCCCACGACCCGTACTCACTGGTTGGGAAGAACGGCGTTGTCATTCAGCGTAAGCTTTCCCTGGATTCCATGGCACAGCTCCGGGGGTATATCCACTGGCTACGGAAAAAACAATTTGCCAGCTGAAGCGTCTTCTTACAACTTCCACCCTCAGCATTGAGGCAATTGCTTAAGAAGCAGCACAGCCTACCTCTGTGTTTTTGGTCTTGTACTGTTCTACGATGAAGTCGCAAAGCGGATGGTGTTTCCCAACAAAGAGAACATCGCCACCGAGGCTATTTCTTCTGGCTAGAAAAGATGAAAGAGAAGGGGCTGAGAGTTCAGAGCAGAGAGGGAAGGCGGGCACACACCAAAGGACAGCTCCGCTGGGATTTAGGGAAAAAGCTTTGAACGTTCCCGGAGAGCGCTGGAAAGAGAGCGCAGAACAGGCTGTCCCTGGTCAGGGGGTAACCACAGCCAACACACCTATCAGGTCCTACTGTCACCTCCAGCCCTGGAAGCCCTGTTCTCTTGACTAACACCTGACAAGTACTCTGACAGCGTACACTGGTAAAAGCTTTTCATGCGATTGAGCTGCACCTAGTTTCCAGGTTAAGTCTTACGCATGTCTACTTGAGTACAGAAATCCGAGTGAAAGCTATGAAACCAAACCCCTGGAGGATCCTTCTAGTGACCAGCACCACCCGTGAAGGGGAGGCTCCAGCCTGCCATCATTTAATCCAAAGGCCATCTACTATGCCTTGCTCATTTTGGGGTGGAACCCAGCAGCAATGACAAGTTGCGATGAAATACCACAATTCTTACTTTCTTCAGGCGTGAGGTCAGGGTAGACTTCTTCCAGGGCAGCTCTAAGGCGGCGCTCATCAACAAACGGCAGCAATGCCACACCTAGGAAAACAAGGATGTTATTTTTCACGATTGCTAGGGGTAAAATTAAAAAAAAAAAAAAGAAAGAAAAAAGGACATAGGCATGGAAAGCTCCATAGGTTCTTTACCCACGAAACAACGGTTTCATCAGTCAGAGAAAAGCAAACCCTACGTTCTCAGAAGGTCCCCAGTCCCCACTGGCAAGCTGCAAGCTCTACCCACACCTGCCTCATCTGGGAAGACGATGAGCTTGGTCAGACAGTCATTATTTGTCTCAGTTGCTACAGATACTCCCCTGACAGGGCTCAATGCCACTTTATTCAAATTAATTTATTAAGAGACAACAGTGGAAGAAATCACTCCAAGTTCAGCGACAAGGTGATACAGATCTTCTCCATTGGGGACCATTCAGACCAACTGTTAATTTTACTCCGAGATAACACAAAGGCTCCTCTCGGTATCAAAATCCCTCACGAAGCAGCACAGCTCAGAGCCCACTCAATCCCACTGGATGAAGCTTTTCCCAGTATGCTCTGATACATATTTTCTTCTATTATAAAATCCCCCAAAAAAGCACTAAGAAATTGACAACGATAATTCTTCTGCCACTCTTATTATCGGTTGGCATCTGGAGTAATTATTCTTTATTTTATTTCCCTTAGCACAAACACCAGAGCTTTTCCTGACCAAGGCTGTCTACCAAACCGATATTCATAGTTTTGTATTTGTGCCTGTACCAGCTCTCCCAGCAGGCAGATCTCAGACACATCTGTCACCACTCGAAGGTACAGCATGGGCAGAGACTTTGGACTTCTGCAGACTTAGGTTCCTGATCCAGAACTTGGCCTGCCTGTGCTACAGATGTTAGATCTTTAGGTGACTTTATTAAAACAAAGACTATTGTCCTGGAGCTGAAAGAAAGGGGACCACCTAAAGCTTTACGTGCAGCGCAGTCACACCAGAAGCTTGTACTCTCTCCTAACGAAACCAGTTTGGAACGAACCGTAAGTAAAACACAAATAAATGAGTAAAAGTTCAATGTGTCAGAAGTTTAACAGAATTCAGCCTACTGCAAACTGATGAGGAGCAGAGCTGTAGTGCCTGCTGCTGCCAAGCTCAGCAGACAAGAGATCTGCACTGGCCCTGCTTATGAAGTACCAGGATAATCTTCACGCTTCATCAAAGCCAGCGCCAGACCTCAGCCATGTTCAAATTTCAGCTGGAACAGAACTACTCGAAGGGAAACCGTGACAAGCCTACCCTGGAGAACAATTTATTTTTCACCTTCACAACACACTGGTGGAACGACAAGAAGACGGGAAGTGTTCATGACCCAGGAGATTGCAAAAAGGATCAATGGTGGGCTTTCAGAAGCGCAATCCCATCTCAAAGGAAGATCTTCAAACATCTCCTTAAGAGGACAAGGTATACGAGATGCTTTTTAACCGAGACAGGCTGGACCTCCAGCTTGGAAAGTATTTCTTGTTTCACAAGTGCCTCTTAAGCACGAGAATTCCAGATGTCAATCCAGAACAAAGAGTTTACGTTGCAATTAAGCATTAAATGAACCAAAAATTATGTTACAGGCTGAAAGCACGTGGAAGCTACTTAAAACACTACTGCTTTAGACTGTGGACTTGCCAACTGGACAAAAGGACCACGGAAAGTTGCCAGAACAGCAACATGGTTAAGAAAGGGCTTTGAGTTACCAGGGGAAAACCTGCTCTGAGAGGTACCTCGCAATACACAGGAACGTTCTCCTTGGTTTTGGACCTGTCCTGAGTAAGATACTCGTGTGTCTCCCTGTGGCTATTTCAAAACTCAGGTGAGCTGCCTTGGGTAAGAATCACAGAACCACTGATGGCAGCGAGAACCCCTGGAGGTCCTCTAGGCCACCTGCTCTGCTCCAGCATGGTCAGGGGCTGCTCAGGTTGTCCTGAGCAGGTTTGCACAGGGCCATGTCCAGCTGGCTGTTGAATATCTCCAAGCATGGAGACTCCACCACCTCTCTAATCACCCTCAGAGTAAAAATGTCCTTTCCTATGCTCAGACGGAGTTCCCTATGTTTCGTTTTGTGCCCAGCTTATTTACACCTACAATTAGGATGTTACGCTATTGGCTGAACAGCGTGACCAGCCACAAACTTTGGCAGACCTCTAAAATCCATATTCTCTAAGGAAAGAAGAAGCTGCATTAAACACTGCAGCTGTTTTTTCATTCTTTGTGTGCATCCAAATATTTCTATATTCCCCCAAAGCATTTTTCACAAGGTACTAATGAGCCACTGATTGAACAGAACAAGATCCATTAATTAAATGCAAAGGAGACAAAAGACAATTACACAGTAAGGCTGATAAAAATAGAAAAATGATTAATCTAGTCAGGACAAATTAACAAATCGAGAGTGACTGCTGAAATTACTAATAATCATTGGCAATCTGAAATCAGTTACTGAACTGTAATTTGTTCTTCAGAACGATTTCTTTCCAAAAAACGTACCTGCTGCAAAATACGTCTCCCTCACACCAAGTAACACACGTTACCTGCGTGACTTGGTGCACCGTCATCTCGGTGAGATGATTTTCCATTTTCTTCCCGTTTTTTTGCGCAGATTCTCAAGACTAAGGTCAGTAAACTACAGCTCAAATAAAGGAAGTTGAAATCTCACCTTGCCAAGCATACTTCTTCCCATTTAAATCAATAGCAAAATCTTCAGGGTAGAAGTCAATTATGCTCGATTCCTGTATTGGAGAAAATAAATATAAAAACCATTAAAGCCAATTATGAAATGGATTGTGAATGCCGTGCAGTACCGCACTCTGCAGGGGGTGAGCAAACAGAGCTCAGGAGGATGCAAAGAACTCTGACTACCAGAACATTTATTAAAAGCCATTTGAACGAAGCGTGGCAGGGCACTTGCATCACTTTGGGGTATCAAAACCAGAAATTAAGCAGGACGTGACAATTCCAGACAACTGGGTTAAGGTATTTGCTCCCCAGTTAAGCCCTGCGAGGTTTCTGTAAGAAAGGAAACGACCTTACTAAAGCATAAGTCAGGAAATAAATTTTTCTCACCGAAACGCGTGAATTCAAAGAATCACTTTTAAGGATCTTTGAAGAATCTCTGCAATCTACCAGAGCTGTTCCCTCCCCGTCTCCATTATTCTTCCGCCCAAAGAAAGAAGCAGCAAGTCACGCTCACACAAGTGCAAGACAACGTCACCTTGCAGAGAGGAGCACAAGGATCCTTACCGGATCGGTCATGAGCTTCCTCCACGTCGGCGGCAGAAAATTTCCACTTGCAGCTGGAAATACTCCCATGAGTTGTTCAAGAGGCTTAAACTGTTGAAATTAAACAAGCAGATGTAGGACGCTTCTAATGAGCTGTTAAATCACCATTAAAGGAGGAAATAAATAAATGAAGATGCCCTACCGGCTTGGAGCCCTTCTCGAAATCCGAAGGCATGTCTGCAATGCCCTCGAAGTCAGAGGCAAAGGGAGCGTAGTGAAAGGGGTAATACCAGTTCCAGGACGCGCAGCCCTAGGACAGAGGAACAAAAATCGGACAAGTCAGAAAGCCCTCCCGCCAGAGTACTCTCGCTGGGTGCTCGGTTTGAGGCGGCCAAAGAGACAGGACCTAGCCCCAGAACCACACAAGACCTCGCAGCAGAACCTTCACCTTAGCTTCAGGACACTAACATACCTCACGCCTTTTTCCTCCCTCTCCAGAACAACCAACCAACCCCCACGAGCAGGCGCACAAAGTCCAGTAAAAGCAAGCACAACCGTTTCTCGCAGAGAGCAGGAGATCACAGTCCCTCCATCCAGTCCCTAGGCTGAGGAGCCTGTAACAACAGGACGTGTTTTCACCTTGTGCAGAGCTGCTACCGCGCCTTGAACAGGAAAATACAGAGGAGAAATTTCAAAGTTCTCCATAACTGTACAGAAGTCAGAGCGGTGCCGGTTGGAAAACCATCAGAGAGCTCTCAACAGGCACAGAATTAACATTTTCCTGGCAGCACGCTGTCTGCACTACTGTGCGTCAATGCAGAGCCCCACCACTAACACAGGAATCATAGAATGTGAGAGGTTGGAAGGGACCTCTGGAGATCATCGGATCCAACCCCCTGCCAAGCAGGACCATAGAATCTAGGGCAGGTCACACAGGAATGCATCCAGATGGGTCTTGAAAGTCTCCAGAGAAGGAGACTCCACAACCTCTCTGGGGAGCCCGTTCCAGGGCTCTGGAACCCTCACAGTCAAGAAGTTCTTCCTCACGTTGAGGTGGAACTTCCTGTGCTCTAGCTTGCATACATGGCCCCTTGTCCTGTCACAGGGCACAAGTGAAAAGAGGTTGCCCCTTTCTTCTTGACACCCAGCCCTCATCTATTTATACACATTAATTAGATTCTCTCAGTCTTCTCTTCTCCAGACTAAACAGCCCCAGGTCTCTCAACCTTTCCTCATCAGGCAGGTGCTCCAGTCCCCTCATCATCCTCGTAGCCCTCCACTGGACTCTCTCCAGTAGATCTCTGTCCCTCCTGAACTGGGGAGCCCAGAACTGAACACAGGACTCCAGGTGAGGTCTCACCAGGGTAGAGTAGAGGGGCAGGAGGACCTCCCTCCATCTGCTGGACACACTCTTCTTCATGCACCCCAGGAGACCATTGGCTTTCTTGGCCACAAGGGCACATTGCTGTCCCATGGAGAACTTGTCGTCCACCAGGACTCCAGGGTCCTTCTCCATGGAGCTGCTCTCCAGCAGATCACCTCCCAGTCTGTACTGGTGCACTTTGTTGCTCCTTCCCAGGTGCAGGACTCCGCACTTATTCTTGTTGAACCTCATGAGGTTCCTCTTTGCCCAGCTCTCCAGTCTGTCCAAATCCTGCTGAATGGCCGCACGGCCTTCAGGTGTATCAGGAATCCGAGGGACCGGAGAACCCCAGTATGAAGCACCCTACAAGGTGTGAAAACTTGTTGCAGGTTGAAAACTATTCTGGTCTTTACCTGTTGCTTTTCCATTCAGTACCAGCACTAACACACACTGAGTAACATTTTGCTTTTCCTCTCTTAATAATCTGTCTTGAACGTGGGGAAATGTAAAGTGCGTTCACTTGAGAGAGGCAAAATAACCCTCAAAAAGGAGAAAACAAAGTAAACCCAAACCGCATCAGAACACGATGCACTTGGTAAAGGAAGAGGTGGCTCTAGAAGGTCTAAGTCAAGCTTTCACCTCCTCAGCTAGTTTTCTTAGTGCTACCACTTGAAACAAAAGCTCACGGTTTTGACTTCCAATTCTGAACAAGTAAATGTCAATGAGGCTCCTCCAGCAGTATTTTTGGTTTAAGATTACAGAGGCTATAATCATCCAATTCTTCAGATGGTTTCCGTAGGTTTCAAAAGCCAGGTGGATTGGTTTCTTTCTTGTCTTTTGGTTTTGTTTTTTTCCTCTCCAAACAGATGTCCCCACCAGCAGAACATGCTCGGCATCGTTAGCGTTTTGTAAGACTAATGTATTCTGTCAGGAATTTTACGGACAGCGAGTAATAGTTATCAGAAGCAACTCTTACTATGACAAAAAGAAAAAAAAGCAAACAAACCCCCTCAAGCAAAGCTCTTTTGAAATTCCCCTGGTCCACCGGCTTCCAAAGGGGCAGAAAGCGCTTTGCTGCTCCACACAGACACCAGATGACTCCCTTGTGGCATCTCGCCTACACGCAGCTCTGCTAGGCCGGTACAAACAGCAGCACGTGTGAGAGTTTCACTGCTGCCCTGCTTGAACGTGGTTTGCTTTCAGCACACCTTAACCATGTGCAGGATGGTGGGAGTTCCCACCTGTAAAGGTGTCCAGGTGACCTCTGGCCTTTGCAGAAGGAGCTGCTCAAGGGTGTGGAGAGCTCAGCTCTCCTGCAGACCCACTCCAACCGGCTTGCAAACCTTTATTAAACTTGATTTTCATCTACTGTAACATGCAAGTTAGAGCCCGAACTCAAGTATTTAATACAGCAGGAGGGAACACATTCCCTTTTAGCTCCAAGGGGGTAAAAAACCCAATGAAGGAGCACGTAGTAAAATAAACTAACTTTCAGACCGCGCAGCTTCTCGCGGGCACGCGAGGTCTTTGCCCTGCCCGTGCTCTAGGCTGGACGCTGTGAGCCACGTATGGAAAATGGGCCGTTTCATCAGCACGGCCCTGCCTTCAAAGCCACCGCGACAGACCAGCTCCATCAGCTCCAGCACATTCTGCTCCCAGGTCACATATGAGAACGTAACTCACTTTGCCTTCAGGGCACGAAGATAGTTATTAACCACAAACCCCAACGCCTAACTAATCTTCTTCCAACCTGACATCTCAATTATCAAAAGATTTACATCAGGCTCAGATTACCCCAAACACAACACACTTCACAGAGCACCATTACAACCTACGGAGGAGGCTGACAACTCTCTTCCTTTCACGTTCTCCCTGGCACCTCACAGGCTTTGTCCTTTGTTGGCTCGTTCAGCCAGCTGCAGTTTCACTACCCGTAGCTACGGATCGCGAAGGGAAAACACGCCTCGGTCCGTCACAAACTAACGAGCGCCGCTGCTGCACGCGAGAAACAAAACCCACATTCAAACCCGGAGCGTCAGACGGAATTGGGCGCCCACTCACATCTTAAAAACACCCCCGCTGCTCTTCGAAAGTGAGCAACGGATAATTATTCTTTCCAGAAAAGAAACAGGGTGCAGACACGAAAGAAAATTGCCGTTTCAGAGGAGAGATTTGTAAATACCTGATAATAATATCTGAGAACCCAGCAAAGCCCTTCCACGTAGGACTGTACAACTTTACGACGGAATTTCTCGTCGGAGGCATCAACGTCGAATTTGTTTTTATAGTAGCGCTGTTTCCAACCCGTTTCCCATAACCTGCAAACACAAAGAGATGCCAATACATGTTAATATGTGCACATTTAGGTATCTGCATTAAAATACACGCCAGAGTCACTTGCTACTTCATTTTTCTACGATTTAAATGAAAGCGTAAACACTGATGCTCAGCAGCAAGGGGATAAGATTTGCTGGCTGGCATCACAGAACATCCAGATGCAATTTGGAAGCTACCATCCCAATAAATGTGTCTTCCAAGCACTTGTTGTTCGGAGCAGGGCGATTTTCAAACACCATCAGGATTCTTTGGAACCGTATAGCTCCTAGTCAGCAATCTCATCTTTCTCGTCAGGAATCTCCTACCAAAACTGTCACTGAACTTTTGTTCTCCCGTTCTCCCAACCACTAAAATAGGATCAGCTCTTCCCCTCCCTTATTTAATCCACCCTAGGCCAAAATCTTTATCGTGTGGGAGTATCTCCTCACATCAAGCTCATTCCTCTATTCATCTCTCTGACAGACGAGCACCTGGACCCTGCATCTCTGCTGTATGAAGTTAGGGAAAAGGCAAGTCATGGGCTATATCATGCCACGTTTCAAGCACAAATATTCTGTGAAGATTAACAGGAAGCACAGACCATAGGCTACTGGACAAACCTGGGTGGTTTTGTTTGTTTTTTTTAAAATTTAAACCTATTATTCACCACAGCGCATTTTACACAGGCACATCTTAAAGCTCACATGAATTCTGGTATTTGAGTGAACCAAAGTAGATTGCTAATCTGATTTAGAAACCAGTTACATCAGATAATCCCGTAATACTGATTTTTTATTTATTTATCCTCGGCAATTCAAAACTTGGCATTGATTACCACATCATGCACGAACCCTTTCCACAAAGGCTGTGACCACTTTAAATTACACACAGAATCTGAAGCATGTAAGTGACCTGTGAGGTTAAACTTACACTTGTCAGAAGCTCACAGGGCAATAAATAAAGCACACAAAGCCTTCAAGAGAGAGCAAAGATCCATTTATGCTTTTTCACACAATGCACATCCTTTTGCTTTTGCAACGAGGATCTTCCCTTGCTTCTGTTTCAAGTTAGTTGCCCAGCACAGGGACACTTTAAAAAATCTGACCCGAGCTAGTTCAAAGGCGATTCAAACTGATGAGGAGGTACAGAAATCAAGAGATGTTTTCAAGAGCTTCAGAAAGCCAGGTGGGCAAGGACAGAGCTACTTGCGCTGAAGTCTTGAAAGACAGAGTCAAGAACATCTGCTGACTCTGAGCATCTGACCCTAGGAGCTCCCTGGCAGCTCGACAATTGCAGAAATCTCAAAAACCTTTCCCACAAGATAAGAAAAAAAAAAAAACAAACAACCAAACCAATCTGCTAGCTGCCTGGAACTATTTGTTCTAAAGTCACTCTAAACAGAAAATATGTTTTCACAAACAACTTTGGTGCATCTAGTACATTTACGCAGCTGGCTTTACTCACAGGGAGAAGCCTAAAATTATTTTCCACTCAAAAGGATCTGAATAAATATTGCGAGCTACTGAAGAGCTTAAATAACTGGACGAATACAGTGCAGCCTCTTGCTTGACAATACCAACCTCGTCCCAACTATCGCTACTCGTAAATCACCGCGGTGCATTCACACTAGTTGCTGTAACTGTTAAAGCTTCCTTT
The DNA here is from genome assembly GCA_013400335.1 of Eurystomus gularis. Classification (NCBI taxonomy): domain Eukaryota; kingdom Metazoa; phylum Chordata; class Aves; order Coraciiformes; family Coraciidae; genus Eurystomus; species Eurystomus gularis. Next base: position 28,563 of record VZZY01010606.1, read on the forward strand.
AGAAGCTCTGCTAAAATTCAAATGGAAAGCAACATTAAAATTTAGCCTGATTTTAGACAAAAAAATAAGTAATCCTTATTGTTTTCCTCGTGTCCACCCACATCCCCTGACTCTACAGAAAACAAAAACCTACTGGTTGCGTTTAACTGGGCAAAAAAAAAAAAATAAGTCAAGGGTGAAGGCTCTTGTAAGAGGGCGATAGTTTGATTTAAACCTTTGATAAATGCAGTCGCACTGGTGATTCACTGTCAGTTAATTCCTACAAAACTCCTATCCCTTAATCATGGAGGGATCAGCCGTCCTAAGACACCGAAGGAATAGACGAAGCAGGGCCTGCCGCGAATCAAAGATGGAGGGAAACATACCGATAGTCAAATGATGCTGCACACGTGAGCGTAGCTGAATTTTATGGGTTAAACAGCTCAAAAATTCAGCCGCAAGCCAGCGGCATTCCGCTCACATCACCGGAGCCGAGCAGTGAACGCCTGGCCAATCTAGCGCTCGGTCTCAAAGGGAGCGCTGCCTCGGAGCGTGAAGACCTGCACGCATACTAATCTAGATACTTAGATTTAACAGCTCGAGCTTACACATCTCACTGGAATTTACTGAATATTCTAACCCTCCACGTTAATTACCGGTGGATAAAAAGATCATAGAAAAGCATCCGAAGGCGCTGCTGCTCTAAGCTAAAAGGCATTAATTAGATCGCATCTATTTCAGCAATTTGCTAACAAAGTGCTACAGAAAGGAAAAAAAAAAGAAGGCTTCACCTGATATTATCCTCTGGCTCAGGTTCACTGTCACTGTCTTCAGCTTTTCGCTTAATTCCTCCTGCCAGGGCTGGGCTGCCGTCGGGAGTGAGGCTGGTGTTTGGAGATGATGAAGTTGTCTAGGGTCAGAGTTGTTACGGATCAATAGAAAGGAGGGGAAGCAGTTTATTAGGCGTCTTCAAGTTAAAATTAACAGCTTTGTGATAACCACACGCGTTATTTCTGGTTCCCAAAAACTCGGGGGAGAAGCTACGGAACCCTTAAATGATTAAAGTCAAGTAGCGAAAGAAAAGAAGAGCAGGTCTTTGTGTTACAAGGCGGGCACTGACCCAAGCAAAGAGTTCCTTGTGTTGGAGAAAGGAAATGATGCAACAGGCAGGACAGACTGACACAACGTGCCATTTTTGCTACATTCCCACTTTGGAATACAACCCGTTTTCTCTAGTCCCACAAGTTATGTCAGCTGGATTTTGCAGCAATGGTGCAAAACACAGACCACTGCAAACACGCTGCTTTGTCATTCGGGACTGGCAGGAACACCCCAAGCTCCTTCACAGGAGCTTTTAAACTCCTTTCAAATTCACCTGTTTTAATACTAGAGTCTAAAAAAAACAACCAAAACTTCTCCCATTGCACAAAGGAATCCATTTGCTTAAGCCATGTGAAAAAGCTTCGAGATTAAAAGGGAAGAAGAGCAGAAATTATACTTTGGAAAAGCATATTATATTTATTTAGACTTAAGAGACAGAACACACCTCTTTATTACAAAAATTAATCTGTTCACTGTGTGGATGAAGCTTTTGCCCAGAAAGAAAATACCTGTCATAATTCTTATTTAAAGTGAATTGTCATTTAAAGTTAACAATCAAGACTTCTAACAGAGCATTCGAGTTGAATTTCTAATTTTTCCCTCACTTTCTAAGACCTTCCCATAAACTTCAAAGTTCCTCCTCTTCCTAGGGAAAAGCAATGCTTCGGAATGTGGAAGCGGCTGACAAACACGTCGCTAGGCAAATCCCAAAACTTCCAAAACACAGATATCTGTGCCCATGTGCGCGCACAAATTCCAACAGGGATATCAGAAGACCTCCCGCATGCTGACTTTTTGGTGTCCGCTTTTCAAGAAAGCTGGATGGGGTAGAGAAAAAGGTGTCCAGCGTAACACAGGGCGGGATTATTTCCCTCCTGTGTGTAAATACCGTTGAGCACCCACTCACCGAATTCTGCCTGTCGTGCATCCTCATCTCAAAGGCGGCTTGTCTGGGGTTACTGATGGCCTGAGGACTAGATCGATTGCCCAGAGCCTGAGGGGAAAACTGTCCACCCGGAATAAAGGAAGGCTGATCCCTCTGAAAGATAAATAGATTAAAAGCTGTGTAATCTCCCCGGCAGGGTGACGATGCGCTCCCGCAGTTTTCAGATTAACACGTTATATAAACCAAGCGTAAGTTACTCAGTTCGGCCTAAACTAGTTACTTCGAACAGTCTCAATAAAAACGACACAAGTGAGATGCTTCTATTCCCATAATTATTTTAAAACAAACAAGCCACCCTGCATTTTGTGCCTGTGTTCCTTCTGCATGGGCTGAAAGGCAGATTTTCAGGAAGCGAGACTTCATCTAACTTACTGGGAAGAACCCATTCTTTGTAAGCACAGTGAAGAACCTCTTCCACTAACAGGGACAGTCAGAAAATATGTGATTTGAAAAACAAACACAAGATCTAGCTAGTACTCTGAGCGGGGATATCACATGCCCTGAAAGTTTTGGATGTCACACTTATCCCACCGTCCTAACCAGGAACAAAGCTACGCTGAAACGAACGTACAAGAGCCCATTTTTAAAATATCAGAGTATTTTGCCAATAGAAGACAACTCAACACCGTTCCAACAACGTAATTTTAAAGAACGTGGCTTGCATGGGTCAGGAAGGGCAAACACATCCCCACAACAGTTAATGCTTCTCTATCCCATTGGAAAGATTTGGTTCTGCTTGTGGGCAGAACGCAAGGTAACGAGATTCTTAACCTAAACTCTTAAACTCCACTGTCCTCAGCAACACAAATCCTGAGCAGACTCGTGTTGATGATTCCCGCGCAGTTACCATGCTGAAGCACCACTAAATGGTCATGGAAGTGCAGATCTGTGTGGATCTGAAGGACACAACACACAGCTAGATCATCCAGCGCCTCCAACACTCTCCCTCCTCACCCTTTTAAGAAACCTTTAATAGGAAAATTCCTTCTTTCAAAGCGTCAGTCCACAAAAAGCCATGAAAAAACCCTTTAAAATCATTTACATGCAGGCCAGAAAATACCATGATTCCAACTGGAGTCTCAACCCCCACACCTGCTGAAAGCTCTAGCACACACTTTAAATCCTGCTAGTTTTTGCATTGTGAAAGGAATTAAATTTACCTTCATTCTTTTTCTTTTTTCTTTTTGCCGTCTTTTAAAGTTATCCTAAATAGGGAATACAGAGAAATAGTCAGTCCAGCATACAGATTTCTTAGAAAAAATACTTCATTATAATCCTCTACCGACCAGAAGGCCATAAAGTTTTTGTTCAGAATAAGACTCAGGTCAGTTTTTGTGTCTGTAAATACAACAGAAGCGGGATATAATTTTCTACCCTGAAAACCAATGCGGCGGGGAAGCAGCTGTGTGTTCAAAGCCCCACAATTTTGGTAACGGCTCCTATCACCTACTAAGTGCAGCTACAGCCTTAATTCAGTGACAGTGGTGTCAAAGGACACGAGCTGCTTGCCTGCACTGGAACAGCCACCTAAAAACCGATATAATTAAGAAAAAATGGAGGAGAGATGCTAAAGTCCTAGAAAGAGAAGAAGACGAGGCTCAGAGAAAGACATTTCTTATTCTTGGGCGATGGGAACTGAAAACGTGAACATCAAATTGGCTTTTTAACTTGAGGCTAGGACAATTATACACAAAACATTTGGCCAGCACTGGACCAGTATTTTTTGCCTGGAAATTAAACGGAATTCACAAGGTGCTTAGTCCTCTATACTTAATGAATAAACTGGAACGTGTCTGCAAAAATCTGCACAAACCGCAGAGACGGACCAAAAGCACAACGATTTACAGACACGTTTCAAACGGCACGAGGCAAGGGCACCCTTGGGGTTCACGTTCTGCATCCGGCCCCTGCTCATGGCTCGCACTTCCACAGCTTGCAGCAAATTGACCGAACAACTCCTTCAGTTTGCAGAGCAGCTCCTCAGAAAAGCTGCAGGCAGCCACAGAACTCACGTACAGTTTTTGGTTTGCTGTTACTTGGGACAACAAGCAGAAAACCAGGCCTTGTAGTTCAGGAAAAGAAAATCAACTGGAGGCACGCAATTCTTTTTTGAGTACTTAGAGATTACAACAACAACAACAACAAAAAAAGAGAATAAACCCCAAATTTTTAAGGAGCATCACAGTCTAACAGTAACACACGATTGAAAATAAACTCCAGGAATGTAACAGCAAAAAAAAAAAAATTACATCATCATCTTTTCTCTTTTTGAAAATACTGTCTTCGACCTCTCCAACAGCCAACATGATCATCTGGACCCGCTGCAGGTTGACAAAGCCACTCTCGGTGAGGTACCCCTGCCAGTTAGGAAATAAGAGAGTTAAACAAGCCTTTCTGTAGGAGACAGGTAAATATTTTTAAAGGAAAAGCAAAATATTTACCCCGGTTTTGTGCACCACGTTTTTATATATGTTAACCAAGCGATCGATTGCTCCCTCCCTAAAAACAGAGGAAACAGAAGCATGAGATTAATTTAAAACTGCCGTAGGTGCGCTGGCAGGAGACAAAAACATCTGTTCTCATCTACCTGATCTCCAGAGACGGCAAATGAGGAAGAAAGTCATTCCCCACAAAGAAGCACATGAAGACCCAGTCGTCAACGCTTCTCTCAAAATCAAAAGTGAAGGGCAAGCTGGCCATAGTGAGTTCTCGTTCCAAATACTGCAACACACACGTAAGAAAAAGGACATTAGAAAACACTGCCTACCAAGCTTAAAAAATATATATATTATTTACATAAAGCAGATGGAGTAGCTGCTTCAACATACCTCTCGCAGAACGCACAGTCGGATGAAGATAAATTCTTGCTCAGAGATGGGAAGAGTGTCTGCAAACTGATCGTGCTACAAGAGAAGGAGAGAGGTGCGTGATATCCAAGCTCATCTTGAGGTTTCTCCTGCCCCATTTGAAGGCTCACTGTGAGGAGTTAAGATGAACAGCTTCTCCAGCTCCTCAGCCAAGTAACCATTTTGCTACTTTGCATGTCCATCAAGTTTAATAATTTTCTCTCACCATTAAAAAAAAAAAATCCACCAACAACACACCACAAATGTCACCTCTGGCATCAAATTTCCGTGCTACAATTTTTACTTATAAAAGGAAATTCCCGTAATATAATTTGCATTACGTTTTCAGCAAGAACAGTTTAAGGATCTCATTAAAGCAAACTAGCTTACAGATAAAAAAAGAATTTCTGGGAAATAGCAAAATTCTTACCTTGCCCTGTTTTTCCCTGGGCAACCCTTGGCAGTCCTTAACCTCATGACCCATCTGGTTACAAAGAGCACAGGGCTTGGGTTTATTTGGTTTAAACTCTTCCCTAATTATGGTGAAGTTTGGTTCGTGGGTGGCTAACCCAAGCATGATCAGGTCAGCTGCCAATCAAAAGAGAAGAATAAAATACAATGAAGGATCAATATCACCAAGCTGCTTCCCTCTCCCCCCAGACAGAGGTTGAAAAGCCAAGTTCATTCTCCCTTCAGCGCGTGTGAGCACACAGATGTGCTGGTCCACAAACCACCCAGAGAGCACACCCAAGTGAAGGTCAGACTTCCAGCTACGGACAGCGCTAGATCTTTCCCCGTGTACCACGCAGAGCTTTCAAAAACCGCCAAGGACGCTGCGTTATTTACACAAATACAAGTGAAAGCCTGAAAAAGGCAGCCCGGCTCCATCACAAAGGACGTATTGCTAGCAAGAGAACTCACCATCAGCCCCGCACAGGCAGTGATGAGTGTTCGGGTCGTGGTTTGGCTGAGCTGTACAAAAGAAAATTACATTTAGTCACGTAAAATGGATTCTTACTGACCGCGCCTTGATTTAAAACAAACCGTTCAGGTTTATTTGGTTTTTACCTCTTTGTCTTCTAATGTAATCCATGATTTTATGTTCACCTTCACCAGGAGCACTAGCATCAGACAAAATAACCTGTGAAACGGTTAAATCATGTGAACAATTTAGGCCGTCACAGTAAAAAACAAACAACTTGCGAGTCTGCACAGTGAATACTGGTTCTTATTTATGAAGACTTGAAATTCTGATTTGTAGCTTTAACTAAAACACTGTGACTCGAAATGAAATTATGTCAGAGTTTGGAATCAATGAGTAGACCTTCCCTTTTCTCTACTAATTCTAGGATGAAGCCGACATTGATTCAAACACCACTGAAATCATCATCACGTCATCAACCAGCATTTGAAGTTTCCTGCTAAATCATCAGGGTGATGGAAACACACGCTAGAGAACTAACAGATAAAGCAGACACACGCCCAGCTTCCCTTCAGATCTTCTCACCTCGCAGACAGGCCAATAGATGATCACATTATACGCTCCTTACGCTGACGCCCAGATGAGCATTAGCATTTATGAACCCCTGTCTGACGGAGGGAATTAAGCAGAGTCAACTGCCCTCTAATTAGACCACTTTAGCAGTCAACTGGCGGAGGATAAACCAGGCAGCTGCATCTGAGAGGCTTGACTGTTCTGCCCTCTCGTACCGAGCAAACGCGGGGTTGTCAGAAACCAAACTCGGTGGGAGTGGAGTGGTTGAGGGGCGGGAGGGCAGGCTTTCAACACCCAGAAAGGCAAGAAAGCTGATGGTTTTGCTGCCCGCCACCTATTGTCACCCACCATTAGAACAACAGAGAAAACGCAGCCTACCTGAGGGAGCAAAGGAGTTAAAGAAATAGTGGAAAGAATACATACAGAGTGGATCTTGATGCTCTTCCCCAAAGGCGAAACACCGGTGTCTCTAAAACCCCACCTCCCATTATATCAAATTGTGGCTTCTGCTAGCAAATCTTTTCATTGCTCTTAGAGGAAACCAAAACAAAAGGCGCTGTTGGGTCGTGTTATCAGGGTGAAATCCACCTCTGAAGTCCCAGCAGAAGGTGCAAGCTGGTCCATTATTAATAATGGCACAGCGCCAGACGATGGGACCAGTCTGTTGAATTTCCACTCCTCAGTCATAGCCCAGCCCAAGAGATCACCTTAATCCTCCTCAAGCAGGGAACTGTGAAACTTACCGTCAAATTTTTCCACCCTGGGTCACTGTTCAGACGGTCAGCGATGTAATAGCGGAGGCATTTAGCAAGATTGTCCATAAACTCCGTCCCCTAAAAAGCGACGGAAGAAAATAAATTAAACCTTCATTCAGAGGCTGGCAGTCGCCGGTTCAAATGCAAGATTACTTACCGGGGTAATACAGTTGCTGTCAAATCTCTCTTTCACTTCTTCTGGAGGAAGAATGCCACCTAGAGCAATAAAAACATTTAACAGAAGTAAATCAAGAGGGAACATTAAAAGCATTTTTGCATGATAGAAGCCCAGATGACTCCCCTGAGAACAATTAACACTTATTGAAAATTAGTTTAAAAAAAAAAGCAAAACAAACAAAAAACCCCAGCTCTTACCATTATATTATCTGCATCTTAAAATAAGGTGTTAGTACATTTACAAATGCTGTTACTTCAGAAAAGTGATTTCACTACCTCTTCTGTCAAAAGACTGAAAGAAATCTCAAAGAAACTAAGCTTGCTAAACGAGATAAAACATTAGGAAAGAATTATTGTCTTACATATTCTCCCCTACGTTTCCACTATCTATTCACTGGGGCTCACAAACAGGGTTACACCAACTTCTCTCATCTCTGAGCTTCTTAAAGGGTCTTCATAGTCTAGAAACGCTACAGGAAGAAACGTTAAAGAAAAGTCTTCGTCGTCCCTTTTCCACCTCAGCTCGGGTGACACCACAGCCCTCTCACTCCTCCTATACGCTCACCTGAACCAACAGCTCCAGCCCAGCCCACGCATCCCAGCTACACACGCTCCAGCCACGTCACCGGCGCCCTCAGAAAGCTCCACTGACTTTGTTTCCTCACCAGGTTTAGAGCTTCCGCTGTCCAGTAACTGCCCTTGCTCACATTTCATCGTTCCTGTGCAGCAGTATTTTCATTTGATCCCTGCCTTTTTAAGGCTCAGCTCTCCTTCCACCAAGCCCTACACATCTGTACTCCCTTTGTAAGTTTGGGTTAGTTCCCTGCTAGTACATTTATCCCTCCTCTTCTGCTCAACTTTTTTCTATCGGAATTAAGAGTATTCAACACCAACCCACTTCAGGAGGAGACGGAAGAAGAAATAAGTGACATTATTGTTTATCTTAGCTCTGAACTTTGGAAAACACGGCCCCAGCCTCCCGCAGACTTGCTATTCCCTCCTTCTCCTAGTAACACATCAGCAAATATCCACTAAGCAGGACACCCCTTTTCTAAGCCTTACTGGAGCACTCCAAACAAACCGGGTGGCTCTCACACCTCAGATATCATTACAGATCTACCTTTTGCCAGAATTTCTTGTCTTATTTTTTGCTTCTCTTCGGCAGCTTCCATGCCCTCCTTGGATGCTCTGAATCTTCTTGACCGCTGTTGATTCATTTTTGCACGTGGAGCCTGAAAAAAAAGGGTGTCATCGCACTTGGTTCAGTTACTGCATGTGGACAATCGCCTCCTTCCTGCTAATTCTTGTGGGTAGCCAAGACAAGCCTTTTGAAATTGGCCAGTCTGGAATTCTACTCGCATTTAACAAGACTTCCAGTCTGAACTGTAAATGGAACAGGGATTTCTGCTGTCTCTCCCTCACATCACCACTAGCCCTCATACGGCAGCACAGGGAGCTGGACACGTTCCTGAATTGGTCTCTATGGATTTCTCTGCTTAAATTCAGGTTAAAAATCTTTTTATTAACGACACTCACTTTACCTTTGAGAAACCAAACAGCCTAGAAAAACAGCCAAAGCTCCGGATTTTGGCATCTCTTAGAGACACTGTGCAATCTGGGTAGAAAAATACTCAGTAAAGCAAAGTTACTAAGAAAAGGTGGCATCTTCCATTAGACCATCTGATGGAGCAAGGGAAGGTGAGGATCTGGTATGGAGAAAGACAAGCTCCCAGCCTCAAATGTCCCCACAGATGACAGCTACCTCAGTTTTACAGTCATTATTGATGTAGAAATACGTCAACACTTACTACTCCGTCTATAGCCATGTAAAGAAGTCGCCTCGGTCTCACAATGTTGAAGATCCTGTCAATGTACTCAAAAATTGCAACCATCATCTCATCTTCGTTTTTGGGCGCTGGCCTAAAACACAGAGCATTTAATTTAACGTCTGAAACACTGTCAAGAAATCCTCTTTGTAAACAGACAAAGAAGTGCCTTACTTGTCTTCTGGATGGGTACACGGGTGGATTATACCATTCATATCCAGGTAGAGGTTATCAAACTCCACCTCGTTGGGGTTAGGCTTGCTGGTATCGATGGGAGCCTTGACGCCATTGCACTCTTTAGCCTGTGAACGCAGCAGGAACGAGCAGTTCAGTGCTTGCTTAGAGAAGGATCACAAATAACCCACAGAGACGTTAAAAGTTTGGGTTTTCGATGACCTGGCAAGCTTCCCAAAGCCTATCAGCACACTGCTCAGCCCCAGGGCAGAGACTGGAGTGGGACTGTAACATCTGCAGAAAAAAAAACAAACAACCTCATCCCCTTCTCTCAAGCTGTCAAAGCAGTTTGGAAACAGGGGTGGGTGCTCCAAGAGGGGCTGCTCTACCAGGTGGATTAACAGCCATGTTCAATTTCGTTTCCTCACTAGGTGTTTGTTTGTTTTACTTGTGGTTTTGTTGCTTGGGTTTATTTTCGGGCTGGTCCAAAGGCAATTAGCAACATCGGACACTCAGCACTCTCCCTTTCACAGCAATACCACCAGCCAAGCACTTCACCCGCTGAACTAAACACCAGGAGCATCTGCAACGGAAGAGGCATGAGCTGACCCAGAATTCAACTGATTTGCAGAGAAATTATGACTGGGAAAGTTTATAACACATCACAAAGCTGCAACAAAGTGTCCTCTCCAATAGCTTTGCATAAAGAGAAATTGAAAAGCTGTTGCCTTTACATAATAACATGACATTCAATCACAGGACTGCATGAGGCAGGAGAGAAAAATGTGGTACTGCTGGTCCTCTTATTCACATGGAACTCGCTGGTAGCTGATGAACCAACATCAAGCACTTCCTCTGAACTTCGCTGGCAGGCTTGCCACCCGCTATTCTTTAAATGAGCTTCCCACCTCTGAGCTTGATACAGAGCTCAAACTATCAGATTCAGAAGGAAAACAAACCCCTTACAGATTGTACCTGACTTCTACACGTTTCCCACTTAGAGCGGCAGCAGAACTACCTCAACTTGTCCCAGCCTAAAAAGGCAAAAATTAAACCCCCTAAAGCAAAATAAGCCTGTATTTGGTATTTCTATTTTTCACAGTCCTAGGCGCATGGAATTCTTTCAAGGCAATTTCATGAAGTCATCTTTAAACAACTGAACACTAAGTCCCTCCATCTCACCCCCTTAAAGCAGGTGCCACTTCTGCTAATTCGCATCTTTCCTCTACTCTTGACCCAAACGAGGCGAGTCCCGACGGGCACAATCTCAAGCACCGTTTCCTTTACGGAACTTTCCAGAACACACAAAAATCGCGTGGTTTTAGCCACCGTGTTCCTGCAGTGCAAACACTGTGCTGCAGCTCACGGTTCAAATACAGCTCCCCTGGGCAGCCAAGCCCTAAAATGTTAAGGCCTGGTTTACACCAGAGAGCGGGCGAGAAGCTTGCCTGGCGTTCTGCCTGATCCTGCACCAAACCTCTTGCCAGAGCAAGCTGGGACTCGAAGACACCAAAGGCTTACGACTGTGTGGCGTGGAAAATAAAAACTGCCCCCGTCACAGATCTTATTTTCAGTCTTGAAGGTAAAGCAAAAGAAGCATGATCTTCAAAAGCCATTCAGCTCTCATCTGCATCCCGACTCCACCGTTACCGCCTCATAAACCTCTCAGATTGTTAATGTAACAGCCTCGGAAAAGGTTTAAGTATCTGGGAGCGATATCTCTTGTGGTATCACTAAACTGTTCACTTTTAATCTGCAGCCTCTTTTGAAACCATTGAAAATAGATCTTCAAATACGATACTTTAGTTGCAGCTTTATTAATTCGTACGAATTTGATTAGGAATATGCTCTCCTGGATTTTATATTATCTTCAAGATCTTCCTCTTATTCTTCCTGCTCAGCTTAAGAAGAAGATTAATCAGATTTAAGAAAAAGAAATAATCTAGCAAGGCAAGAGAACAAGGATCAACTTTTTAATATTTCCAAGAGACAAGCTACCAGGAGATACAAAATTTCTGATTAGAGAGATTTATAGCAATCCTAAAATACACACAGAGCTGATTACATCGTGAGAGAAGTTTAAGTTCACCTACAGTAAGATAAACTACAGCTTCTCACTACTGTCCGAGTCTGCTCTCAAATTTATGACCAGATTTAAATATAAAAAAAATTTAATGAATGGGATTTATCCAGGCTCTCTCCCTACTGTAATTGCCGCATGCTCTGAAGTTGGAACAAAGCAACGTGGATGAGGGCAGCAGGATCCGGGGCTTCAGTCACAGTAAATCTAACCTGGCCCAATTTCCATTTTCTTATATTTCCCTTTCTTTTAATAAGGAGCATTCGCTCTTTATTAAATTATTGATGACAAAAAAAGGAACACAATCACAAACTCAGTAAAATCAAGACTGTACAAACCTTTATTTTACCTAAGTATTAGAGCAGCTTTGATTACAAAGATCAATCTGAACATTTACAAATGCGACAAAGAAGCCTTAGGCTCTTGGAGGAAGCTCGTTACCGACTGCAGTTACATTTGCTGTTTAAATTGCGACTGCTTTATGCTCAGTGGGTGTAGCTGGCAGAGAGACATCCTTCTCCAGTTGTCCCCCAAATACCCTTTGCCACCCACTTTTCCCTGGCAGATGTAAAGATGACACACGTCCCTACACCCCTCTGAACAGAGGGTTGCCTCAGAGCAGGTCACATCACAGACAACACAAACCCCAAGGTTTTGGCAAAGCGACCAGAACCAGGCAGCTTGCTCCAAGGTAAGCACTCACATGAGTGACTATTAAACTATGCTGGCAAACCCACAAACCGCCTTTTCCTGCAATAGTTCCCCCAGGCACTCACATCTCATCTCTCCACCGGAGTAAAACATTCCCTTCTTGCAGCTACAGGGAAAATAAACCCGACGCCGCATGCTGAGAGAGGCTAACTGAAGCCACAAGTGTAACAAAACCAAGAGGGACTCACAGTTGTAACTGTGCAACGCTTGATTAAACCCAATCTGAGATTGGTTTCGCTGCCCGAATCTGAAAAGCAAGCCCACCCTGACTGTAACAAGAGCCGAGTCCCAGAACCGATCTGCCTGCCGCTCGCGTACGCCAAAACCTTGCTGAAGGCGGACAGGTAACGTGTGCAGTCCAAACAGCCACTGTCAACACATAATTCAATCACTTTACTCTTTTCCCTTTTTGTCTTGCCCACGAGTCTCCATCTCCTTCACAGAACAGCGTGTCCCCAGGTGAGGCACGTCTCTGCCAGGGAAGGGTAGAAGGGGGCAAAGAGGCAGAAGCCGCAGTGGCGTGAACTTTCAAAAGCAGTGTTACGAAGAACAGCACAACCTGACAAGAGATGGTATCAATTACGTGGGAAAGCATCCAGGAGAAACAGCTTGGGAAGTGTCAACTCAAGATTTTGTCGTCTCAGAACAGCTTTGGCTAAGTTAGCCCTGAAGAGGGTAACTTGTGTTCACCACCCCCAGATCCAACGCAACCCCGTGCTGTCGCTGAAGGGACATCCTCATCCTCCTCATCACCTCCCACCACGTCCCTTCAGGTGGCACATGCATTCGTGCACAAAGGAACCAGCCCATCTGAGAACCTGCCCAGCAAAAACCATACAAACATAAGGTTTAACATCTTCAGATGCGTTCCTCTGCAGATAACCACCCAGGCCTCCACACTGATTTGAGGGAGAAAGAGGAACACAAGCCATCAGCTGAAGACAGTGACCAGCCTGGTTAAAATAATCACCAACCCGTACCGAGGAGGAGTTGCAGATTAGCGAAGACGACCTGCGGAGGCCAGCAGCTAGGCTGGGACTGAGTCTTCACCACAGGGCATCTCCTCTTGCTATGAAAAGGGAGGTTTGAGAGGATGTCTTTGGAAAAAGAAGCCCCCTGTTTGGGCAGGAGCTATTTCCCCTATACTAAAAAAATACCAAAAATGAAAACAAACAAAAGAAACCCACAAAAAAAACCAGATGAAGCTGCTCAAGGTTAAAGACTTGGTTTAAGTCTTGGATGCAAGCATGACATCCCACGTTGGTGGATGCATTAAAAAAAGATATAAATGCCAGAACAACACAGGAAGCTGCAGAAAGACTATGTGAAGGAAAAAACCAAAACTAATTGGAAGGGTCTGAAAACAAAGCAATTGTGAGGTATTTCCGTGCTAGGAGAAGGAGAGCCCAAGGAAGGGCAGGACCATATGCACAGCAAGGCACTGTTCTAGTCTTACATGAAGGACAGCCCAATTTCTTCTCAAAGCTCTCACTCCTGCCCTCAGCCTGTTGCTGGCACCGGCTTTGCCAAGCCCACGCCACAAGCAGGATGACGGAACTGATCTGCCTGCAAACAGGGAGGTCTCACGGAGACCGACGAGTTTCCAGACCCATGAGTTACTTTCAGCCACTTACACTTGCGTTTCCTCACTCTTTTCAAGAGGCAGCTTCGTTCTTATTTTCACCAAGCCCTAAAATTTGCTGCAGCTTGCAATTCAGAGACAAGGTGTTGCAAAGCAGGGACTACGAAGAACTCGCACACACAACAAACAGCAAAAAGTAGCTTCATTTATTACCGATTTCACCAAACACTTCCCTAAAACCTACCTTTTCGGCCCGAGGCGCCACAAAGGCGGAAACCTCCACACTGGGAAGGGCCCGCGGCTCAAGGAGCCGGCTGAGGACTAGAAAATTGTAGGGGGAAAAACAAACAAACCAACCAACCAAAAGACGAACGACGATTTCCTGCTCCCAAAGCTCCCTCCTCCCCCAGGCGCCGACCCGCCCTGGCATGTGAGTGAAACCCCAGGAGGCAACTAAGTTAACTTCCCAACACCGGCCGCTTTCACCCAGATGAAAAGCGGTCAGGGGAGAAAAAACCAAAAACATAAATAAAAATAACCACAACCCCGAAACGCCTTGAAAAAAAAAAAATAAATAAGCGACTCCTCCAAGTCCCCCGAGAGCCACTGGAAAGGCCCCTGGAGCGCCTGGTGGGAGCAGGGAGCGGGCTGGGGACGGCGCAGCTCGGGCAGGCGCTAATTACCGGCAGATAATGACCTGACCCCCCCCTCCCCGGCCTGCCCCGGCCCCGCACCGCCACGGCGGCCCTCAGCGGGCCGGGGCCCGTCCCAGGACGGGAGGCCGGAGGGCTGCAGCCCGCCTCACCTTCTCCTCCACGCAGTTGACGANTGCTCGGGGTCCTCGGCACAGGGAGGGAGGGGACGCCGGCCTGCGGGAGCGTGTTCCTGCAGCCACAGAGCCGCCCGCAGCGCTAATGGCCTTTCCCATCATCGGGTCCAGCCGTTCCCCCGGCTCTGCCAGGGCACCGCTAAACCGCGTCCCTCAGCACCACATCTGCGTGGCTTGGAAGCCCCTCCAGGGATGGGGACTCCACCACTGCCCTGCCCAGCCTGGGGCAATGCTTGAAAACGCTTCCCGTGAAGAAAGTGCTCCTCAGGTGCAGTCTAAACCTCCCCTGGCACGACTTGAGGCCGTTTCCTCCTGTCACTTGGGAAGAGCCCGGCCCCACCTGGCTCCTGTCAGGGAGCTGTGCAGAGCCAGAAGGTCTCTCCTGAGCCTCCTTTTCTCCAGGCTCAACACCCCCAGGTCCCTCAGCCGCTCTCACCACACTCCTGCTCTAGACCCTTCCCCAGCTCCGCTGTCCTTCTCTGGCCACGTTCCAGCCCCTCAAGGTCCTTCTGGGAGCGAGGGGCCTGCAGTATTTGACGTGAATACAATGGCATGAGACACTTCATTGCTCAGTCGTATTTCCCTACCCATCCTACACGTACATACGCATGCTCTCTCATGATTAAAACATTTTAGGGACATTCAGGCGAGGGTGGCCAGGTCTCTGAGAAGCCTCCTCTAGCTGCAGAGTCCCTGCTCACTGCAGGGGGGGTTGGATGAGATGAGCTTGGAAGGTCCCTTCCCACCCGAACCAGTCAGTGTTTCTATGACTGCAGGGTGAGGCTCTGGAAGAGGCCTCTTCCCCCTGGGAAGGAGATCGGGAGCTGTTGGCAGCGGTTCCAAGGCACGTTGGGCACTAGCAGGAGGGCAGAAGATCTGCAAAAGCCGAGGGGACATTGGCAGGAGCGGGAATGTGGAATCATTTGCTGCCATTCATGACAGTCACAAGAGGCAGCGTGAAGGAACCCCATCCCGTCGCCGTGCCTGCCGCATAAGCAAATACCATTAAATTGGCCGTTGGGCGACGTCAAAATGGAACTAAACCTTCGGGTATTAAACGGGATTAACACGAGGGAGACTCTGTCCTGCCACCGTATGCCGGCCTCGTGAGCCACGGGGGCGAGGACAGGGGAAAGCAGCCGGGGAATCATTAACAAAAATAACAAAATCTCAGCAGCGCTTACTGAGTCACCTCCGCCAGCGCAGGGAGGGGAGCAGAACCTTGCTACCTTGCTAATTTGCTGTCAACCAAATTAACCCAATATTGTCTTTCTCATTATTCTTCGCCTCGCTTGGCTGTTGTTAAGCCAGCCTCTGTTGTCACTCCTCTTAATAATGTCTGTGACTTGAATAAATTTCCCCGGAAACTTCACGTTGGCACCAGATCTGTGGGATGGGCTGGAGATTGTCCTTTATCTGTTCCTTACAAAACGTGTCACCGTTGCAGTTCCCCGTTGTCGCGCTTCTCCTCCTGGACTTTCGCAGGGAGTGGCAACAGCGTGGCACTCACCTTGTGCTTGCATGGCCGGGCAGTCGGTTGGTTCTCTGCTAATGCTGGAGAAAATGAGGTGGCAGCACCAAGAATTGCGAAGTGATTGTCTTATCTTATAATTAATTGTGTAAACAAGCTGGAAAAAATTAATACTGCAAAGAATGCTTCCTTGAGAACGCAATTGGTGCTTTGCTAAATACAAAACAAACCAAAACAACCCCAGAACCCCAAACGCTTCTAAATATCCTAAAGCAAAACTTGTGCTGCAGAACCTTCCCAGCTGGAATCTCCGGTGCCTGGTACTCGCTACAGTATTGTCTCCAGGTCTGGGCTCCCCAGTTCCAGAGAGACAAGGAGCTACTGGGGAAAGTCCAGTGGAGCTCTGGAGATGCTGAGGGGCCTGGAGCATCTCTGTGCCCAGGAAAGGCTGAGAGCCCTGGGGCTGCTGAGCTGCACAAGAGAAGCCTCAGAGGAGATCTGATCAATGCTGAGCAAGAGCTCAAGGGCCCATGGGGGGCAAGAGGATGGGGCCAGACTCTTGTCAGTGGTGCCCAGTGACAGGCCAAGGGGCAACGGGCACCAACTGGAACCCAGGAGGTTCCATGGGAGCAGGAGGAGAAACTTGTTTGGTGTGAGGGTGTGGGAGCCTGGCCCAGGCTGCCCAGAGAGGTTGTGGAGTCTCCTTCTCTGGAGAGACTCCAAAGGCACCTGCGATCCTGGGCCCCCTGCTCCAGGTGACCTGCTGGGCCAGGGGGGTTGGATGAGATGATCTCCAGAGGTCCCTTCCAACCCCACCACGCTGGGATTCTTGACGTGTTTGCAGCAGCAGACGCGCAGGTTCCACCTCTCACCCGTGTGTGCCTGTGACGCAGAAGGAGGAGGTAGCGCCGAGTGCAGCAGGACCGCAGGAGGAGTTCTTGGTGCTTTCCGCAGATGAGTGGCACGCTGATGGAAATCTGCTAGGGCTGTATTGATCACAGTCCTCCTGTCCATCACCATCACCTGCCATCATCCTCGGGCTGCCAGGGTGACAGCTAAGAAGGAGCAGAATAAAGTTGACTGGCAGAACATTTTGCATCTAATGAGCCTGTGCACAATAAGGGTATAAAAAATGACGCTCTGGAGGAACTCGGCTATCGCTCGAGCACCGAGAGGGAGATAGTGCCTCAGCGGGAGCTCCCGGAGCCATCCATCACCTGTCAGGAGCTGCACGTCTGCGGCGGAGCTGGACTGAGGGAACGGGAAACGCCGAAGGCCAGCGATAGGCACCTTGTATCGTGTGAGGCCGACACCAAGAACCCCGAATCGCTCGGGAAGGGCTCAAGAGACACCGTGGCTTGGAGATGGTGTTACTGAGCAGCGACAGAGGCTTCTTCCAGGGTTCACTGAAAAATAGCGATAGTTTTTCTCTGGTGTGACAAAATGGCGAGCTCACATCGAGCAGGTGGCAGGAACCACCAGGGATGAAGTGCCACAGCTTAGGGGTGATGAGGAGAAAGCAGCACGGAGAGGTGCCCCAGCCCTTGGATGGTGGCTTCAGACATTGGTTCTGATCCTGGTCTCCCAGGTGACATTGAGGCTGCAGTACACAAAGGACAATAAGCCTCTGACATGCTGCTAGGAGAAGACTACTGAGAAGATCCCTAAACCTAGCTGGTGGTTCCCCCAAGATGAGCAGCATGATGGGTGCTGGCCCTTCTGGTCAGTTGTTTAATAGTATCATGATTTTCAGGACAGTCCTGTGATTTCCTCCAGCCAGGCTTTGATACCAAGCATCAACTGAGGTTGGCCATAGCAACGAGGGGTTGGGAGCTGTGCCACCTTCTCCAGCAGCCTGGCGTGGCCCACACCCTCCCCTGGCACATGGGAAGCATGAAACCTCCTGTGGTCTACCATGGGCTGCCTTCTCCTCTTCTCAGCACACCTCCTGTCCTTTGACCGACGTGCCCAGCACACAGCTCAGGGGTGTCTCCACGGAGCAGCGATCCCACGGGACATGAGGAGCCGGCACGGTGAAAACTGGAAACAGCAGAGGGATCTTTGGTGGTTTCTCAGACTGGAAAGGACGAGATGAAGCCAGCAGACAGCCGCACTCAGGGCTTCTTCTCATTTTTAAGCCTTTATTTTCATCTTCTTATGCTTGTCTCTGGCTCCACACTCTTTTTACTGAGCGGAATATCGTTCCCAGTTTGAAGCTGGTTTGATGGACCGAGCCTGAAGCCGGGTGCCCGGATCCCAGGATGTGGCGCCGCGCTGCAGCGGAGTTTAATTGGGGTGCTGCGTGCTGCTTTTTGAACTTACTGTAATTATGAACCGATTTTTTTTTTTTCTTTTTAATATGTCCCCTGGTTTCTCCCTTCGAAAGAAAAAAAAAAAATCTCGTGTTTAATGAACTTAATTTTAGATAAAAGGAATTAAAAGGAGGAAATTAAAAATGCATGAAGCTCCCCGAGTCAGCCCGGCGCTGTGATGTCCGCGCAGCAACGCCAGCCTGGGTTTCACAAAGCAGAAAACCACGGGGCTCGCCGCATGGCAGTGCTGCTCCCTTCCACAGCGCGCCCCATTAGAAATGTACATTTCATGCATTTCTTCTTCTTGATCTGTTGCAGAGGGAGATAAAGATCAAACATGCTGCCCGCCCCAAGCAGCAGATGTGTGCCTACCCAGAATGCTCCCTGTTCTCTGTCGGGCTCTTCTCCCGAGGAAGAAGCGATAGGATGAGGGGAAATGACCTCAAGTTGCGCCAGGGGAGGTTTGGGTTGGAGAAGAGGAGCAATTTCTTCCTCACAAGGGTCATCAAGGGCTGTGCCAGGCTGGGCAGGGCAGTGGTGGAGTCCCCATCCCTGGAGGGCTTTCCAAGCCGTGGAGATGTGGTGCTGAGGGACATGGTTCAGCGGTGCCCTGGCAGTGCTGGGGGAACAGCTGGACTCAATCTTAAAGATCTTTTCCAAGCTAAAACCAATTTTGTTCAATTCAGCTCTGTAGTCAAAATACCTGGAGACACACGAGCACCGGGACGGTCTCTGCACTCACAGCGCAGCAACAGCAGCAGAGACGAGGCTGGTTTGGCCAATGAATCCCACCATCAGCGCCAGCTCCTCACCTCCGACAGCCTCTCCACCTGCCGCGCACAGGGGTTACCCAGCGCCTCTCCTGCTGGCAGCGCGCAGGAGACGCTCACGGTGGGCAGGGGACCACGGACAAGAGCTCCCAGCCCTGGTAGCCAACAAACGGGACACAGTTCAGAGCAGCCCAGTTTCCCCACCGAGGAGGGGGCTGGTTTATAGGTAACACTTGGAGAGGAGCACATGGGACGTCTCCTTATTTATTCTCCCCAAACCGAATAGGTCACAAAAAGGCTCCGTCTTGGGGCAGGAACTCAGCTGCTCAGAGAAAACACGCGTACAAGGCGGCCGTATAGAGCGGCATTTATTGTGCATTTAAACCTGCTTTTGATGAGCTGCGCTCCAGGCACGTACAAGATGATATTGTTTGGTTCTTCCCAAAAGCGAGCGGGGGGGGCATCTTAATCATAGAAGTCGTCAAAGTCGTCTGCTTCTGAGCTGTGAGTCTGTGGGCGCAGAGCAGCCTCCACCTCAGAGCTGCTGTCGTCAGATTCGCCCCAGAAAGCTGAGGGGGAAGAGAAAAAAACCAAGTATCATAAATAAAATCTTTTCCATGTTTATGCCATTTCTGACCACAGACATGACAGCAGGATGAGGGCAGGGCTTGTCCCCCTGCACTCGGCACTGGGGAGGCTGCACCTTGGCCTCCACAGGTTTCAAAGCTGTGGAGATGTGGTGCTGAGGGACGTGGTTTAGTGGTGACTTTAAGGTCTTGAGGTCGATGATCTTAAAGGTCTCTTCTGACCAAAACAATTCTATGATTTTACAGCTCTCCGGAGGCAGAGAGTTTTGAGGAGCGCAGACTGAGGTGTGCACTGTGGATGCAGCGCCCAGCGCGGGCACGGCCGCGGCCCAACACTGGGCTCATTCAGAGGCTCCACTTCATTGTTCCTCAAGGTGGCTTGAGAGAACATTTCCACTCCAAGCAATTTACTTGACCAGCTGCTGCCTGAATTACAGCTTTGTCTATTATGTTCCTACTTTCTCCCTCTACTTGACCTTGCAGTGAAGTCACACTCCGAGCATGACATCACAGAGTTGGCATAAAAACGGCAATGATGTCAGGAATGAAAAATCACCACTTTGTGACAGGATCAAACACAGATGGACTTCAAAGAACTGCAGAGCTTTAACAGGCAGCGCTGGGAATCAGCAAGTTCACCGAAATAAACAGAATCGCGTTTAAAGGGCGGCAGAGGGGGATGAGTGAGGGCCGTGGCTGGTTCCAGAGCTGCGCTGCCGGCCTGTTCTGACCACCTTCCGGGGCTGCTGCTTGCCCAGAGCCAGCGCGACAGCCACGAGACCCCAGCACGGGGCTCGGGCAGCAGGAGAGAGGAGGTTTCAGCTGGCGTCCGACCGAGGCCCTCGGTTAATGCGTTCAGTGCCACGCACGACATAAACATCTTATCTACAAATGCAGCAGCTGCATCTTTCATCCCACGTCCCCGGCCCCCTGGACTGCAGGGCTGCGCTCGGCCGGGAACATCAGAGCAGCGCCGGCGCTCACTCCCACCCTCGACACCCGGGAAGAGGCTGAAAGGCTCCGGAGAAACGAAGGGAAGGGGCTGGGGATGCGAGAGAGGCCTTTCGGCTGGCACCGAAGCCGCCATCGCGCGTGGCATCCTTAAATCAGCTCCGATGCTGCGTCTTGACAACATCTGGGAGCGTGCCTGAAGCTGAGCTCCCGGCAAAGAGCCCCCAGCGCCGGCCCCGCTGACGGGAGCCTCCATCAGAGGGGACCTCACCCACCAGCGGTCCTTATGAAAAAGGAAAGGCAGGGGAGCGGAAAAACCTGCGAGGCCCAAACCCTGATTTAACAGAACGCTGCTTTCTCACAGAAAAAAACCCGTCCCGGGTTTTTTCAGTTCACACTGCACCTGCCGACTGAACGGCGCAACACGCGCTGCTGCCACCCAGATCTCGAAGGGAAGGTCAAGAAAACATCAGGTTTTTCCTCCTCTAGGTTCTCTCCTGTCTGCTACTCACTAGGGTTTAAGGCCTGAAGCAAAGATCACGGCTCCTTCCACACTATGTGTGCTACAAAGCACGGCCTCTCTACTCCAGAATCTGTCTACTCGCTGGCTCCTGCGGCGAGACAGGGAAATTCCACCCTTGCCCGCCTCCTTACACCCAGATTTTACACCGTTCCACAACGATGTTTTGGAGGTGTTCTCAACATAAACGAGACTTAGGAAGACGTCAGTTTTAAGTAGCACAACGTTGGGCGCTTACCTTTAGATTTTACAGCAGTTGCCGTTCCCTTCCTGGATCCAGCCCTGTAAAAGAGAAAGATTTCAAAGAATCAGCACAACGTCACAAAGCTAAAATAACGTAAGTCATTTCTTCCTAAAAACACTGTGAGATGGTTTAAACAAAAATCAGGAACTTGTACTTTTTCTTTTTTTAATAACTGTCTTATCAAGGGTTCCTTCACCTTTACGTCTTCTAAAAGGTGGAGAAATTAACCCGCAGCAGATGTTCGTGCAGCGTGAACCGGAGCCATCCCTCGGTGACGGCGCCGATTTACACCAGCAGTGAATTACGGGTACAGGGGACCAGAGCCCCATCTTCTCTCTCGTGGCCTTTCAGATAAGGCAGGGAAAGGAAGGAGAAACAACAAAATCCAGACACAAACAGAAGCACCCCTCCACTGATGCTCCCTGAACTTCCTGGTCCCGCGTCCTCCTCCAGCCCGGCCGCGGGGTTGTTCCCATCGCGTCCTCCTCCTCCTCCTCGCCATCTCCCACCGCCTTTGATCTACCTTGATGTCTATGCAGCCGCGACTCCCGCTCTGCTAAATGACTGCTCTTGTGTCTGGAGCATCACAGGCCCTTTTGAATCCCTCAAACAAGCTGGAATCATTTTGATCCTTTGTGTGCGGGCGTGCGTATTGTGTGAAATAATCACACGGGGGGGGCAACGATGTGGGAGAATTAACTGTTATAGCCACGGTCCTGCGAGAAGCTCTGAAAATAAAGCTTCAGCTGATTTTAAGAAGGAAGATCAAACGGGAGCTATTTGTGAAATACAAGCGAGTGTCAAGCTGCAGTTTGAGGCTGTGGGCACCGTCAACACTGGGCTCAATCAGCTGTCAAAAAAGTTTCGTACCATTTAATTCACTTAAAAACACAGCAGCCGACACAATTGCTGGAAGCGGGGAGTGAGAAACATTCTAATCACTGTTGCGGAGGTGTTTGTGAAGGAGATCTATAAATAAAATAAAGGCAGAGATGATGCAGGGCTCGTCTTTGACCGCTGGATTCGGGAAGGATTTGGGATGGCAGCTGGAAAGCTGAACTTGGAGCTGGAGAAGGTTCCTTATGTCACAGCCACAGATCTTCCTTTCAAGTAAGGGAATGCTCACGCTGTTCACCATCACAGTCCTCTCCTCTGAGCTGTGAACGGGGCCGTTGGCACAGAGCCTCCTTTGCTGCAGATGCACAAGAATTCCCAGAATTGGAATGTTCTCCTTCAAATATGTTTCCTTGACAGCATTTCCAGCAAGATTTTGAGTCAGAGGCTCTGGGTTGAGCCCCGCCACACCCTGATCACCCTTAATACTTGCTCATTTGGGGAGGTTTCATGACCCTCAGCATCTCCCAGGATATGCTCCACATAGTCCAGGCTTAGCCTGTAAAGCCGTGCTCAGGAGGCTGCGGGACAAGAGGAAACGGCCTCAAGTTGCACCAGGAGAGGTTGAGGTTGGACACGAGGAACAAGGGCTGTGAAGGGCTGTGCCAGGCTGGGCAGGGCAGTGGTGGAGTCCCCATCCGTAGAGGGGTTTCCAAGCCGTGGAGATGTGGTGCTGAGGGACATGGGTTAGTGGTGCCCTGGCAGTGCTGGGGGAACGGTTGGACTTGATCTTAAAAGTCTCTTCAAACCAAAACACTTCTATGATTCCATTCTGTGATTCTAAGGGAGGAGTGCAGCGTAGCGTGGTTCAGCCAAGCTGGGAGGTCCCACTAAGCGATTTTTTTTTTTTTACCCTCCACGGTTCAAGCCCAGATCAAACACAAGGGGACTGGTTGTTCAGCTCCAGAGCACCACTGTGGGCCCAGGTCTCAGGCAGCTCAGTCCTCTTGCAAAACTCAAGGCATTGCAAGGTCCTCCAGATCTGGCTCCAGTGGTCTCACAGAGAACTAATCCACCATGGCCAAGAATGAGATTTGGCATGAAGGGTCAAGGAACACCACGGAGATGGGGAAATGGAGCTAGGACATCAGAAAGGCCAGATCAGCCTGGAAAATGCTGCGAGATAGATTTGTAACGGGGAATAAAATTCTTGAATTAGGGCTGAAGTGTTGGTGAGGCCGATAAGATGCAAGAAGAGCTCGATGTCGCAAAATGTTCCTGTGGAGGAACGGGCAAATTCAATCACGGAAGTTCTCATCTGGTGCACGGAGCACACAATACCCACCGAGACCTCCGCGGAGAAGTTTTCGGGCTATAAATGGAGTAAGGCCAGTTCCACCGCCTCGACTAATCCCTCATCGTGACCCTTCGATATCCATTTACACATTCGCTTCTTCCCGAAAATAATTCCAGACTCAACCCAGGCTCTAACAAAGAAAAAACCCAAACCAGTCTAACTTCAAAGGGCCTTTTAATCTCTCCTTTGCTCCGATGAAACAGGCTTTTTGTATTGAAGATGCTGCAACAATAAGAAATGAAAAAGCTCCAAGAAAATATTTTTCCCTGGGCAAAGAAAATTAATGTTAAGAGGAAAATTCCAGAGCAACAAGAGCCAAGTTAATAGAGGTGGCTCACTGAAAAACAGCAGAAAGTGTTTACTTCAGCCTGAGTATCTTCTTGCTAAAGCACCTGTTGAACCTCTGTGGTTTAGCATCAAGTGAAAAAAGACACCAAAGCGCCCAGGGAAAAGGAATAAAGACATCCAGTTGCCACAAAGGAAAAAAACAAAAAGACACGAAGAAAACTACCCAAAGATCAAAGGGGAAAAAAAACCCAAACCAACACAAAACGCACAGGCACCAAGAGAAAAAACCAAAAAACACACCCGAAATGCCAAGTTTTATCAGAAAACCAAAGAGAACACGGGTGCAGCAGCCTGGGCTCGTCGCGGGAGAGGCTCGAAGCCCACGCCTCCTGGTCTGGTTCGCAGGGTGGTGCTGATGGACCCTCCCGAGAACGGGGATGGAGCTTCTCTCCCCAGCAACACACAAGGACCTGGAGCCGCAGATCGAGCCTTCAGAAACCTTTCTCGCCAGCACCCGAAAGCCTCGTGGCTGGGTAGCCTGTGCCCCGGCGCTTTCCTGCTGATGCCCAACGGCTCCGTCATTTCCTGCTGGTGGTTTGCTAGAAACGGGGCATCGCAGAAGCATTCCCCGCCCTGGGAAGCCAGCGCGGACCAAGCAATCCATTCATCACGCCAGAACCGGAGCGGTAACGCTGAATGTAATCACACTGCAAATAGGATGAGCTCTGTTTTAGGATGCAGAGATCTACACCGAGCTACAGTTAAGACCGTTCCCCGTGTAGATACGCCACGCCGAGGAAAAAAAACCCAAACGTTCTTTCCCAGAGACAAAGACGGCATCACAGCGCCGTGAGGAGGCTGTGCTGGAAGAGCACAGGGCATTGCCATAGAAAACAAACCCCATTTCCTCCGTCCTACAGCAGCAACCTGTTTAGAGAGGTGCTGTGGCTTCTGCCCACGAACCGTTCCCCACCAATATCCACAATATCACCACTACAACAGGGCCATTTCTGCAACAGCTGGAGGTTAAGACTTAGGAGTCAAATATTTACAGGTATTTATGTACAGCAATTGACAGAAATATCTGTAACGTCAGAAGAAAGCATCCGGGCATTGACAGCTCCTTACAGAAGCAACTCGACAACTGAAGTAGGACAGAACAGTCAGACAGGGGCCGCTTTCCGGGGACACCTCTCAGGAGCCTGGCTCTCCTGAGCGCTCCCAGCCCTTTGGAATCTCTCCTCAGAGAGTCAGGGCTGGTTCGGAGGGTGGGATGCAGGAGACGGATGCGCGGAGCCCGAGTGCCCCCCGATGGCCAGCCCGCCTCGGCACCCAGAGCCCAGCGTTCGCCAGCGCCCCCGAGAACCATTAAGAGGATGAATTATAATCTGCCAACTTTTATTTGCCCGGCATTACGTCTCTGTTTGGTAAAGGCGGCTTTCGAAGGCTAAAAAAAAACGGCCTTCAGAGACCAGGCCGACAGGAGACAAGATCAATCAAAGTTTGAAACGCTTCGCACCGCGTTTGTGTCCTCCCGGCAAATTAAAACCGGCCTTTGGTTCTCCGCCGACAACACATCTTTAATCTCCAGATTACTTGGAAACGAGACGGCGCAAACAAGCCACGGGGGGAAAAAAAAACCAAACCAACCCCAAAGTGCTCTCCTCCAAACCCGGGCGCTCCCCAGAAATCCACCGGCCCCCCCCGCGATGCCACACACAGCGGCGGTCGCCCACCGAGCCGGCCCTGACTTCGGGGACCTTTCCCCCCCTCCCCGAGCCCTCGTGTAATTGAAGGCGCTCTCGGCCGCTGCGACACGCCGGCTCCCCGGGCCGCAGCTGCGTGGACATATTCCCCGGGAAAGGTGAAGGGAGGCAGGGAGAAGCGGGTTCGCAGGCGAAGGCAGGGCAGGGCGACGTTTGCGGGAGAAGAGGAAGCTCTGGCATGCACCCGGGAACAAAAGGGAACAAGTGGTCTTTACTCGGAGAGCAGCTTCCTATTAAGACTCACTCCTTCGTACATTATGCCTTTCATCCCCACTCAACCACAAAATGATTTTGCTGTAGGAAATACAATGGCAGAAAAAGATTTACATTGAAAGAATCTTTAATAATAAACTGTTGCAGATCTGCCGACTTCCCCGCGATTTATAATACAATAAACATCGGATTCTATTAAGTCTCATGCACTGAAGACACGCACTGAAAAACCGAATATGAAAGCCCTCAATTCTTCCCCGTCTCCAGCACCATAATAGTGAAACGAGCATGGATAAATGTGCTAAGAGTATCTCTTTGCATCTTTTATGGCTTGTGTGTATTAATCTGTAAAGCTTATTAAGAAAGTCATTGCTATGCAAAGCAGCACCCAATCTCTTTCTCTCGCTTTTCAACAGCGCGCAGTGTTGAGCCAATGGGACCGGTCCCCGGCCCCTCATTCCGCATTCATAACATGCAACATTTGCACAATGTATCTCTCAAAGGCCGCTGAATAGAAAGCCTTAATACTCATGTAAACAACTGCAAACCAATTACTTAATGAATCAGGCCCACACATAATGAGGTGCCAGACAAAGAGCTATAAATGCATTTTTTGCGCCCGAGCCTCCGCTTTAAAGTAAAATCCCCTCAGCTGTAGTTTGGGCTTAGCGGGCACGTCGCGATTATTGTCTGGGGGACATCAGAGGAAGCCATGTTTTTTATTTGGGTCCGGCGGGGTCTCCCGCGAGGTCACTCATCAGCTCAGTGACAAAACCCGGCAAAGGAGGAATTTATAAAAAAAGTACCTCGGCAGCGCCGCGCGGTTATGTTTATTCTCAAGTAGTGGGTTTCGAGACCACTTGTAAAAGCAATAAAGCCCGAGAAGTGACTGCGGTAAGTGGGAGCGCTTAAACGCGAGCGGCGAAGGAATCGTGCCGCGCCCGCCCGCCCCTTCCCTTCCTCCGGCTCGCCCCCTGGTTTTGCCGGACCCTGCGGAGCAGGGGCTGGGAGAAATTTTAGGAGGTTGCGGCGGTTCCGACTCACTTAGACGAGCTGCAAGCTGCTGCGAGAGGTTGTTATTCCTTTCCTGACATCGTGTATCAGCACACAAAGCGTGCTCGCGTCTCCGTGCTAAGAGGCATGGAACTACTGGGCAGAGGGAGTGACCGCAAAATCCATCGCAAGTGAGAATTTGGGAAAAACAAACCAGCAAAAAGAAAACAAACAACCCCATACGCCTTAGGAACAGCATCCGGAAAATGCTGACAAGTCCCCGAACCCATCAGCAGCAAGCAGCCAAACACCCAAAGGGGAACAAGCTTGCAGACTCGTTTCTTTTAATTAAAAAATAGTTCATTTTAAATTAGACGTATTCAGATGCTTAGCAGGGATCCCGTGAGCGGGTTCTGCAGGGCCCGATCCCTCACTGCCCGCTGCGCTGGGCTTCGGCCAGTCACCAAAATTTAACATTTATTTAAGGATTTGGCTATGGGAGCAGCCTTGTGTTTCACAG
>VZZY01010606.1:58232-90834 GCA_013400335.1 Eurystomus gularis
GTCCAACCGCCCTCCTCCAGCAGGTCACCCGGAGCAGGGGGCCCAGGATCGTGTCCAGGCGCCTTTGGAATCTCTGCAGAGAAGGAGACTCCACAAGCCCTCTGGGCAGCCTGGGCCAGGCTCCGACACCCTCACACCAAACAAGTTTCTCCTCCTGCTCCCATGGAACCTCCTGGGTTCCACCTGGTGCCCGTTGCCCCTTGTCCTGTCACTGGCACCACTGACAAGAGTCTGGCCCCATCCTCTTGCCCCCCATGGGCCCTTGAGCTCTTGCTCAGCATTGATCAGATCCCCTCTGAGGCTTCTCTTCTGCAGCTCAGCAGCCCCAGGGCTCTCAGCCTTTCCTGGGCACAGAGATGCTGCAGCTGAAGGGAAGGTGTCTTCTCTGTGCGTTCTCCCCATGGCCAAAGTTGCAGCATCTCTCAGTTTACAGGCAAACACCTCAGCAGCTGAAAAAGTGATGTGATGCCATTTCCTGCAGATGAAGAGGTAAGAAAGCTCTCCTCCTCATACTTGCAGCACTTCCCCCTCGCTAATTGCATTACCTCTCGCAGAGGAAGAAGCCTACACTTCATAACCATCAGAACCAGCACCAAAGCCCTTCACTGCAGCTGGAGACCCAGCACAGGACGGTCTCCTGTGGCCACCACATCGTCTTTCTATGAACAATGTCCCAGTGCTTGTCTGCCTGGCTGGGAACGGGAAAGGTGATTCACCGGGTTGGTGGTTTTTAAAGCGTAGACTGGGAAAACAGGAATTACCCCCGTGTCCACACGTACCCTGGACAGTCGGTGAGCAAGGCAGAGATCTTCGACCCAAGTGGCACAGCACGCAAGCAAGCCGTGGACCGTGGTAGAGCAGGTGCTGCTCTACCGCGGGAGGAACTGGAGCACTTTGCCACTCAAAAGCCAGAGAGCCACCACCCGTTATTTCCAATAGGAGGAGTATGAAAAGGCTCCTCCACCCGGTTAACGCTAATTACCGCGCTTGCTGACAACCTACCAAGAGCTACGTGGGATGAAAGGTGGGCTCCCTGCCGCGGACCAGGGGTGAGTGCCAGCTAAACACGGGCTCTTACACTCTCTGAGTTCCCTCGTGATAAAGCAAAAAACTTGCATATGGAGAGAAGATAAAGGCAACCCGCAAATCCAAGAGAAGGATGTGCTCTTTGGAGAGCAAACAGATGGAGACGATCTTCAGATTAAAACCTGACAGAACGCTGCAGCAGCCAGTAGCCACAAGTAGGTCAAATACCAATAAATATCTCCCCCCTTTCCTTTAAGTGAAACAGAAAAGATAAATACTGTTATCATAATATACCAACGTACAATGATCTCCCTCTCAAGGGCAGACACTTGGATGACCAGCAGGCTCAGGAAAGCCCAGTGGAACAAGGAGAACACTTGTAGAAACAGCTGCTGCCTCTGTTTAAAGATCAAAGAAGAATTTTCACCCGGAATTTGTAACTAGAAGAAGACTCTGAGAGCTTTCAGGAACTTAGGTCACAGAATCTTTTGGGTTGAAGAGACCTTGAAGATCACCGAGTCCGACCGTTGACCCAGCACTGCCAGGGCACCGCTAACTCATGTCCCTCAGCACCACATCTCTTAAATCCCCCTCAAATCCAAACTCACTTCAGAAAAACATGTCACCTCGGGCTGTGCCAAGGTCCTTCTGCTGGACCACAACGATGATTCGCCACGTGCAGACGAACTCTCTTCGTCACAGCAGTTGCGAACGGGTTGGTATGGAGCGACAAGTTGGGTAGACTTATTAACGCCTCCACTGGCGCGCTACAAGTGGAACCTCGGGAACCTTTTAACTTCCAGCTCAAAGGAGGACCTCACGGGGAAGGACCTGTGGGCGTGGGAAAAGCCTTGCCAAGGATTATCAGCTCATTAAAGGTGGCCTAAAAAGGAGAGCAGAATTGCATTTGCGCTCTTTCATGTCCCCTTATGATATATAAACAAGGGCTAATTTTTAATTTTTTTTAAGAGGGTTTTCCTCCTTATTTCTACATTAGAGATTTTATACCTGGAAGGTGACGCTGAAGATGTTGTGAAAGCGAAGGCTGATGAGTGGAGAAGCAGCGCCATTTTTATGCGAATGCTTTATAGCTTTAACTTCTATTTAAATCAAAGACACAAATGGAGGGGAGAGAGAGAATCTGGTTTTGTTAAAGACGTAACAAACCTGCCCTTACTCATAAATGAGACTCTTCGGCAGTCATCCAGCAAAACAAGAAATAATGGATTTATCCTTTCTTTTTAACCTCGCATTATTCTCCTACCTCAGGAACGGCAAAGAAAGCTGAGCAGTCTCTTTCACATGTCTTCCCACAATGAAAAAAAACAAAGCATCTGGGAAGAAGAGGAGCACGAGCCCACGTATCCTCCTGCTCTATCCTCATTGAGCCTGGTGGAAGATGAGATCGCTACTAATAGCTAACCCCTCTCTGGGTAAGGCCCTGCACCAAATAGAATCCTTTTCAAGCCCGTAACCACAACACGACCTTCCACCAGCTTAGGACGAGGCTCTGGAGAAGGAGCCACCTTTACCCTATGAGCTACACTGACCCCCGGCCAACTCCGGTGTCCTGCCGCAGACGGGAACAGCTCAGCAGAAGTTTCAGCCCAAGCTTCTGTCTGGAAGAGCTCCTGGAGAAGTCAGCCCTTGCCCGAGCGCATCAGCTGCCCATGCAGGCTGTCTCTGATGGACATCCAACACTACTCTAAAGCCCTTTTCCCCAAAGCCACGCAGTTGTCTCCTAACTCTCCTACAGGCACTGAAGAAAAAAAACCACAGATATTTGTAGAATATTCACAAATATTAAAATAAATAAATATTTTGGTTCTACGTCTACAAAACTCCATGAGCATTTGTAAAGGGCTCTCAGAAGACTGTCTGGAAGCTCCTCCACCCAACTCTCACAATGAAGTCCATCAAAACTGCAAAGCCCTGAGGCTTCCAGTGTTTCCAGTCAACACTTAGGGCCCTTGAAGAATGCAGCAAGTACCCAAAAACCCCAAATTTCTGTCCCTTAAAGCTCAGAAAAATTTGTACAGCAAAATGATCTGACGGTAAACATCAGTTCATCCAGAAACCACAAAGCCAAACCCTCAAACAAGCCATCTGAGCCCCAGAGACAGCGCTCAGAGATGCTGCCTCTGATCGGCACGGAACGATTTCCAAGCTGCAGGGCCACAGCCTACAAATAATGATGAGCAGAAAGGGAAAAAAGCGGCAGGCTGGAAGGGCGAGGAGCCAGGAGAGAACAAGAAGCCCGGAGAAGATCACATCTGAAAGGAGCAACTTTGCTTTCAAGTGAGATATGAAAAGCCTCACTCAGAGAGACGACGCGGCCGCGGGCTCCTGGAAACACGCCGCAGGAGAACAGTGAGGAGCGCAGGCTCCGAAGGGATGGGTTTACACCGGAGTCTCTGGTTTCAGCGTTTGGGGAGCTCCTCAGCGTGTTTACAAATAGGAAGTATTCGTGTTTGCCCAGAACATCAGAAGAGCTGCCACAGAGAATCCCCTGACCCACTGGTCTGCCCGTAAGTCACAGGGTGAGCCGTCAGTCCTTCAGGGTGGGGAGAAGCAAACCAAAAGCATGGTCAGCTACAGAGATCTAAACTCAAGAGCTAGTATTCTCCTTAAAAATAATAATAAATCAATCAAATGGTAGTATCAGAGATGGCATTGGCTGGAGGGAGCCCCCGTTCCTGACGTTGCTCTTGCTGGCACTCTCCGCAGGTCAGGGAACTTAAACCCCAAACCTCGGCTCTGAATCCTCTTAAATGACAAATAAAACCGAATCAATCCCAGGTTTTGCAGAATTTGAGATGAACTTTCAAAAGGAAAGTGTGGGGTTTTTTTCCCATGAAAAAAAGAAAACTTCAGTGGCTTTTAGCTCCTCTGAAAGCCAACACAATTCACGTTGTAAAACGTCGCTGTATGCGACAGAAGGACGTTTTAAGCAGCGGGGAAAATACAAAACATCCTACTCTATAAAAGAAAAACCTAAAGTTTTATTGGGTTAAACAGAGGAATATCCCTGCCATAGTGTAATCCGGGAACACAAGAAGCATATTTTTATATTTCAGCTGCAAATTAGGCTCAGAAAGGAGCCGGGGAAAACCTCTGTAGAGAAATGAATTGCCCTCTGAGAGACAGGCTGTTTGGAAGCCGTAAAAGAGCAGGAAAGCAACAGCATAAGCAGATGCCCTCGCACCTTTCTGCCTCGAGTACACACCCGCACACATAAATATTTAGCCAAACATCAACATGTATAAGGCAGCAGCCCACCGCTTCACGAGATCGGGGAAAAGCAGAGCCCTGCCCGGAATACTGATGGGTTATGGACACCCCAGGACCGAAAGGATCCTAAGCGAGCCTCCCACATCTGCCGGGGGAGGATCTGAACCTGCCTCGATAAAACCTCACTGCTCCAAATTCTCTGTTATCAGGCAGGCTGGTTGGTTTGGGGTTTTTTTTAAGCGAAGCAAAGGCCCAGCTTCCCGGCTAGCCGGGTTCTTCCCTGTGCTTATTCTAATGATACACATTCAATTACTCGAGAAGAGAAAAGAATCAAATCAGAAACATCTGTAGTTTGCCATATAATTACTGGATCTTCCCCACAGAGACTGACCTTTGTAACACTGATACCGGGACCTGAAAGGCTAAATGACGGGATATTCGCATGGTTTAAATGTCTAACATGATTACAAGGAATTAAACAGGCGCTGTCGTTTCCCATCTTGGTTTATGTTAACGTTAAGCGTGGACTTTATGATCTTCCCATTTCATCTTGGCGCTCAGTGTGTAGTAGCTGGATTTACTCACTATTAGCGGCCCCAAACCACTGGAATACCATGTTTTGATTATATAATAAAGTTGAATACTGGATTCAAGGTTAATATGCAGCCACTACTTTTACCTGTAATAAGAATCTTTTCGACCGCGCTTTCTTCCTCGCTCTCATCTTCACACCAGCATTCGACTTCTGGATGCGAACAGACCATAATGAAACGCATTTCAAAGTCGCAGTGATCAGACCGGTTTGTTTGCTTTTAAGCCCTACTCCCTTTAATTTCTCACTTTTGTTATCTCTTGTTTATTGATCTAAACTATCCATTACCGCCCTTGAAAGAGGCGCCCACTGTGAACTTGCCTCGCCTGCGAGGCTGCCCGGCCTCTCTGTAGCTCCCGGAGAAAAGGACAAGCTAACCCAATGTCTTACATTATTTAAAGACCCAACGGGATTTAGGAAGCAAACAGCCCACAGTAACTCTGCGATCTCCTCCGGCGGCCCGACAGCAGCAGCGTATATCATAGCGACTGTGGAAAATTAGCTTAAATCAAAGCCCCCCCCCCCCCGTCTCCTCCGCGGATAAAAGTCGCGTGAATTTAGGAGGCCTGAAGCAGCGCGTTTGTGTTTGCTGTGTAGAGAGCCTTGCGACCTAATTGCCTGTCTCTTCGGGACTTCGATGCTCTGAGAGCAGAGCGAGCAAGGCGCCGGTGACCACACCGGACTAATAGATTACTTCCTTATCTAAAGGAATTAACGGGCTTTCCACCAAGGCCTTCACCTTCCCAGCTCTGGGGCGGCACCGCACACCTGCCTCAGCACACACCCCTTTGTTCTGGAGCGCTCATTCTGCGGTCTGGCTTTGTAATAAAAGGCAAAAAGGTCCCTGATCACCTATTTAATAATGGCCACAGGGCTGCTTTTCTACTTCTGCAGGAAAACCAGCCGCAATAGACGTTGCTCATTCTGAGAATTAACAAGAACCAGGCTGAGATATTTAGGAAAACCCCCTGATGTTCGTTACAAATAAACATTAATTTTCCCGTCGCTATAACGCGGTCCCCTGCAGATTTGGGTAGAAAACACACGTTCACAGCAAAGGGCAGCGACTTGGAGAGCCCAGCCAGAGCTTTTAACGCTTGTTACCTCGTTCTGCCGCGCCGGCGAGCCGGGGAGCAGGGTCTGCTTGCTCGATTTCCCCGCCATCGTTCGGGATCGCTGGCAAGCTGGAAGATGATTCATCACTCTGAACAGATGAGCTATCCCCACGCTCTTCTGGAAGTGCCTCTCTCAACACCCGGAGAGCCTGCAGTATTAAAAAAACCCAAAACAAACCATAAGCACAGCTACAACCCTATTATCCTTCATCTCCAGCGTTTTCCAACGCACATTGAGGCTAATCTGTACTTCATGGTGTGATCAGTTTGCAGGGTGAGACGTTGAATTACCTCCGAGTTAAATGAGTGCGAGCTCCGGGGTCGCGTTCTGCCTCGGAAGCAGCACAAACCCTGAGTTATTCTTTTAATCTGGGTTTTCCGGGAATTCCTGGAAATTCTCAGCGTTCCCTCACGCATCTGGGGTTGGTAAAGCATAAGGGGGCACGAAATAATGCAACAGGCTGGGGAGAAATCTGTGCGTGAGGGAAGGCTGCTCTCTCCGTCCCGCACACGCAGCTCTCCGCAGCAGCACCGCTCAGACGCTGCCGTTAAACACATTTTTGGTGCAAAAAGTTAAGTTTCAAGCCAGCAGCTTCACAGGGAGCTGAAATATGGCTGAGCTAAAAGCAGGCTTAAAAACAAAGCAAGCATTTCTTAGGTTACCATCCACCAACAGCTCAGCAAGCTCCAGGTGTTGTAACTTATTTTATACGAGCTGACCGAGAGTACGGAAGGGCTTCAAGCCAAAACGTTTTGGACTCATGAGAGGATTTCATTCTCCTGCACCCGCCCCGTCCTCATTAATCTGTATTTATTCAGGAGCCCAGAATGGCAACTTTTCAGTCCTAAGCAAATAATTCACCAAATGTTTTTCTATTAAACTTAGATATGGGAAGCCCCCATACAGAACCAATGCGGGCAAGCTGCTGCTTTGTCCAAAAAAAAAGGGGATTTTAAGTCTCATTTTTTTAATGTCAAGAACGCCTTAAGTTAGGGGCAGGCTTGGGAAAATCTTTCCTACCGAAAGAAGTCGATTCCCACGTAGCAGCTGATCTCCGCGTGGATTTATCACGCCACAAGCACTTCATTTACCTACCTGCGGTGCCATTTAACATCGAAGGAGGCATGAACTACCACCAAACACAAGCAAGCAGCATAAACTCTAGCACTGCAATTACGCCAGGCAGGAAGAAGGTCCTGCCAGGAGAACCAAAGCTCAGCATTCAGAGCCACAGGGACCAAGGCGACATCTCCATCACGGTGTGAAGACCTCTAATGTGCTGCATGAGCGGGTGTTATTCTTACAGGAGTGTAACTCAGTTGAAAAAGGCACCGGGTTCCAGAGCTTCCACAGCCAAGAGACCACCCCACTGCCCAGAAAGGGTGTTCCCACCACGCCAGCTCCCTACGGCTGTCCCACGTCCCCAGGAACAATATCCACTTTTCTTAACGTGAGAGATCCATGAGAGAAGAGGAAAAACTGCTAGCAAGATGTAAGAGAAGACAGACATAATTTAACAGTAAGAGACAAGTAGAAGAGTGGCAGGTGGACAGACTCTGTGGGCCACTGGAATAGGTGAGATGCTGAAGGCACTGGAGGAGAAGGTGGATTTGCTGCTAGTCGTCACCAAAGCTCCATGGACCACAAGTGCTGACAGGGATGGTGCTAGCAGGCTTGGCAGGTCTGCCTGCACGGTCAGGAGCTCAACGCTCTGTCCTGCACCTCCACCCTGCTGCCTGGCTCTATGGTACCATCAGAGTGGGGTTCCTGACAGATCTTTAAGCCCTCAGAGAAAGAAATCATCAACGCGGGCCAAAAATTCAAAACTCTGGAGTGGTAGATCTTTAAGATCCTCAGATGCAGATCACTTGTGAGTTCACTATTACATTATAAATATCTTCATGGTACAGCAACTGCTCCTGTACCTGCACGTTGTGTCATTTCTGTTGATCCTGTTCCGTGCAACCCGCTCGGAAATGAGGTGTTCAAAGTAAGGGACGCATCCTGGCGCTACCTTTAATTGACAGGATCCATTTAATAGGCAATATAAGTGTCAAATGCATAGGTGTGGGCCAGGGGAACACGTAGCAATAAACAGATTATTACCGCTGATATTCACCCATAAAGCCTGCGTTACGGAGCTGTGGAAGTTTTTACATGCAATTATAAATTTACGTGCGGTATTTGTTTATCTGTCACCAGCGCGATGATACGTTCCCTGCTCATCTCTTCTACTTGACTGAATGTTTTAAGGACGGAATACAAATTACCTCTCGCACACATGAAAAGAAGTTATCCTGGCCGCAACCGAAAGCGTGCAGAGGGCTAAACTACTTTCTCATTTGTTTCAAACGCTATCAGAACTAAGTAACAGCAAAGAGCTTCTAGCTGCTTTTTAATTTATCATAAAAAATTAGAGAAGAAATATTTTTCAGAGTATTTTTTGGAGGAGAGCACGGGACCAGCTCATCACCAGCAGGCTGCCTGGCAGATCTCCCTGTTCCCACCACGGGAGTGGTGCAGAAGCAGCCGGGACATCACCCTGGTGCTGGAGTCCCAGCTCTCCGGGCACGGCTGCAGCCCCAGTGCTGGGGGGGCAACAGGATTGGGGCCCAGCTCTGCCCTCCCCATGCAACTGGTTTGCAGCAAGAGGGCTTGAGGCACTCATGAGTCTATCAAATGCCAAATTTCTGAAAGAGTTAGTTTATAGTCTTTTGCATTAACATTTTAAAAAAATGAGCATGCTTGCCATTTGTAAAATGCCCCGTGTATTCAGTGTACCAAACATAACTCTCTTTTAAAACAAAAAAAATAAAATACATCATTGGTGATAAAAGGCTACGAAGCCCCAGAGAAAGACGGATGATACAAGCCTTGTGATAAATTGGCACCACAGCAAACACTTGAGCTCGTGTAAATAACTGGTTCGAAGGGTGGAAAACCTCAAAGAGACTGCTTTCTTCATGGGGTTTTTTCCCCGAGACAACGGAAGAAACCATATTCTCTCCTTGCCCACCTCCTCACCGTCTCCAAGGCTGATTAACGAACGCACGCTGCTCGTGGTTCCCCCGAAACCCACGCACCAGAGAGCGGTGGCAGCACAGGGCCTGCCTCGCCTCAACAGCACAAATTCATCTAGGTGTCATTACGTTGATCTTACTCGACGCAGGTGCTCACCTGGCCATCCCGCGCCTTCTCGCTGGAGAGCAGCAGGCGTTCAAACATCCCTGCCACTTCTGCCGGGAGCTGGACCTGGTGCTTTCGCAGGAACAAGGCGTGGTGGCTCAAGCGAGTCCGCAGCGCGTCCGCGTCCCACGGCGGGTCCGGCCTGAGAAACCAACCCAAGCACCATCAGTGGGACATGCCACGTCCACGAGACTCACCCGCGTGCCACACCACTCCTCTACCCGGACAAATGTCTCAGTATGCCCTGGGAAAAGCCAAGCATTTTGGGAAAAGCCAAGCATTTTGTCTTTAATTCCCATTTTTATTTAAATAAATGTCCAATGTAAGAAGGCACTTGTGACTTCCGCAAGCGCCAGAAGGACGGGCAGGGGTCGTCACCATCACGTCCGTGCCCCGGGGCCATCCTGACCCTCGGGAGCAGGAGACACGAAACCCTTCCTGCAGCCCCTGGTCTCAGCCTCGGGCAGACCTTGCTTTCTCCATCAGGCACTCCCAGGGCACCCATTTCCCCAGCCTTGCCTCTTTTTTTTTTTTTTTTCCCCACAATTCTTATTATTTTTGAGCAGAAGTGCCTTTGAACACAGAAAATATAAATACTGCAATCTTGTTTGCCCAAAGATGTTTGTTTTTTTTTCCAGTTGCTCCAGTGAAGTTGCACACACAGAGGAGTGAATTCCAATTAACTCCACAAGTGTTTGTCCCTAAGAAACCATTCAGGAAACACAACAACGTATTAGTGCTCGCA
This sequence comes from Eurystomus gularis, assembly GCA_013400335.1. NCBI lineage: Eukaryota > Metazoa > Chordata > Aves > Coraciiformes > Coraciidae > Eurystomus > Eurystomus gularis. The sequence goes on from VZZY01010606.1 coordinate 68,129, forward strand.
GGCATATCAGCCTCGCAAGGAGAACCAGGTAGAGTTAAATAGACCATTCTTCAAGCGCTCACAAGTGCCCCGATCCTGCTAACACTTGAGCACCGCTGAGTCTGTAACAGGGAGGAAGGTCTAGACAGAAGCTAAGTAAGAAAGAATGGAAATTGTTTTCATTACAGTATTAAAGAGACCTAAAAAAAAAAATAAATAAAAAGAAATAAAAAGCAATTCTCACTTGTCCTTGTGGCACACGCACAGGAAAGAAAAAAAGACCCATTTTGAATTACTGCGGTTTATTGTTTTTAAAGGCTATACGCATCTTCTGCTTCACAGAAAAATAATTTGCTTCTCAGAATTACATTCCCCATCTTCACGTGCCCGAGACTCGCGTTGAAGATCACAGAAATTGCTGGCTAAGAGGCCTCTGAAGTTAATACGTTTCCTTCCCTGCGGAGCAGCCTGGGGTGGGAGATGCCGCGGACAGGGCGAGGCGGGGGGACCCGGCCCGAGGTGCTGCCGGGTGGAATAAGATCTGCCACCAGCGAATGAAAAGCAAAAGAAATGAATTTGCTTAGTGCTTTCACTGCAAGTCGCGCGGCTGCTGCCAAGACGCGTAAAGATCAGCACTTGGACATCTTTATTTTCCAGTGCGATCGGAGGCCTGGCCCTGGGTCTGCTTCCTCTGCACCAGAGAGGCAGAGCAGACGTGGCGGGGGGGAAGAAGAGAACGCTAACGACTCCCACGCGCGCGTTCCGCGGTACCTGGTTTGCTTTTCATCCACCGCTGCACCTCGAGCATCGAGTGTTTTCTCAGGTAGGAGGCATCCATTCAGCGTGCTCCGGAATAAAGCCCGAAGCTGATGAAGGACAACTGCTTCGCCTGCCTCAAGGTCGTCTTCTTTCAGACTGCCAGCCCAATTACAAAAGCTACAAAATAAAGCAGGTATTACACACAACGTTTATTTCAAGCCCACGCAGACAGTGTCAGTTAGGAGGCAGAAGCTGCAGCACTAGCGAGATAACCAGTGGGACAGCCCAGAGGGACTGACACCCGTGATGTGAAAGATGCAGAACGAGGCGGGCAGGTCAAACCCAGCGCTTGGAAAACACCAGGTTTAACCTCCCACCTTTGCTTTTCACCAGGGAGAGAGGAACCTGCACGTGTCTGCTCGGTGAAGCCACTTCTTGGCCCGGCAGCCCCGGCTGTGCCACGGCCAAAGTGGTTATGCCGCAGGAACTCATCTCCAAGTGCTAGGCTGGAGAGGCCAGGCTGGGTTGGGAGCCTCCTAATTCCCTAGAAATCCTCTAGCCACGATGTGCTTACGAGAATCCCAGTTTACGGAGGCTGACAGGGAATGGTAAATGAAGTTACAAAGCCATTCCCAGTTGTGTAATTAAGAGCCCATGCTGTGGAGGGACAGCGGGTGCTCTCCACCCCCGGTTCTGGTAACGCAGGGGTTTTGGCGGTTCTTTTTGCTGTTTCACCTCAAAGAAGAAGTTTTTCTGGCCGTTGTTGTCTACCTCTATAAATCACAGCAGCGTTACCAGCTCTCATTCTTGGAAATGAGCATTTACTTCACCTAAGGGACCCGCGAAGCAAGGCTGCAAAAAGCGCTGCCTTTGGGGAAGCGTGTTTGTCGGAGCAGTTTGCGTGCGCGACTCCGAGTGCCATATCTCAGCTCTCCGACGACATTAGACGGCGGCGGGCGAGGTGGGGGAGGCCTCTTAGCAACTGGCAGCGCTTGTTTGCAGGATCCCGCTTGCTCTTTGCGCCGGCCATTTGTCACGGCGAGAGCGAGGACCCTGCCTCGAATCTCAACAGGCTCCCGCAGCGCTGCTCGGTAACAGCCTCTCACCGTTGCTCACCCGAATTCAATTAGCAGCGTGTAAGCAATCAACAACAAAATCGCCACAAGCGTTCGCTGGGCGGAAGGCAGGGGATGGGGTTAAGGCGTTGGCAGGCCGCGGGGACCGGCAGTAACCTGTGCAGCTCCGTCGTGTGCTCGCCCTGGTACAGCGCCCGGCGCCAGGGGCTCGTCCTCACCACCGTGGCCTCGACCAGCTCCAGCGCGGCGTTGAGCGCGGCCAGCATCCCGCCGTGCCTGCGGACGGAACAGCAAACAGGGCCTGAACTCACCCGCTGTTCTCCACGCAGCCCCATCGCCCCGGCTGGAAAAAAAACGAACACCCTCATTTTAGCTTTTCAGCAGCGAAACCCGCGTTGCTGGAGCTCTGTAGGAGAAAAAGAAAAAGCGCGTGGGCAAACAAACCGTCCAAGAAACCCCGGCAGGGCCTGAGACGCTGCATGGAAATCAGCCCCGCACTGAGTAGTTTTAATTCCTTCACCTCCACAATCGAAATAAATCTGGTGACCACCTACAGGTATGGGGACATAACTGGGACCTCAGAGGGGTTTTGAGGAAGCTGCACCTCTATGATGATGCAAATGAGGACTTAACCACTGAAACAATGCAGCGGGCTAATCCTTGAACAGAGGTGTAAATGGCTATTCAGGTCCGGCCGGCTGCCCGCTTTGTTGGGGACTTTCCAGGCCAGGTCTCCACCAGCAATGCCCCAGCTGGGCCTGCGCCCGTGGAGCCCCACAGGCAACAGAAAGATCTTTTTTCTCCCCTTTTTTTTTTTTTCCTTCTGTATGTAGAAGCTGACATATTTATACAGTTAATCTTGGTTTACCCGCCCTCGGGGGAAAAGCTCCGCGCACAAAAACTCGCGTCGTCTTTTGCGGTGGTGTTAAGCTGTACCAAAAGTTGAGCCTTCCATCGGGCTGTTGGGCAACAGCGAACAATTAAGCGGGAGCTGCCGTGCATTTAGTCGAGTTTCCTAGACATTTAATAAGCAAAACAATACCAGGGAGATCACATATGCAGTTAAACAGTGCTTTTTCTTTTCCCCGGGTCTTACAAACCCTGTATTTTAGTGGCCGGCTCGTTTCCCATTGTTTTCCTCCCGCTGGGTGGTCCTTCCAGGGTGCCACTCGAGAGGGATACAATAATAAAAAGGGAAGGGGAAGGAAGGGACACCAACATAAAGAAAAACAAAATGTATGACAATCTGCAGCAGGCTACGGATCAGAGGTCAGCAAACAAGAGGTCCTTCTCTTTTACAGGTTGCTTCCTGGAAACAGTCTGATTAAGCTGACAGCTTGAATTATGTGTTACATTTTGTAATGCACAATCCATCTGTGCTAAGTCCTCTTCAATGCAGCTGAAGCAGCACAGGCATAAGCTCTGCCTTTTTCCACCCCCTCAGCACCAGCCTTAAAATAGTCATCATCTTTCTCTGCGCTAATTCTCAGAGACCCTCTCCCCCCTCCCGCCGCCACTCCTGGGTCTAAGCCCTCAAAGAAAGGGCTGGGTGCTGCAAGGAATGGTAAGAGGATACGGAGCCTTTCACCTCCTGCCCAGCAGCTCAGACGGGCAGCGAGGAGCGGAGCTATCGGGTGCCTTCACCAGGCGGGAGGGGAGATCGGGCGCCCAACGCTGCCTTTCGACAGAGCCGGGCTGCACAGCCCAGGCCCTCCTGTGGGTCTGAGCTGGTGGGATGAGCCTGAAAATGCACGTGTACAGCCTCCATCAATGCCTCCACCCGCGGCGCTGGGAAACACCAGAAGTTATTTGCCCAAAATTGTCATTTTTAATAACTAGAGGCGGCAAAATTGCAGCGCCTTCCTGTGAACCGCACCCAGGGCTCAAGCCTCGCGCTAAATAACCTCCCAAAGCATCATCACCTCCATCTGGTTAACAACTCTATGATGTGATTGGAGAGTCTGGAACTTGGCTGAACTAAAATACGACCCGCAAACACTCACTGCAGGGGAAAAAAAAAACCAAAACGTTTTTAAAAAAGGGAATGGTCTCTCTGCAGTGCGATGGGAAAGGCATTTTCTCCAAAAATGTAAACTTGTGACTTCCAGACAAGCGACAACGATTCCGTTCCGCCTCTCTGTGGTCCCTGCATGTGAGAACTCCCTTAAACGCCACCACTTGTACCAATTCCAAATAATTCACCAAAAGTGTACGAACGGGCCCAGAGACGCCGGGCGAGGGAACGGTACCTCGTTGGGATGCCACAGCGGCAACGCTGCTGTGTTGGGTTGAGCCAAGCTATGGGTGTTCTAACTGAAGAAGACAAATACGCTTAGTTTTACATAACACCAGCGTATTTCTTCAGCCAGCACAGGGATTTCATAGGAGAAAACCGCACAGACATCACGAGTCCTGTGATGGCATTCATCTTGTGAATCTGTTGAGTGATATATTCGGACTAAAAAAAAGTCACGCTCTTTGTGTCATTTATATAAGCTGACATTTGTGCACTAATAACTTGGAAACTTTTCCGAGATTTTCAGCTCAGGAACTATTTTGCTCGCTGAATTTCACGGGCATTGGGAAGACGGACGTGGAAAGCCCACCTGGGTACAAGGAAAGGCCGCTCGCCCCTCCGCCCCTGCCGTTACCTGCGTTTTAATTCACAGGTAAAACAAATTACAATCTACGTCTTTCCTGCAGAAAGAGCCGGCGGTGGCGATCCCACTTCCGTGGCCTTGAGAAAAGAGGAGGAAACCTCCGCGTTCCGGTTTGAGCCGCGCTCAGGAGACAACGCGAGCGGCAAAAACCTTCGTGTAATTTAGCCAGGCCTCAAGAGCGTTGCAGGATATTTTCATCAGTTTATGAACAGCGAGGGGAGAGAACAAAAGGTTAAATTACCATCGCTCAGCTATGACTCCTCCAGCAAAGGCAGGCACTCTAGCAACTCCCCTACAAAGTGTTATGATTAACAGGTGTTATACAAAAGAAAAACCGGGTAAAAGCTATTTAGATGTAAATTAGATGATGTTTCCATAGCAAGCAACAGTCGGATGCAAATGCGAAATGATAAAGTTACACAAGTGTATATTGATGGCCACTAGTTCCTGCTCAACTGTCCTCTATTAAAACACAAACTAATATTGAAATCGGTACCCAAGACAATGGGCCCACCAACGGAGGAAGAATAGATGCGTTAAGCAGATTAAAAAGCTGCCAACAACCAAAAAGATTAAAAAAAAAAAACCAACCAGCAAAAAGGTGCTCCACGTTGTCCAGGGTAAAAACACCGGCAAATGAGCTTCCAGAAGAACTGAGGCAGGAGATACAGGAGGGAGGGATGCTCCTGCAGCAACTGGGCATGACAAGGTGGGGACCCAGGAAGGGGTGAGGGAGCAAGGCCAGCCCTCCCTGTGACCCGGGCACACACCATGGACCATCTCGCAGCAGACACACGCTTACGAGGGCATCGTGAGGCTGAAAATCCAGCCGTGATGGGTATTATGGCCGATAACTCTGGTACGGGCAATAAAACCCCACCACTTTCAGACGGTTGCTAAGGACAAGTTGTGCATCTCTGCTGCACTTTCCTCATTCTCCCTCTGCTATTTCCAAACAAAAGACTCAAGAAATATATCCAACTGGAAACGTTAACCCACACAAAATACGCTGTTCAATAAGTTATAGATACTATTAAACTTGCTGAAGTAAGATTTGCTTACATTCGGAGAACGTCTGTTGCGTCTTCACGACAAGCATACTTCCATCTCCAAGTCTGACCTGAATGAGGCCATTTAACAACCAGCACAGAGGCAGCGAGACGCTCAATCAGTAAGAAGTTTGCCCACCGGTATCAGCCAAGCTGGAAAACCAGCTTCCAGAGCACATGCTGATGGATGAGTGCAGCAGAAAAATACGTAAGGACGTACCCGTCTGGTGCTGAGCTGACCAAGGGCTCCTCCTGCCCCGCGGGAGGGTTGGGTGGCTGCTGTGAGGAGTCCTCTGCAGCGGGGGCAATCCTGTCCTGCTCCCAGCTGGCCGCTGGCAAGGCTGCTCCCTGTGGCACGTCAGAAGTGCTCGGCATCACCTCCTCGGCGCTGCTCTCCCAGCTCGCCTCCTTAGGAGGCCACCAGTTACTCCGGTGAGGCTTTGGTCCTGTAAGAGAATAATGATAATAAAAAATTATTGCCAAGACGCTAGCAGGACCAAGGAGTACCTCAGAGCGTAGGGAATAAAACAAGACTACACAGAATTCCAGCGTGGTGGGGGTTGGAAGGGACCTCTGGAGACCATCTCGTCCAACCCCCCTGCTCCAGCAGGGTCACCTACGCTGTTTGTTCACTGCTTTCACTCCGTCATGAGGGAGGATCCCTCTGCTCTCCCTTCACTTTGGGATTCCCTGCCCACGGCCCGTGTCCTTCTGCGCTCCTCTCACAAGGGGGAGTCCGGGAAGGCTCCAGCTTTTCGGGTTTGCATCTCGCAGTAGGTAGGAGACAAACCCGGCATTCCTCAAAACCCATCACCCCCGGGAAGACCAGCTACTTCTCTGAATCACCCCCAGAGGAACGGGGAAACAGAAAAGCTGGAAAAAGCTTTTCTTAGGAGAAAAAAATGCACCTGAAGAGGCTACTGTCGTACACATTTGTTAAACCTTGCAGAAGAAATAAATGCCTCAAGGCTTTTAAACTCAGCATGCTAATCGCCTTCTGAGTAGAGGGCTGCATCATGCTTCTGAGACAAGAGATCCACGCTCCTTATCTTCTCACAGAACGCCAAGAAGTGAACGGACCAGCTAGTGCTGTAACAAATCAGTATGCCTACAGAAATTCCCAGTTTTCCATAAAATTCACCACAGGTTTAAACTAACCAGCACTTGCACAGCTGCTAACGCTACAGCACCCAGCATTCCTGCTCGCCTCGCTCGCGGACTTTCCCTGGAACTGACTCGGGGTTGATGCCAAGCAGTAGCTGGTGCCAGGATGGGCTCTCTCAGCCTTGTTTCCAAATTCTTGAAGCAAGTACGGGCTAGAGAAACGTCCCGGGGAGCAGCAGGAGAGGCCGCAAGCGCTGCTCCGCACCGATCCTGGCCCGTGCTGGCTCCTGGGATGGCACAGCCAAGCATCTTCACCAGCTCCCACCACGGAAGGTCAAGCTCAGGAGCGCTGGAACAAGCCGGTCCCCTCGGCACGTTGCACCAGCCCCTTCTCTCCGCGACACGCGTTTGGCAGCAGACAGACGTGAAAAGCCCCCCGGGCGGTTTGAGGCGATTACCGCAGCGTTCCACAGAAAGCTCATTTTTGATTTGGAACACAATAGTACAGTTTCTCCAAAGGCAGAGATACCGCGTTCCAGAAATTAAACGGGTATTTCTTCCCCAGACACGACGCTGGCCACCTCAGCCTTCCCTGCGGGGAGGAACGGGCCCTGGGCACAGCCCAGGGCTAACGTAAGCCAGGCTGGACTGGTCTCTTCCAGCGCCAGGAAGGACAGGCTTTTGTTAGAACAGAGATGTGGCAAATGCATCGGATGAAAGAAAATGAGGGGGAAATAAATTCCTTAGAGAAAGAAAAAGGAATGGAAAAATAAACCTCAAGAAGAGGCTGCCTGAAAACCCCAAGGAGGAGGATCTGGTGGAGATCTCAGCTTTCCTCTATAAAGCAACCCATGGTGGTTACAGAAGAGCAGGAGCTCCTCCATCATTAGCGTTCCACCAGTTTCCATTATAAATAGCTCCATTTTAGCAATTGCTACAGGGCTTGGAAAACCAGTTTAAGTTATAAATTGCTGCGTTAACTGGCAAGGGAAAAAAGGAATGAGAAGTTGGGACTGCAGCTCATCCCAGAGCAAGAGCATCTCGGCTGGAAGGGTCTGCAGCAGCACCTTTCTCAGGGGAGTCCAGAAGAAGGCAGGGAACTCCACCAAGGAGTCAATCCAGCCATCGATGGGGATCTCATCTTTGGAAATGGATGAGGGAGAAGGAAATCAACCTGAACCAGAAATGACTCTTCCACAGGTTCACATTAAACCTCTTAAAATGAAGTTCAGATGAGTTGGAGACAACCGTGGGCACAGCAGTGAAAAAACCTCACTTCCAGATGAGAGGCCTGGGAGGAAACAGAGTCAACAGGAAAGAAAGGAAAAAATAGAGAAAAAAAAAGAAAAAAAGGGTGCTACGATGCTTGAACCACAGTATAACAGGCATAGGACAGACCGTGGGCATCGCTCTGGTTGGGACAAATGTGCCCCAGTGTCAGCAGAGGCACACAGGCACCCATCCCACTGTACCTGGGACGCTTCCCTGCGGCCGTTCCTCCTCGGGGCTGCCTGGTTTGGGATCACATGCTGAGGAGAAGACCTGCTCAGAGCCCTCCTCACTGGCAGCCGGGTCCTGGTGCCTCATTGCTCCCTCCACTGATGCATCACACTCTAAATCGATGTTTCTGCTCTCTGGACCAAGTCCTTCATGTGATGGAGAGCACAGAGGTGGGTCAGGTGCTGAGCAGCTCTCTGTGGGCCGAAGGGCTTTCTGCCACGTGTCCAAACCTCCAGCAGCCGAGACGGCTGATGTGTGGTGGCCCATAAAGACGGTTGCTGGATGATACAGTCCTTCTGGCATGGTTATCTCAGTGCTGATTCCTGCCTGTCTTCCAACCTGTGACACCTGAAAAAACACGGGTGGGAGATGGCTTAAGGAGAGAAACAGGCAGCATGTTGCAAATGGAGCTTCTAGAGGGTGGCATGTTGGTTTCTGGAGAGAAAAGTGTCAAAGAATTTGAGTATTTTCTACAGTATTATTACTACACAAGCGCCTGGCATGCATTTCTTGCAACTCAGTGTGAAAATAAGGTCCCGGACCTCAGCTGAAACTGTGTGAGCCAAAACAACTGGTGGCAAAATCCCACTGCACCCCCAGCCTGACTAAAAGGGACTGAGATGCACCAAGGACTCAAACTAATCTAAACTGGTTTTTACAAACAGACAAACCTTTAAGATTAGATTCCTGCAAAGGCCCTGGACCAAAGCGCGACATTTAGAGCTACCCACCGCAGTCACTGCGAACGCCCTGAAGTTCCTGACTCCAGAGGAACCGCCATGCTCTACTTGCGTGCGAGCTGCTGGAGCCTGTGGTTGAGGTACCGCAGCCTCCCGAGGCTGAGGCTGGGTCCTCCGGACCCCGTCGCAGTGTCCCTGGCACAGCCTGGCCTTTCCCGAGCCACCCGCAGCAGCTGCTCTGAGCAACCTCCTCCTGCCCATCTCCTCATGGTCTTCTCTAGAAGGCAAGGGGACGAGGAAGGGTCTTCAGAGAGCCCAAAACATACATCTGCCATCCCTTGCTTGTCTATATATTCAGCTTTGCTCACAGCACATCAATAAAGCACATGAGAATGAGGCAAAACATCACTGTATTCTTTGTCTTCCTTCTGCTGTCTGTTAAATCAGGCCAGAAGAGGAAGAACAACCACTCTGCCAACACCACATAGACGAAACCGCATTTTCCACCGAGCAGAAACATCTTAAATGGCGCTTTCCTCCAAGAACTGTTGAACTTGAGTAAAAACAGTTCCAACAGCATACCCACTCTGCTTCTAAACCCCAGCGGTTTAATACTCGCCTTTTTCTCTTTGTAAACCTACTCGATCAGAACAATTTAGGAGGAGTGGCTACTGCCACCACTACTACAAGAAGGTCACCGCCAGTTTAGGCAAAGCCAAAATTAGCTGTCGTAATGCCATTGTTCATACGAAGCAGGGCTTACTTTTCAGCCCCAAATCACAGCAGGACAATTTACAGTCACCTCCACACCTCTCTGCTCTCTTTCATTGCCTGACCTCTTCCTACCAAACAAAGTCAGCTGCCAAGCCCGGCTTAAAGGAGACAAAGGCATCTGGTCTCGTCTGTGACCAAGTTTCATTAAAAAAGCTCAAATTCCACGTAACAAGAAGCAGAACAAAAAGCCATGAAGTTATTTTGAGAAGGAGTAAAGGTTTGCTACTCAGATTAAGTTCACAGCCTATTCCATCACCACTGCTCTCGGGTTCCTCCTAATTACTTCTCGGGTCTTGGATTTGCTGCTTTAAAATGCATCTAGCCAGTTCTTTATGGATTTAGCAGCTCCGGGATGCACTGTTCCAAAACAAATGCAATTCAACCAGGTACAAGTGCTTGGCAGAGTCACAGCAGATGCACATCTAACAAGCTCCTCTCAACTGCTGGAAAAAGAATAATTTCTTCACCACCTTTGCATTCTCAAAGTAACAGCAGGACAGATAACGGTGGTCTAGGTACTGTTTTTACCACCAAAACAGGAAAACGTCTCCGCACAAAGCACGCTCACAATCCTCTTCCTGGCTCCGGAGCGCGGGCTCCCCGCTTCTTCCTCCAGTAAGAAATACAACCTTTCAAAATTATCATTAAAGCGTTTTGAAGAGAAAGATGAGGAAAAAAATCCCTTCCACTAGGACTCATGAAGGGACTCAGTCTGCCCCAGCAGGAGACAACCAGGTCACAGCTGAGGGGGCAAAGTCAAGCCAGGGGCTCGTCTCTTCAGCGCAAGGACGCACAAGTCCAAAAATCTCCAGAAGCCTTCAGGTAAGTGCTTTGAAGCTGAAGAAGCCAGACCTCCCGGCACAAAGGTCTCAGAAGCCCAGGTTACACAGCTCTGGCAGCCCAGAAGGACCTCTTCAGCACGGGACGTCTCCTCCAACTTGCAGCACTGGATTGCCCTGACAGTGGGCTTCCAAAGACTGCTGCTCAAGCCCTTCCCACAGAGAACCATGGTTTTCTACACAAACGCTGCTTGAGTAAACGATTTCTGAGCTAAGGACTCCCACAAACATAGAGTCCAGGAGGGCGCGTATTCCATGGCTCAGAGAAGTAGCAGATACTCACACTGGTGTTTTAGGGGGCATCGACCATCTCTAGATGATTGGTTCTGTGATTGTCCTTCCGGGTCTCCAAGACACTTTGCTGATGAGGCTGTCACACCATCACCAGCATCCTGACTAATCCGAAGGAAACCATCCCAGTGGTACCAACAGCGCTGGCAAAGAAAACCAGTTCCAGGCTGTGATGATTTGCTCCCTGGAGACGCCACCTGCTAACCACAGGCGCTCGCTGCGACTGACTCGGGGCCACACCGCCCAGAACAAACCCTTGCAAAAGAACAAGCTGATTTTAAGTGAGGTGGAAGTGGTGGGAAACAGGCACAATCAGTCCGAAAAAAAATGGTGTTAGAGTAAGATCTGAGCACACGGACAAGGTAAGAAGACGCACAATTTAGTTGAAGTTACCTTGGTGTTTAAGGAGGAGAATGAGAAGCAGAAAAAAAAAAGGGGCCAGGGGATGAAAGAGTCCACATTCAAGCTATTAACTGTAATTCCACGTAAAGTCACGTACTTGGGTGTGCACCAAGCTCTTGTACTGCCCAAAATCTGCTAATCGTTTTTAAAATCCAAGTCACGCCACGAGCCTTTCATGTTCTACTACTGCCGTAAACTCTCCCATAGGTTAGAAACCACGTCTCCTACACTGGCCGCTTTCCATCCAAGAATCTGGCATTCAGAGGTGAACGCACCTTTCCACCCACGTCTGAATTAGACGCGTAATTCGCACGCTGCCAGAGGCCTGCCTATATAGGTCAAGGTTGCCCAGGTTCATCGGTTTGTATATCACCGTTTAAAGAATGCTCTAAATTCAAGGTTTTTAACTTTTTAATCTAGGGGGGAAACTTCCTGTAAACTCAGATTAACAACCGCTAATGCACTGAAGAAAGCAAACCGAAAACCTTCCTCCTACTATAAAAACAAAATAGTGTGGCCTCTGTTTCTTTTCTGATAAGAGTCTTAAATACCAAACATTTAACTGCATAATAACATTTACTGGCAGCCAGGCAGCCTGCTTAGCAGATATATAAAGCAGGTAAAAGGAGGAAAAGTTAATTTCTTGGCTGAATGATTCCATCGGTAGCTATAGGGCAAACTAGAAAGTCTTTTAGTAAAGTAGCAGTTGATTCTTCTATCAATCTGCAGCACACATACTCTTCCAAGGAATGCATTAAATATGAAAATCATATCCCGTTATCATCTGTTTCCAGCTTTCAGCCCAGTAAGCTTTCCTTAATGAATGCTGTAGCCTAAGGGACAAGCATGCTGTTGGCTCCTCTGAATAATGGAGCGATGCGGCCGCTCCTGCTTATTACAATATCGACGGGCTGAGGGGGTTTCACACATAGTCACAAGTGACTACTCTTGCCAGCATGCTCCAAGTTATTACAAGATGTTTTTAGACATTCCATCTAAAAGGGCTTTACTGCTTTTAGTGAAGAAAACAGCTATGGTCTTGAACTGTATCATTTATATGGAGATAGGAGGAGGGATTAGAAGCCTGCATTACTGCAGATATATAGCAGAATATATTTAAGTATTCCTTGTCAGTCTTTTTGTCTGTTGCTCAGATAGGCAATCTCTTTCTGCTTCTTCTGAGAAAAGGTCAAAACGCACAAAATTACAAATACGCCGCACGAGTCGATGGCCACACCTTTAAAAACATCCTTCATTAAGAACATTTCCTCCTCAGCCAAGACGATTCGGCGTAGGAATTACAAAACCCAACAGGAAGACGAACATAAACAGTCAGAGCTCTCCCCCTGCTTCTTAATTCTGGCTCTTTGGTTGAAATGATTGCACATTTTACCCAGGTTATTCTACTCCACTCAGGCACTAAACAGTATTTCACACTACAAATGCCACGGCAAAAATCCCCGCGCAGAGGCTGCTCAGCGCTGCCTGCCTCTCCCCGCGGCGGCTCGGGGGAAAGCGCAGCCACGTAAGAAAACATCTCCCCCCTTCCCTCCCGTTACCTGCTCACTGCATCCTTCTTCCTCGCCACCTTCTGCCGACAAGTTACCCTCTCCACGCGATAACACACTTTTAATTTCTCTTCTGTACCATGCCTAAATGGGAACAAATCCATTACGTAAAATTGAAGGGAAAAAAAAAACCAAAAACCAACCCACAACAAAAAACCCCACCGCAAACCAACGAATATTACTTTGCAAATTGCGCGCTTTTAAATGTAACGTCCTGGCAGCATTTTTCACTTGGACGGGATTTGAAAAGCTAGAAATCTCATTTTCTCCCAATTTTTCCCGCTCCCCTGAGCAAGCGGCGCGGCCTGTACGCGATCACGTTTTTAATACGCATTTATTCATTCACACTATTTAGAATCCTACAAAACAGTAATGACTTGTTGACTCAGATTTATGTCAGCCCAACGCCAAATTACTTCTGCTGCGCCCGGACGATGACTACGACAACTGCGGGATGAGACGAGCTTTCGGATTTGTCTCACACGCATCACCTCACAACTCACTGAGCTATTACAAGGGAAAAACATAAGGCAGGTGTTAGAAAGAGCAGGGAACTTGTTGTAGTGTTGCTAACGAGCCCGCCGGCCGCCCTCACCTCCTCTCCACGGTTTAATTGACCAGAGGTAATGCGTTCCGAGGAGGACTACTGCTTAAAAGCCGCGCGCGCGCGGCACCTATAATTAATCCTGTTTTGTTACTAATTGTAAACCCCAACAACAAGTTACGGCGGCCCTGAAAGGAAGCACTTCAATACCTACTCCGCATCAGGTAATACGGGTGAAAATAAAACCTCTGAAACAATTAACTTCAGCAGCTCTGCGCTTGGCTCCGGCGGCGCGTTCAGCCGGGCTGCCATTTCCCAGGGAACAGCAGCTAATTTGTAAACACCGAATTTTAAGAAACAGAAGCTTACGCCGTGAGAATTAGAGGTGCTCAAACTCAAATACGACTGCTGGATTCTCTGTGAGTTTACTTCTTATGCTCCCCCAAAATTACCCAACGAATTGCAGATACGCAAAGACAGGAGGAAAAGAAAAAGTGAATCTTTTCAGAAACAAAAGAAGTTTTGTCAGCTACAGTCACGTAATAAACTGTGCACAGAGCTATGATAAAGCGCTCCTCAAGGGCGTTCTCTCTATATATTAAAAGATAAAAGAGTAATAATTTCTTTCTGTGCACTTCCACGATAGATTAAATGATTCCACGCTCCATAATTCTTACGCAATCCACAACAAGGGGGCTTTTCATAACGGTAGCACAGAAGGGACGTAATCTGTGCTTTGTTCAACCGCTCAGAGAAAAAAAAAAAAATAAGTCTAACCTGGCAAAAATAAAATGGATGGCACAGAGACATCAAAATGGAAGCAGGGAACAAAACCCCGCATGCAGATCAACCCGTGGCACAACTGGGACTCGCACCAGTACATTACAGCAACCTACCACCGGTCAAACTGGTGTGCTGCAGAAAAAAAATTTAAAATCCTTAAAAACAACAGTGGGAGTGTAGCATCGCAGTGTACCCCTGGTCCCGCTCTGCTTTAAATGAAAATTAAATTTTAAAAAAATAAGAAAGTGGGGAGAAAGAAAAAAAAAAAATAAAATAATAAAAATCAGAGCCACCAAAACCATCTCTAAACTCCATGTTGCTAAAGTGGAGCACGGAAAAGATGCTGCAGATGCCACCAGAATGACCAGGCAGGAGCCGGGCTCTAGTTGTGCCAGGGCTTTGTTAACTGCTGTGAGTACACATGTTCGCGTTTTCTGGACCCTGGCTTTTTAGGCACGTCCTTTTAAGAGGATCCGAGTCCAAGTTTTCCTGTCTCAGCTCAAGCTGTGCCCCTAAACAGGAGAGAGAGGCGGGGAAATGGCTGGGAACACGGCTCCTGTTTTAATCCAAACTGCACTTCAGAGAAATAAAGCAACCACAGCTGGGTTCCAGACAGCCACACGAAACTGAGGGTTGTGTCAGCACCGCATCACGGGGGCTTAAAATGACCCAAGTAATTTGTTCTCTTCCCTCCTTCCTTCCATCCAGTTGAAAAAGGAGAGGGGCAGAGGGACAGCAATAGCTCCTGCCAAACATTTCTGAAGAATGCTCTCAGAAAGCAGGTGTAAACACGATTCCCTCCCCCAAAATCTGACTCCATACACTAGTGACATAAGCACAGGTCACAGTTTCATTTTTTTAAAATCTGAGGTCATTACCAAACCGTATCGCTTTGCAATATCCCATATTATTCTTCAGGGAATAGCAATATATTAATAATATGGTTCAAAATTCTGGCTGTTTCTGACAGTAGCCTGTTAAACTGAAAGTACTTCACTCGTGAGTTATGATATAAACCCTCTTATATAACCTTAAACACGGAGTCTCCCCGAGTTTGTTTCAAAGATTAAGACATGAAGACATCTCTTTACAAATATAGAAGAGTTCCATCTTAGTTCTGCACTAATTATAAAAAAAAAAGCGCATCACAAATGTAACTCTTCAAGCCAAAAAACAGCACTGCTGGTACGCAGCCGTAAGGAAAAGACTGAAGCTGTTGACCCCAACAGGGCTAAATGGAAAAAGCAAAAAATGAGGGTCTGAAAGACTGGCAAATTAAGAGAATCATCAAATTTTACTTCAGCCTCAAAAAAACCCAACCAACCAGAAAACATAGCACATCAGGCCTAGTGGTAACTGATCTTTTTATCGCAACACAAGCAAAATGACTATGAATGCATTTTTTTATTTCCACAACTTTTCTTCTTTTGCCTCCCTTGCTATTTTAAAACCAAAAGTAGATTGACTACACGCTGGAGGTACAGAAATTCCCATTTCATTGCTGGTTCCAGTCACCGTGGGGAGAGAGATTCCAGCAGGGGCTTGCTGGAAGACAAATACCTTTCTCCAAAAAAACACCAAAACAAAAAAAACCACACACGACGTGATGAAACGCTCCTTGGGCTTCACTTTACTGGCCCAGAAGGAAAGTCCAGAGTTTCCAGCTCTGAAGGGACATAAATCAAACCCCTTTGAGGACACACAAAAACGTCACTACAAGCAAAGACCCGAGCGATGCAGTGGGATGCTGGAGGAGGCTTTTTGTTCCTCTCACTGCTGTTCAAGTATGGCTAGGTGGGACTTACAGAATGAAGTGTGACCTCATTTGAGCTCAGCTTTAGTCCAGGTAGCTCAAGAACCGTAATTTGTTGTAGCAGAAGTTATCTACACGTCCTCTGCTGACGGAGGCAGAGCAGCGAGCAGGGGCAAGACCAATTTTGGCTATTTAGGGTGTTCACAGCAGCAAAATTAAAACTGTGTCCTCAAACAACTTCCATGAAATACCTCTGCGTATTTTTAAGCACTAAAATACAGTTTCCTAACAAAGTCTTTACGAAACTACAACTCAAGTCTGTTTTGTCCTCGTCTAGCTACTGCTGGTTTATCATCTTCTCTAGCGCATGAGCCATTCCCACGTTTTTGTTCTCTCAGTCTCGAGTCAAGAGACTCGGAAGACCGCAGACCCCACCGGAGTTCCATGAAGCGCTGCTGACTACCTCTGCAGCTACTGCAGGGTCTATCTCATCACAGGTCAGCAGAGCTTGGGTTCCTTCCAAATTCCCGAACTTCACGCACTCCAAAACACGTGGTGAGGTTTGACTAACACCCGAAGTCTCGACATACATAAAATTCAGACAACGCCAATTTAGCAACCCTGTAACAACAGTAAGCACTAACGTATTAAGTCTTATAGAAAGTTACTTCCATCTTCTGAATCATCGCTGAACTTGAGGCTTTCACACGAGTTTCAAACTGGTTGAATTCCTTCAGAAAGGTCTGGTTTCGCAGAAGAGCTTCTTGTTGTCGTCCATCTATTTCTTTCAAGTATTTTGTCAGCTTCATGTATTTTAGTTTCACTCTACAGGGGGAAAAAAAAAAACCCAAAACCAACAAAACAAATGCATCTATTACAATTGCTTTTCTCCAGACACAGACACACCAACACTTCTGTAGGAGGTGCTCCCCAAAAAGGAGTAGACATTTTTCTGCACAACTGACGGGATGTCTGCCATTGAACCGCAGATCTAAACAGGGCGGCTCGCCTTGGAAAGGGTAAGTGTACTAAAAAAACCTCTTTTAAATTTGTTTTAAATGGATAATGGTTTAGTCACATCACATTAGACGGACATTGTTCTTACAGCCCGCTCTGGAAGTCACACATATCATAACATTAAGGCAGCGGTTTCACAAGCTGCTTGAAGCCAACCTGCATCCAGGCTGCCACCCAAAGGGGCATCTCCCTCCCAGCCTTCCCTTTTTCGTGCCAGTGCATCTGCTGCGTGGCCACATGTGGAGTAATCCACCTGAAAACCCACCTAAACCACTTCTGAGCCACCCAAAACACAGCTTCACTTTCAGCCGGACCTATTTTCTTATCTGATTACCGGGCAGCCGCACAAGTGCTGGTGCCAGCACAGCGAAAACGTGAACCAGGGGCAGGCGGGAGCATCTTTTGGTCTGCCTGCCCACAAGTCTGCTTAAAGCAGGAGCAAAATTGCAACCTAAATCCCCCAAGCTGCCAACATTTTCAGAGAAACTTCTGTTCAAAGCCTGTTAGATTAAAAATCAATCGAACAAAACCAGAAAAAGGAGTAGATGTGATGTTTCCCCACCTCTTCAGGTGTTCTCTTTAATTTACATCCTCATTTTATAATTAAAAAAAGTTGTACGGACTGTTTATGCAATTTACATTAGATAATGCAGAAACAATCCAAGGAGCAGGACCAGGACCTAGAATATTATCCAGGACATTCCGGAATTTTCACGCTTCCCAAGATCCTAGGACATTCCAGCATGAACTATGCTACAGTGATTTTACAATAGTTGCATAAAACCAACTCGCAGATTAGTTACTACTATTGCTAACTACTATAATAAAATTTCAGGATTAATAAAATAATGTGGTTACGTTATTGCTGAAGTTATTTCACTAGTAACTTAGAGACACGCATCTTACATTATATTTATCACACAGAGATTAATTTATTGTTATAAAAAACCTTGGAAATAACATTTTAAAAGCATTCCATGATATCCAAGTCTTTGTAACTAAAATAGCCTAAAAGAAGCTTTTAAGCAGGCTTACAGGTATGCATCAGACTTCGTGTATTCCATCAGTTTTCTTTCTAATTCCAGCCTTTTGGCTTCACTGGAAGAAAACAAACAACAGCTAGTAAGATAAAACTGTTTCACAATTTAAATTCCCAAAAAGCAAGAAATAAAGCATTTTGCAGAGCATAACCTCGCAAGAGCAGAGAGCACGTTTTTGTAGATTGGTGTCTTACAGACTGGTCTGCCAGCTGAGCTTATCACAGGAAAAGCCAACCTCAAAGCTTTTCCCTCTCTCTTTGTTCCTCACTGGAACGAGAGCTGGGCTGATGGTGGAAGAGATGCCCGAACGTGTAGATGTCTGCACGAGTTCCACCAAAAGGGTGGATGCAGAGCACGTTCACTGCAGGACATACTTGGCTGGGCTTGTTCAAACTGGCACCTCCCAGAACGCATCAACAGATGAGGAGATCTCCAAAAAATCCCAACTCTTTCCCAGCTTATGGATCCAAGTGTTTTATTTAATGATCTGAACTTAAAATCAAGTACACACTTCAGACACATGCATTAAAGCCAAGTACACCTAGAAATACGCCGGCACTACCTGCCGGAACTTACCAAAGGGTAACAAGTATAAGCAATCATCAAAAATATTTACGGTTGTGAACACACCGCAGGCACCTGCCAAAGGCAAGGGTACAGGCCCATGGGGTGGTCAGACCACTTAAGGACAAGCACCACACCTCACCTACAATCTCTTCCAAAGGGAGTCTCTTTGCAGGAAGAGAAAAGAGTAAAGCTGATATTATTTAATAATTACGAATTGCACCTGAATATGAGAGACCATCCCACGAGCCAAAAAAATACCAGACAGAGGCTTCCAGTAGATTGACATCGAAATGATCAAAGCAAGTACATCAAGTTGCTTATTAAGAAATTATCTCAAATTCTCGTTAGCCAGGAAGGCTGGCTGTGGGCGAGTGGCACGGGCAGACCCACGGGACGGCGCGTGTCTGTATGGCTAGGCACACTTTCCTGCGGATTTGTGCGCTCCCCATCTCACAGCCACACACATTTGTCTCCTCCCAGTTGCCCTGCACAGGGGAAAGCCATGAAAAAAAAAAAACCAACAACAAACCACCAAACCCTTTTCTGCTTGTTAGCCTGAAAGATCAAGGCATCCATTTTACCCATCTGATCCTGCCGCTGGCTGAAACAAGATTAGGTTTTCATGTCATGTATGCAATTTAAAAGCCACGCTTCATCTGGGATCTCATCCTTTCAATTTCCTTTTACATGACGGACAGCTCAGCAAAAGCTGATTTCAAGATCTTGTTTTTACACTTCTAGAGGTAATTTTCCTGACTCGGTGAAGAACACTGATATCCTGATGGATGTAAAAGCCGATGGGCGCAGCGGCCCTTGGCTCCCATCCTGTTCCCTGTTCTCCATTCCACAGGCAGCACATCACATTCCCTAGCTCCTGAAAGATCGTTCCCTTCCTACCAGAGCGGGTTTTCCACTCACGAGCCTGTGGCACAGCTAGATAGACCGCACACAAATACGCGAGTTCCAGCACAGTTTGTGTCGGCCACCGAAGCAAAGCTCGAAGCAGCGCAGGGGTCAGTCTGGCCACTCCACTGCACCACCACCTCCTTTTTGTACACGAAAAAACAAAGCGCTCGGCCTGAAAACTCTACCTGTTGACGCGGTTTTGCATTGGGTTAAAATGCTGCAGACAGTCACTTATCAACTTTTTTCCTAAACAGGCAAAAAAATAGCACACCTCAGAACTTTAAGGATCCAAGTGGCTCGTTTTCAAACAACCCTGAATCTTCAGCCTACAGAGAAGGAGCGTTAGTTTGGGATTTGAGAGCAGAATTAAACTCCCCGGCCAGCCGCCAGCTCTCTCTAATCTCTGGCGTTTCGCCAGGCATCGATCCGCAGCGATATTTGATCCTTCACCTCCCATTTAAACCAGCAGGACTAAGACGCCTCAATATTTTCTGAGACACCAGGCCTCGGTCTCTTTGCGCTTCAGTTCCGCATCCTTACTGCGGGAATAACGGTACTCCCGTCAGGAGACCCCGTTGAGATAAGTACACCGAAAATTGCGCAACACTTGGGCACAACGCAATCTTCCCATAAAAGTAAGAAGCATTATTTTTACAGTTGTTTTTCTGCACCGTTCCAACATTAAATCAACGGCTGAGCACTGAGCAGCATCCACTCCTCCAGCCTGGAGCCTGGCCAGAGCCTGCTCAAGTCCTGGCCAAGCGTGCTGGTCCCTGGGAGGGTTAGGGGGGACCATTCAGCACCATCTTCGACGCACAACTGGTACTTCTGGAACCAGCAATCCCACCTGGCTTACATGCTCTGTTCAGGACCTCTCTGTATTTGTACATGTTTACTGCAAATCACCCCTCACGCGAAGCATCTGGCCTCGCCGGGGAAAGCGAAGCTAATTGCGACGTTAGTCACAGTGTTAAGTGCAGCACTTAACTATGTAATTTATTTACTTCCTCGCCCACACCGCCTTTCTCACCGGCAGCCGCTGAAGATTAAGCGCTGAGTAATCACAACACGGTATAAAACACAGAAGGCAAACTCTCTGCCCCATTTCACTTGGCGTCGTAGACACCTCAAACCTAATCCTCTACGAAAACACCTCAGACCTCACTCTCTGATTTCACACACAACACAGACGCCACTGCTCTGCGTACGGAGACCTGTGCACGCGGTAATTTCTGTATTTAGACTGGACAAAGTACCAGCACTAGGAAATAAACCGCGCCCAGTAAAGTCTAACATATAATTAAAGGCACATTTTGGGGTTTTTTTTTGTCCAAGGGGTTTTTTTGTGCAAGTCCCAAGGTGGTCCACACTGATGATTTATAAGAAGCTTAATACCTGGTGGCTAATTCCTCAAGTGCTTCAGAATTCAAGTATTTAAAGAAAAGCAGATTTACGAGAACACATGGAAGAGAAATATCCACGAGAAGTCCCTTCTAGCTCACCAAGGGTCAGATGGGGAACACAACCCAGCAGCAGCTTCCCCACCACGCTCAGTCTCTCGCACACTCGGTTCACGAGCAGTGGGTCACGGGTTGCCTAAGCCCAAGTGTGAACCAAAAGCAGGGCTGCAGTCAGGAGCGAACGCTGCTGGGTACTTCACGTCTTGGATCGGGCGACCTGAAGCTAGATCGGCGCAGAATTCCGAAGTGGGATTTAAAGTCACTGGTGCATTTCAGCTGTTAACAAAAGGGTTTGTGTTTTGCACTTTAAAAAGGTGTTTAAAGGCATCACTTCAATGAATTCTGAAGAGGTGACAGCCTCTGCAGCACCATTCCCGGAGGCAACCTTTCACACTCCAACAGCAGCACATAACTTGCAACCTGGTGTAAGCACTACTCCTTGTTTGTCAACGCCACCGAGTACAACTAGAACTTCCATTTTATATTTTAAAACACACGCAACAGCAGAGGGCCAGGCAGAAAAGGACAATCTATAATTGCAAGACCTGTGAGGCTGCATCTCCCAAGGAAGCTTATGCCATCACGCCGTCTGTCCATCTGTCTGCAATTCCCCTGCCCCAGGTAACTCCTGAATCTTTTGGTGCAGCTGAATTAGACCAAGGAGCTGAGGCCCGAGATGGACTACCCCTCCTCAGCTTCTCTGATCTCCAGCAGCGTTGTACAACCGCACAGCCCTCGCTCAGACACCAGCGAAGCTACAGAAGAGGTGACCCAGCTTCATGCAGACAGGGCTCTCGGGAAGCACAAGACATCTCTGCTCCCAACATGAGGGACTTCTGCACACAGAGACAGTTTAAAGCCGCAAGCAGTCTAGAACACTCTGATTTTAATCTGTCTTCTCCATTTTCTAATGCCACAATTTAGATAAAGCCTCCTCTCTATCTAGGGCCAACATCTTTAATAATGGCTATACAACGAAAGTATACCGTGTTTATTCTTATCCCGTCTTTTAAACAGCAAATCATTCCTGTTTTGTTCACTAGTGGTCTTCCAAAGAAGGATTTCAGTGAAGATACACTCAGCATTTCTGTCAAAGCACTATACCTACACGCAAGCTTTGATTCACATAGCCACAGTGTTATTGTTTCTACTAACCCCATACGTTTGAGATGCCAGCACAACACCCAGAAAACAAATCTTCTGTATGAGACAGAAGACAGGTACTGCTTAAAGAGCCAGCTCCTAGCAGTACACCATAAATGATCTCGAGAGACTTCCTTCCTGCTAATTGACCCCAATTACTGCGGTTACCGCAGCGAGTAAAGGGCCGGGAGCATCACTAATTGCACACAGCTTCAGAGGAACCAACCAGCGACGGAGACCCCCCAAGGCCAAAGCCCCTTCAGAAGCCTGCATCACCACGGACACCTGCTTTTCTCCTCAAGTCACACCCCCCCGAAGCACCCACAAACCGAGACACCTAAAACAACCCTTTTTTTTTTCTTTTTAAAGATTAATAAGAGGTCTGCAGGAGAAACATTGGTACACATCCATTCCCCAGCCAGCTCTGAAACTCCAGCACTTCTATTATTTGCTTATTTTGGCAAACGCTGCCAGAAGCGCTCGGGGAGAACTTCTCAGAGGAGCAGTGACAGTGCTCCAGCGCTGGCAGGAGTCACCCCACGCACTACCACCGCGCAACGAGCCAACACACCGAAACCAGGTGTCATTCCCCCCCACCCCGTCGCGACACACAATCACCCCGAAAAAGACGACAGAGAAGGAGGCGAGGAAGCGCCTGGAGACGCTGCTGGGGACCCGGGACTACCCCCAGCCCCAGGGACAACGCCCCATGGCCCCCACCCCATTTTCCCCGCGCTGCTGCATCCCCCGGAAAGCGGAGCCCGCCTCCCCCGGGGCTGAGGCCCGGGAGCCGCTCCCCGGGCCGGGCTGAG